>JAHLJT010005437.1:69198180-69240110 GCA_031308135.1 Acheta domesticus
TTCAAAACCCAATGAAAGTAATTTCATGCTTGAACCAAATTTTTGGGTTTAAATATTTTTTAATTAAAATAATTTTTTTGTTCAAATATGAATTGGGGCTTGGCATTTTTGCCTTCCATGCGTGTTTTAAGTACATTTTTACATTCCGTACGTTAATTTGCGTAAACATGTCACGTTGTTTGATGCGCTTGTCGGAAATATGAAAGATGACCAGAATTTCTTGTCTTTCATTATTGAGAATGTCAGACATAATGATCACAATTCCGAATACGCAGGCGGAAGATACGCAGCGCGATAGATGACGTAAATTAATTAAAAGAATGAGCGCCTTAGCCGGATTTTTACCCAAATTTAATGAAAAGTATCATATATATTTACGTGAAATGCAATTTCTTAAATATTAAGCGATTATCCTGAGAAATATCTTATACGATACATCACCGAACTCAAGTATTGAAGAAATATTTCAACATCTGAAGTAATGGCGAGTTAAGAACTTAAGATCTAAATTTGTATTTATACAGAAGATATCGTAATATTAAACGCGATTAACCTGAAATAAATAAATATGAATTGTCAGCTGCCAAAAATAGAGATAGCAACTAGCAGAGTTGAGCGATGACGAGGGAACAATAACAGCCTATTCCAACAACAGAAGTAAGAGGCGTACGAAGTAAATGCATTGGGAAAAGTACAGTGAACACTCTCAATTTATTAAATCAAACAGTATCCCGTATGAATATGTGGACATGGTAAAAAATTTAGCACGTATGCAAAACGGCTAAAGCATTATAAAAAACTTCAGAAGAGAGAGAAAGAGAGAAAGAAAGAGAGAAAGAGAGAGAGGAAGAAATCGTGTTAGCTGTAAAAGAGACCAGAAATAATGTTATTCATTTTTACACGTAGAAGTTTCTGAGGCAAACGTGAGAACGAAGGAAGAAATCAGTGTCTATCGGGCTGATCAGTTGAAATAAAATATAATGCTGAGGCAAGTTAGAAATGATTCGCAAATCCACGGAGACGAATTACCTGGCCGAGAACCTGTGCAGATAGATGAAGATACAGCTTCTTCTAATTGAGACCAGCAAAAATGAAAGTAAACTACGTCGTGGTCTTTGTCAAGGTTGGTACGCCAATGCTTTAATAGTACTCGTTATGCTTGGAGTACACTACACTTCTGCCAGCTTTCTCTTTCCATCAGAGGCTGAAATATTCCTCTTCGGTAATGCCGCTAGTCACGGTGATTATGCTACTCTAGGGAGGCGGAAGCACTTGGTGGAAACACAATTGAGTCCTCGAATTTTAATGAGAGACTGTGATTAACGGTGGATGTTTTTCAAGTAGAAGCATCAACAAGTAAGTTAGTTACTCTCTAATACTGCCAACTGAATAGAGGTGAATAGCAGTTAATACCCTGGAGGGCCGGAGTACTTATCGGCTAGTTTAGGACATTTTATAGTATATTACTCTCTAATTCATTTACAATTAATTTTAATGTATATTTGTTTCTTCGTTAACTACCTTAGTTAGATATCGTAATGGAAAAATATTTTTGGCCTGTAGTCTTATTACAACTTGCATTTATACTTCCTCAATTCCGTTGTCATCATATTTTCGTAATACGATTTAAGGTTATGTGATCAGCAATGATTTGTTACTATGAATTCATCTTCGAAGTGATATTGTATTAACTGTATTGACAGAATGTTCAAAAATTAAATACACACAATAACATATTGATAATAATTAGTGTTTACTCTATTTAACCTAAAAAATATTACGGCATTTTTGGGAAAAAGTTTAATACTACAATGAATTTTCATTGGGAAAACTTCATTATCCCTTTGAATCGAAAAACTCTTGGTGTAATATTCTTATTGAATAGAGAGAATATCAGATTTATGTATACATCTGGCATTTTAGGTTTGAATTAATCCGGCTTTTGCCATCTAGTGGTGTTCCAGGCCTGGGTCGTTTTTATTTACTATCCATACCTGGTGGGAGGGAGCCATGTGGCGGGGATGCCGTAATACCATTACCTTACGTAGCGTGCTTGGCCTGTCTGAACTTTTTCTTTTGTCACACAGCCATTGAAGTTGAGATGATTTGTATTGAAAGCTACAGTTTCATTTTTTGCCTCGGCCAGGAATCGAACCCAGTTCCGCCTCATAGAAAGCAATTCCCCTTCACATTAGATACGAAGGTCCAATCATGTGCTCAAGATTATTTTAAAAATCTATATTATAGAGCAGCCGCAAGCATGTAGAATTATTGCTTTTATTATTGCTATTATTATTATTATAATTATTTTAAAATAAATTTACGTTATATAAATATGTAAATATCTTTAAATGGAAGTAAGTTGTACTGTTCTGCCACCAAGTTTCATAAAACCTACTTGCAAATATAATAAATAAGTATATCAAACCCAAGGGCTAAATTGGCATAAAGATTCATTGATAAGCGATTTCGGGCTGTCAGCTGCTAAGGTCATTGTTCCACTAAGTGTAATGCAAGTTTTATCGCGGAGGTCTCTGTGAACCTTCCCCCTCAGGATGGCGATATCTGGCGCCGACCTATGTCTGCTTGCAGGGATTTCTTCAACCAGGTATCTTACCTCCAGCGTGGCACCGCCCCAGCCGGAACAAGCTCCGTCTCCCGACTGGTGTATGTGGTGTAGTGCAGGTGTAGGGTAGCACAAGAGAGAGGAAGGAAAGATCGCGCGCGGCCTGCAGCCCACTTGTTACGGTCCTGCTCCAGCATTCGCCTGGTGTTGATCGGGGAGACTATCGGTCAGAGTAGCCGCCGCTAAAATTCTCCTCCGTACAGCGATTGAATTCGACATAGCTGACAAGCTAGTGTCGAAAATCCTTCCAACCGTCGGGACTGGAACCTAGGACCTCCCGGTCAGAGGCACTGCAAATCAGTGCCACCTATTCAGTAATCTGTCATTATGGTTGCGGTTGACAATTGCATTATGGTTGCGCATATGACAAATCCACCCCCCCCCAATAAAAAAGACTTACGACACGTTTGCACCGCAGAGAACGTCACGCACCGCACGTCCACTTATGTCACACGAGGCGAAGAGACGCGACCGCGGCGCAGGGTTAAGAAAGCGACAGCCGGTTCGATTCCCGCAAGAAGAACTAGATCGATTGCGTCATGACGCGTCGCGCGCCCGCGCGGCTCCGTGCGTCGCCATAAATATTCTTAGACGCGCATGCGCAGAAACGCAACAGCGCAGAAGGCACCTCCCAGTATTGTGCGCGCACGTTTTCTTGAGCCTTGGTATACCTACCCCCACTCCTTTACTAACGTTAGTTGAATTCAGAAATAATGATAGAAACAAGCTTTGTTGACAAATTCTGATAACCAGAAACGTTTGCTCACATGTACTAGAAACTATTTCGCATCGAAAAACTAACTATAAATTTCTTTTAATAGTCCTGTCAACAAAATAATCAAACCCTCTACTCCCCTCGGATCTAGCGAAATGAGGGCTCAAGAAAACGTGCAGGTATAATAGTTAACCAGTTCCTCCCAGAGGAAGGGCCACCATGCATTGTCCAAAGCACCTTCAATATCCACAAATATCACCATCGTGTGTCTAGAATGCGAGAGCCGGTTCGATTCCAGCGAGAAGAACTTAATCGATTGCGAACGGCCTGTTACCCGTGCACTTCCGTGCGTCGCCATAAATCTTCCTAGACGCGCATGCGCAGAACGCAACATCGCAGAAGGCACCTCCCAGTAGTTAACTAGTTCCTCCCACAGGAAGGGCCATCATGAATTGTCGAAAGCACCTTGATTATACACAAATATCGCCATCGTGTAAGGAAGAAACTATTGTTATAGGCATCGATTGTTACATATGTAAGAACAACAATAAAGGCATCCATTATAGGCGTTATCCATTAAAGGCATCCATTGTTACATATCTAGAACAACAATGATATTCTTTAACTATTCAGGAGTTAGAATTAAACAAAAGCAAGAGTCAGTTCGATTCCAGCGAGAAGAACTAGATCGATGGCGACACGACACGACCCCCGTGCACCTCCGTGCATCGCCATCAATCTTCCTAGACGCGCATGCGCAAATAGTTAACCAGTTCCTCCTGTAGGCATCCATTGTTACATATATAAGAAAAAATCTAGCACAACAATAAAATTCTTTAACAATTCAGGAGTTAGAATTAAGCGAAAGCGAGAGCCGGTTCGATTCCAGCGAGAAGAACTAGATCGATTGCGACACGACCCGTCCCCGTGCGCCTCCGCGCGTCGCCATAAATCTTCCTAGAACGCGCATGCGCAGAACGGAGCGACGCGACGGGGCGGCGCCATCAGCAACGCAGATGTTTGCCCTTTTGCGGCCGGGCGGTGGCGACGCGAGCGACGGCGACGGTGAAAGGCTGGTCACGTCTCGAGGGACGAGGGAGGGGCGGCGCACGAGGAAGTCACCGTTTCTCGCGATGTACCGCTCGCTGCTATGAGAAATTGGATTATGAAGACCAGTGGAGTAGTGTCAGGGGACGCTAAGATGCTGAGCATCTCCACGTGAAATATTAATCAAAGAAGCCTAAATATTGTATTCCCCAGTGAGTGAAAAACATTCAGCGAAACACGTTTTGTATTAATTATAAAGTGATTTCCCATGATTGAATTCCGCGCGTTTATACAAGCTGGCCTCTGATTGCTTGGACGCTAAAATGCTTCTAGCGTCGGCCGCGAGGTTGCGACGAGCAATGACGCATGTGCAGACGGTGAGGTTGTCCCCTCCCTTCTTCACCCCTGCCCAAGGATTCTCGAGTCCCGATAAGCTAGCATCCGGCAACATACTGCTGGCGACAAAGGCTTATGAGAGCACGTTGATCGTTTGTGCAGGAGAGCGCAGCACACTTGAGGTTGTCAGAGAAATATTTTTCTTTCTCACTCGTGATTCCGTGCTTGGTAATGAGCACAAATAGTAGATATAGTGCTTGCCTACTAATTCTCAATTAATATCTAAGAAGTTGAATTCTGACTTAAATATATTATATTTTATTTTGGTTCAAAAATATATCAATTCACAAGTGATCTCATTGTCAATCGCGCGTGAGAACTAAAGCGGAGCGATTTCATAATTTACTTTCAAGAAGTCTCCTGACATAAATCTGTTGAAGTAGTGTAACATTTGTTTCAATAACCTAGGTTCTAGAGAACATTAAGAATCACGATGTCTTCAGTTCGCATTATTATTGAGCATCCCCAAACGCACGAGACACGCTTACGCCACTGATGAAGACTATTCCACTCGTGAAATTAAAGCCAATAGGGTTTAACGCGGGAGTGCCCGCAATAGGTAGACTCACGTCACTACCCGCTATGTCTCTCAGATATCGCTTTTAGATATATTTGAGAATAGAAACTTTTCATGAATGGGAATGATCTGAAGCTCTATTGACTGAAGTACGTAATTTATTTGGTTTGTACGTGCAGCTCAATGCAACTGTTAATAAATCGTACACTTGTCGTAGACAGGCCTGAAAATAATATCATGATACATATCGCTTACGCCAGGAGCTCGTAATGCACTGGCGCCAGAGTACACAACGTATCTGACAGATATCGCGCAGCGTAGTGATCAAGTTCCAGCATGCTCACGGGAATGTAAATTTGACTTACTCTTTTACTGTCCAAACCCTTTAACTGAATCCTTTCTTTAGGACTTTTGTTGAAGTATTATACAGTACAGTATGTTTTTATTATGAAAAAAATAATGCTTTGGCGTCTTTTATAGAAACCCATGCACAATATGATGCATAAAAGTGCTCTAGAAAGGCTATGAATTATACGTTTTGTATGACGTGAAAAGGAACATCCAGGTTAAATGTGGTGTAGGATGCAAAGTAATTGTCGTATAACTTGTTTATATGTGACAGTCATGATGTAAATATGAATCAGGTGACATTTCTTGCCACGCCAGTATAATGAGAAGCTAAGTTTTCATATCGATGTCATCTTATTTTCTCAGTAACTGTAAATTTCTAAAGCCACCAGCGGGAATAAATTATTATAAATAATGTAAAATGTGCCGAGTAAGTTTTCTATGAATAAAGGGGTACTGAAAGAGAATACATGTGAACGTATGTCAATCACACCAGTATAATGAGAAGGTAAGTTTTCATATCGATGTCATCTTATTTCTCAATAACTGTAAATTTCTAAAGCCACCTGCGGGAAATAAATTATTATAAATAATGTAAAGTGTGCCGAGTAAGTTTTCTATGATTAAAGGGGTACTGAAAGAGAATACATGTGAACGTATGTCAATCACACCAGATGTTTGAGAGTAAATTGTAAAATTGACATTATACAAAGAAATTGATATCCAAATAAAATCATTAAAAGTGTCATTTTACACTTCCTCGCCACAGAGTAGAGAGAAAGCTATATAATGCTGCGAGAAAACTCTTTTTACAGAGCCCTGGTAACGAAAAAATGGATAAACCCTGTTGATAAATTTAGAAACAAAATCCTCTATCACAAGATGTATTCGTGTTTTGGGGGTCCTTGATACCGAAAATCGAATAACGGCAAAACGTCTGTCCGTCTGTCTGTCTGTCTGTCCGTCTGTCTGTCCGTCTGTCTGTCCGTCTGCCTGTCTGTCTGCCTGTCCGTCTGCCTGTCTGTCTGCCTGTCCGTCTGCCTGTCCGTCTGCCTGTCCGTCTGCCTGTCCGTCTGCCTGTCCGTCTGCCTGTCCGTCTGCCTGTCCGTCTGCCTGTCCGTCTCATCTGTCCGTCTGTCTGTCCGTCTGCCTGTCCGTCTGCCTGTCTGTCTGCCTGTCCGTCTGCCTGTCCGTCTGCCTGTCCGTCTGCCTGTCCGTCTGCCTGTCCGTCTGTCTGTCCGTCTGTCTGTCCGTCTGCCTGTCCGTCTGCCTGTCCGTCTGCCTGTCCGTCTGCCTGTCCGTCTGCCTGTCCGTCTGCCTGTCCGTTCACCTGTCCGTCTGCCTGTCCGTCTGCCTGTCCGTCTGCCTGTCCGTCTGCCTGTCCGTCTGCCTGTCCGTCTGTCTATAGGTCTGTCTGTTTGATGTCCGTCTGTCTTTTACATAACAGACTTTATGCAATGTCATTCAAGAGTAAATAGTACTATTGTCTTGCTGTTTTGTGTTTATATTTATTTCCACAGAACAGCAATTTTGCTTCACAGGGATTGTTTTATGTTATAAGAGAATTCAAACACAAACTCACTCAAATATAAATAACAAAAATTGCATTCTCAGCGTACAAAAATGTAACACATATCAATTTCAATCATTATTTTTAATAAATATAAATTAGAACATCCAAGAGGTTCCTCGTTGTTTGTTGTCTTTCCAGTAAAATTGATTGTTTAATATTTTCTTGTTATTGGTAGTTTTGAACGATTTATGGAAATCCTCACCTTGAATTAAATATATATCATGATAGAGTCTGTTTTGATTCGTGTTGCTGTTGTTGTTGCCGATGAACCAAACTTGTTCGCAAACCGTGCATGACACAAAGAAGCAAGAGAAGAATATGAAAGCACGTGCTTTATGCAAACTGCTTGCCTCAAGAGTCCACGTGCCGTATCTCGCTAATGAAGCTAAGTAATGGTGAAACGCTGCGTGTTTGTTTATGAGATGACGGAATGATACGGAACTAATTGTAAGTAATTTTCAACTATGTAATCAAGGATACATCTAATGACACAAAGAGAACTTTGAGCCAAACTGCTTAAACTATAATAATGCTAGTTTCTCTTTGCGATATAAACATATATAAAATTTGAGAATTGATTATTGTGTAACCATTATAATGGTAATCGTTATGTTATCTACCAAAACGTTCTCTCTTTTGAAATTCTATTTACTTTGCACATTTTGGATTGATTGATGTTTTCGGGCCCGTAAACCGCTAAGGTCATTTGTTCCATAAGTGTAGTGCATCTTTTTGTCGCTGGATGTGGTGGTGGTGGTGGTGATCTTCTCCTGCTAGATGGTGAGATCAGTCGCCAACCTACGTTTCAGCTAGTGATTTTCCCAACCAGTTATCTCCACCATCGGGACACCGCCTCCAGCCAGGACAAGCTGTCGTGGAGTGGTACATGTAAGTGTGTGTGTGTGTGTGTGTATGTGAGAGAGAGAGAGAGAGAGAGAGAGAGAGAGAGAAAGTGTGTGAGGAGAGAAAAGGAAAGAAAAGATAGCGCGCGGTCCGTAGCCCGTTTGTTAGGATACTGCTCTGGAGTTGATTAGAGAAATGACGGAACCATCAGAGCAGCAGGCCGCTAGGATTCTCCTGCAGACAGCGGCTGAACTCGACCTAGATACAGCTAGTGTCGAAAATCGCGATTCGAACCTACGATCTCACAGTCTGAGGCAGTGATCATCAATCGATGCCCCGAGCCACAGTGAGCCGGCAGAAAAGTATTATAAACTAGAGTGTAAAGCAAGGAAAGGAAGACATAATATAAATGCTAAAAAACCATGATAATTTCGCACATAATCTGTTTTTTAAAAGCCTAAAATGAGATAGTTACACTTGCTATTTTTATTTTATTTTATTTTATAGGTAATTATAACACATTGATACAAAATTTCAGTTCTTTTAACTATGTGGCTAGGCTGAAGGCCTTTAAGCCATTACAATACCTACATCCTACCGCATTCTAACCTTTCGAATTCTGCATTCACCCTAATGGTTCTATTCATCGCATCAAAGCCGCGGAAAGGAGACCATAAGGTACGGTTGAGGAAAAAACCCCTGAAGGGGGAAAAACCTGCAGCGTCAGAAGACGAGTACATGCTAACTACTAGTTGTTTTTTTTAAACTATTTATTATTTCCTGGCGTGCCATCTTCTTTCCTGGCGTGGGCATAACAAGTTCAACACTTGTTATTGCTACTAGTAGGTAGTACCTACAGTACATTTATTGCTTCTTACGTTTTGATGCGGAGCGCAAATTTTTATTTCATTATATTTTCTCTTAAGTCAGACACGGTTCTGTTAAATCGCTTTCGAGTATATTCTCCAGTTCCAGATTCAATTAATTCAAAAAGACATTTTATGGCATTACAATACGAATTGGGATGTTTAGATTATAATGGTGAAACCGACATTTTAGACACTCAGAACTTGGTGTCGTAAATCATGATTCGCTTCAAATTATTTTCGAGTATCTACGTCAAAAAGTGTACAGTAGGATTTGTCTACAAATCTGAAGTCTAATAACGATATCACACTCTCCCTCAAGGCTGTCAGAATGATGGAATGCACCGTCTTAGACCAACAGGACGTGCGTGAGTCATGTTGGCACGACGAGTCACCGCCAGCAAGGGCATATCAGTATTGATACTGCAAATAGCCCGAGCCTTTCACCCTCGGCGGCGACGAGGCCTGGCGGCGCCTGAACGGCGCCAAAGCGGCGCCCGGACTCTGCTCCCCGGCGCCAACTCACATGCATGAGCTGTCACCCTTGGCTGGGTCTTGGACCCTGCACCCATTGTGCCAGCTCACCCCGACGACGCCCTCGGCGGTGACGAGGCCTGGCGGCGCCTGAGCGGCGCCAAAGCGGCGCCCGGACTCTGCTCTCCGGCGCCAACTCACATGCATGAGCTGTCACCCTTGGCTGGGGTCTTGGACCCTGCACCCTTGTGCCAGCTCACCCCAAACGACGCCTGACCGGCGTCCGACCTCTGCACCCTGGCGCTGGCCCGGACCCACGTGACCAGTGTCGGAAGGCGCCCCCACCACGGGACATCTTCCCCCACTAAAACTAATAAATAACCCTGGAGCTAGGAGTGGCCAGCTCACTATAGCTCCAGACGTGTAACTGCGCTCTGCGAGGAATAATGTATTGAATTCAGTCTGTCTGTCATTCGTATACGCCTCCTGGTGGATCTGCATGGCATAGCGGTCCGAACCTGCGACCCGCATCTCTACCTTGAATACCTTCCTGCAGTGGAGATACTTAACTGGGGGGGCTCAGCCGGGATCGGCAAGCGTCTACCCTTGCCAGGTTGACAACGTGCTGTTGGGAGACGGCAACCGACAGCCTCATCACGAGAGGCCTTTCATCCGCCGCCGACCTGCCTGCTGCCGATCCGCACCGTGCTTACGCCGGACACCAGGAACGAGACATACGACAGAAGTCACCACACATCGGAGGATGCTGCCACTTATCATCTTTTCTAACCTGTGAGTGAAATAAACCATCAGAATAACTTTATTAGTTTGAACACCCGAGAAAACAGTGCAATTTGAGTAATCACTGCTCGTCTTTTTGCCTATATTCATTCTCGTAGGATTTATCTGTAAACCCAAGTTCAACGAATTTGATTCATTTATTACCACGTCTGTAAAAATTTAAACTTAAATTCGATTCAAGTATGGCAATTCAACGATATAATTTTCAAAATTTGAGTATGCACATACCAGCTGTTGCCAGAATTCGATGGCACTGCATCATGTAGTCGGGATTATTTCCTAGCAAGGAGCGAGTCGTTTTTAAGAAATTTTCAAAGACCTGAAGGAGCACCGCAAGCAGAATTAATTAACAGAATTTTTTTTCAATGTAATAAAGTCCAAGTTAAAAGGGGATGCACGGAGCATTTTAGACGTAGAAGCCAACTCGAGTTATAATAGACTCAAAGAAAAACTTATGAGGAAATATGGTGATATGAAGGACGAGAGGCTGCTACTTAAAGAAATTTCTAATTGTTACCAAAAGCTAAGTGAACCGTATGCTGATTATCACGAACGATTATGTTCCTTGGTCTTGCGCTATACAAATCTTTGCAAAATCAATTACCAAGCAGGTATTTTAGGAATGAAGTTAACAAGACATCGAGGAGCTAGGGTTAAATACATTTAAATCAGGGCTTTTAGAACCATATCGTTCTTACCTTCGTTATATGTCAGGTCGCGGATCTCGATAGTGCCCTTAGAAGCTGCCGGTCATATGATAACGAAAAAGCATATGACAGATATATAGATCAGTTGAGGTTTTCCCACAAACAACCTCATCCATCATATAGGTCCAATTATGAACAAGTGCCACTACCAACCCTTTTGTTGCACCAATTTTCTCCCCACGGCAGAGACCTCAGAACCAGAATTTCTCACGTGCGCCTATGCAAGGAACATCTCAGGCATTCAGTAATCAGAATCGGATGACCCCCCCTTCAGGCGCCCCAGTATAATCACCCGCCGGATACGCGGCAAAGCCGCACAAATCTCGCGACCGACAGGTCAGATCGCGCTGCCTCCGAGGCCGGTAGGACAGGGCGCTCGCCCTTATCCAAACCCCCACCAACATAGGTAGGCGTTTCCACCCCACAAGACCCTTCTAGGTTCCCAAGACCGATGTACAGGAGCGTTTCCACAATCAGAGGAAATCTAAACACTCACTATGAACCGGAGGATTGAAATTTTCGTATTTATCCAATACTTGCGAAAATGCGGAAGATTCATACGATATTGTCAATGATTATGAGTACTGCCCGGAAAATGATCAAAGTTATTTACCAACAGATCAATTTGATATAGATGAAACTAATCAGCAGGATTTTCACAAGGCCCAGTCGTCCAGGTCGAAGACCTAAACAGTATATATAACGCGCCACAGTTACCTTTTGTCACTCTGCACGGACTGAAAATCTTAATTGATAGTGGCGCGTGTAATTCAATGATGAATCCGGATGTCGCCCACTCGATTTTTCCAGAATACCTCTTTAAGGAGTCGTTTTGCATCCAGTCAGTGCACGCCCAAACCTTAGGAGATAATAATGTACAATTTCCGATTTTTTTCCGAGTATGAAATAAAAACTCCGTTAATTTCAGGGTAATGAGGTGGCATCGGTATTTTGACGCCTTAATTGGCACGGCTGATTTTGTCAAACTAAAAGCCAAGATTGATTATAATGAAAATACAGTTACTTTGGGAGATAGGGTAATACCATTTTATATGTATTCGCCGTACAAAACAAAATATGATTCAGGAAAACCTAAACTCACTCTCCACAAAAGTTCCTGTGAACATACGGCAGGGTGATGTATAATTGCCTCACTTCAAACACAATGGAGTTTATTTTCCAGATGCTATCTTGCGTGCCGAAAATTACTATGTCTCTTACCCCGCCAGATTAGAAGCAGATTTTGAGCAACCGGTACTCGCTGAACCGCTCGACAGTATAATGTTCAGAACTTAGAGATGAACTCCATTACTAATAAAGATGTCAGTGAATACCTTCGAACCCAACATGTCAATGATATTGAACGGGAAGCCCTAACCGCGTTGTGTTCCGACTATTCGGACATATTTACTACCCTGGATGCGATCTCTCATTCACACATACGGTAAAACACTACATTCGTACTACGGATGAAGAGCCAGTATACCATAAAAGTTTCCGCTACCCCCCCACTTGAAGGAAATTATAGATCAAGAAGTAGAGAAACTTTTAGAACAGGGCGTAGTCACATCCAGTGAATCACCCTACCGAAACCCTGGGTGGGTTGTGCCAAAGAAGCCTGACGCTTCAGGGCAAAAGAAGTGGCGTTTGGTAGTAGACTTTAGGACTCTAAACCAAAAGACGATTGAGGATAAATACCCTGTCCCAAAAATCGAGGAAATACTTGATAACCTCGGCAAGTGCCAATACTTCAGCACTTTAGATCTCGCCCAAGGGTTTCATCAGATAGAACTAGATGACAGATCCATAGAGAAAACTGCCTTTACTGTAAATAATAGACACCTCATGTTCAACAGAATGCCATTCGGATTAAAAAACGCCCCAGCAACGTTCCAGCGCGTGATGGACAACGTCCTCCGCCCTTATCTGTATAAATTCTGTTTCGTTTACTTCGATGACATCATTGTTTTCAGTAAGTCGCTTGAAGAACACATTCAACATCTCGCATTAGTATTCCAAAAGCTTAGAGAAGCAAATCTTAAAATTCAACTAGATAAGACGGAGTTCTTACATAAGAAGTGGCCTTCTTGGGTCACATTGTTTCTAGGGAAGGCGTGCGACCAAATCCAGACAAAATCAGGGCAGTTAAAAGAATACCCCACCCCAAAACAGTTAAGGAAATTAAACAATTTCTCGGGTTAGCGGGATTTTATCGAAAATTTATTAAAGATTTCGCCAAGATCGCAACAACCCTTAACAAGATGTCTAAAGAAGGGATCAATCATTGATACTGAAAACACAGAATACAAAAATGCTTTTGAAAATTTAAAAACTCTTCTAATTAATGCCCCAGTACTAAACTATCCAGATTTCGACAAACCGTTCACGGTTACTACCGATAGTTCAGGATACGCCATCGGGAGCGTACTCTCGCAAGGAGGGCATCCCATATTGTTACTACTCACGCAGTCTCAATCCAGCTGAAAGGAAATTTTCCACTATTGAACGGGAACTGCTAGCTATCGTCGACTCTTGTAAACATTTCAAGCCGTATCTATGGGGGCGGCATTTTCAGATCGGAATGCGATCACCGCCCACTACAATGGCTCTCCTCATTAAAAGATCCGAGTTCCCGCCTCTACAGATGGAAGTTAAAAATCGGAGAATTTGATTTTACTATCAAATATGTAGAAGGAAAGACAAATTTTGTCGCTGACGCCCTATCGCGGATAGAATTAAACGCGAATGATGAAACACATTCCGTTATTGCTACCGCCGGAGATCACGACTATCTTGACGAAGCCGACAACCAAACAGTCCATTCAAATGAGGAGAATCCGATCTTCACCTTGAAAATGTCCGAACGAAATTTGAACATGAACAAAAACCAAATTGTTGTAAAATACGGGACCTCTCCAAAAGTAATTGAGCAAAAACTTTTTAAAAAGAACACTCGGCATACACTAATCGTCACTCACGACGCCACTACCAAAGACTTTGAGAAAAACCTCCCCAAACTCATTACGCCTTCAAATAAGTATGCAGTTCACTTTGAGGATTTGACCCTCGAAATACCTTTATTCGTTGTTGTCAAAAACTATTCACATCAGAACTAATAATCATTAGATGCAAAAAATTATTAGAAGATGTAGAAAATCCTGAAACCCAAAAACAGCTAATCTATCAGTACCACGCCATTAATCACAACGGTATCGTAGAAACAGTAGAACACTTACAGACTAGATTCTACTGGCCCCACCTGAGGGAACAAATCCGTAACATTATCAATCAATGCAATTCCTGTCAAAGAAATAAATACGAACGGCATCCCAACCAGGTAGAAAACCAAGGGCCCATTTCAGCAGACCACCCGTTCGCTCAAATCCATATCGACACATTTTGTTTCGAACAAAGCCGCATCCTCACTATCGTTGACGTTTTGCTCAAAATACGGGCAAGTGCTACATATTACCTAACGGGACGGCGCTTGCCGCTCTCAATCAACTAAGGATTTTCTTTTCACACCACGGTTTCCCCACCAACATCACTCACGACCAGGGAGGAGAATTTGAAAACCGGCTCCTTCAAGAATATTGCAAATCATTGAACATTAATTATCACGCTACCACTCCTCTCAATTCGTCATCAAACTCTCCCGTGGAAAGGCTTAACTCCACGCTACTCGAAAAACTACGCATCCTCAGAGACAATGATAAGTTCACGCCTCTCGATCAACTCTTAGTAACCGCCATTCTCAATTACAATTCCTCCATTCACTCGACCACAAAACGTCCTCCATTCAACATCCTCTACGGCCCACACTATGACGCATTAGAGCATATTTTCACACCAACCACCAGATCGACGAATACCTTCAAAGGCAGAATGACCAACACCGCGCCTTACAAGAAACTCGCCCTGAACCAAACACCTCAATTTCCAACATAACTACGCATAGGCGAAGTCGTTTATGTCCTCAACCCTAATACGCGAAATAAGAAATCCGGCAACCTGTATAATGAAGGCACTATAGTAAAGATTGAAGGAAATCGAATTCATTGCAAAATGAAAAACGGTAGAATGCATGTAAGGAATTTTCGGAACATAAAACCTAAGAGAAAATCTCTTCCTATTACAGGATCACCGCAGGACTTGGTGCAATCATAGCTCAGCCAATAGAAACACCTGGTTTCTATGCGAATTTGGAGGGGCCGGCCGTCGTAATCCATGAATATCACAAATTCATGTTTAATTTAAAACCTCAGCAAACTTTCCTCATCCTTAGACGACGTCCAGGATACAACCGCCTCACTACTCTCTCGCAGGCAAACAATAGTTTCCCCTATCTTTTCCACGAACTTACAGGGCGCTACAAGATACTCGTAACGAATTAAATAAGATTGCGACCCCCGAGCCGCGGCTACGAAGGGGCCTTATTAATGGTCTAGGCACGGCAATTAAATTCGTATCAGGAAATTTGGACCAAGATGATTTTGACAACCTAGAAAACCAAATTCACTCGCTACGGGTTCAGCCGAACGGACGAAATTGAACACATTAACAAGTTGATTTCCTTCAGTAACTCCATATCAAAAAAATTTTATGATTCAATGAGCCAAATTCGCATGAATATGGTATTATACAAACCACTGTTACAAAAAAAGAACTTGGAAATAGGCATTCCTAGAGCATGTGCAGTACATTTCACTGTGCCTCGATAAAATTCGCAAAATCATAACAACCATCGAAGAAACCGTCAGCTTATCGTTTAGTGGCATAACAAATGTGCAACTTTTCTCCAGAGAAGATGTAATTAATTATTGCAACTCATTTACGTTCCATATATCCAGTGAAAAGTGATTTGAAAGCCGATCCATACCATCTGTACGAGAATTTGAAGTTTACAACAACACAAGTAATGATACTTGGTCACGAACTAATTGTAATTTTATCCGTCCCAATAACGGACGGTAGTGGACTTCCAACTGTATTCAGTCTACCCTGTCCGTCTGACAACAATCTTATCTTAATTCCACCTGAAAGGTTTTACTTACAGGGTTCTACGCCCAAATGGACAGGCACATCGTGCATTAAAGGCACCCAGCACTTTGTATGCAACCTCAAGAACGTACAAGCAAACCCCTGCAACCTGACTAATACTGCTGGCTGCAACTTCGCGTCTGCAACAAACAACATTAAACTGTTCGCTCTATTAACAAAAGAGCACTTGCTCTTTTCCAGCACTACTGCAGAAGTCATCCTTCAAACCTGTCCCTCGATACCACACCGCCATCCAACTAAAAGGCACTAATATAATATCCACAAACGAGACGTGCCCCATTTCCACCATGGGAGCGGACCCTCGAACCCCGGCCCTACCAACTATACTCACCATTTCATTCTCCCGGAATTCAACGAAAAACCTAAGATAGATCATACAATCAAATTCCAGTTGTCTCATCTCAATATAGACAACTTAAAAACAAATCTGGAACCAATTAAGCCCCTTAGTGATCCCATTATCATTGTATCATCCCTTAGTTTTAGTGTTATAATTGTACTAATCTGTATTATAATAGTTCTAGCACGTACACATCTATATGCACTTTATCTAAGATGTGTTAAGAAAACACCGCCAGTTGCCGGGGACGGCAACTCCGGAGATAGGGGGGAGGAGTCATGTTGGCACGACGAGTCACCGCCAGCAAGGGCATATCAGTATTGATACTGCAAATAGCCCGAGCCTTTCACCCTCGGCGGCGACGAGGCCTGGCGGCGCCTGAACGGCGCCAAAGCGGCGCCCGGACTCTGCTCCCCGGCGCCAACTCACATGCATGAGCTGTCACCCTTGGCTGGGGTCTTGGACCCTGCACCCTTGTGCCAGCTCACCCCGACGACGCCCTCGGCGGTGACGAGGCCTGGCGGCGCCTGAGCGGCGCCAAAGCGGGCGCCCGGACCTCTGCTCTCCGGCGCCAACTCACATGCATGAGCTGTCACCCTTGGCTGGGTCTTGGACCCTGCACCCTTGTGCCAGCTCACCCCAAACGACGCCTGACCGGCGTCCGACCTCTGCACCCTGGCGCTGGCCCGGACCCACGTGACCAGTGCGGAAGGCGCCCCCACCACGGGACATCTTCCCCCACTAAAAACTAATAAATAACCCTGGAGCTAGGAGTGGCCAGCTCACTATAGCTCCAGACGTGTAACTGCGCTCTGCGAGGAATAAATGTAATTGAATTCATTCTGTCTGTCATTCGTATACGCCTCCTGGTGGATCTGCATGGCATAGCGGTCCGAACCTGCGACCGCATCTCTACCTTGAAACCTTCCTGCAGTGGAGATACTTAACTCGTGTAGAAAAGGAATGCATTGGTGCATGTGTTAATTCCGGATCGGCATCAAGGCGGCCGTGAGCGGTAAGCTTGCAAGTTCTCTGCTCTAACAAGACGTGGACTCACGACTCAAATACTCTTAACGGGCGGGTGCACGCAGGAATAATTGGATTGCATCACGTAACATGGTATGCAGAAGCGCACTCGCTGTCACGTCATTTACTGTACGATGAGGAGTTTTCACGCAACAGCGATAAAAGAGGGTTTTATTCCATGGTGGTCGTTACGTTTGCAATGTTGATTTTTTTATTACTTCTTATTGATATTTAAATTGTGCAAAAATGTTACTGATGTTACAGAGGGATTTTCCTACTGAATGGCTTAGATTTCATTACTGTGCCTGTGACCGTGAGGTCTTGGGGTTCGAGTCCCACCTGTGGCACTAGCTACATAGCTATACTGCGATTTTTCTAAATCTGCTTCTCGAGCCCCTATGATCGAGCCCCTATGATCACGATGGAATACAACATGGCATTTCGCGTCTTTCTTGGTCCTATCGGTAGAAGTGGCATGATCGCAAGCACTGCTTGACACGGTCGCGATCATGCGATACCTAGCGGCGCGACTGAGAAAGACACGAAATACCGTGACATATTCCCATTGTGAAGACGGGCCTTCAGAGGTACAGTTAGAAAAATCGCAGTACAGGACGAGATGAGGCACTGTCTGTACGAGAATTCTAGCATTCAGCTTCTCTGATCGATAGTTGTCCGTGATTTCCTTTATCAATACAGAACGAATGCTGTAACAGTATCTTGACAAAAGGACAGCGCGCGATCTTTCCTTCGTGCTTGTCCTAATCTTATTCCTTAGTTACCATACATGTCGGTTGACCAGGATTTGTTCCGGCCGAGGCAGTATCCTCCTGGGGTGATACCTGTGTAGGGGAAAACCTCGTCATCTGACATTCTCGGCGCCGGATTTCGCATCTACCAATGAAGAACACCTCCATCTCCCATGATAAAATACACAGACTACCCTGATGGGACTGTTGACCATAGCAGACGATTCGCCTGAAAACACTAATCAATCAGTCCAGAGTGTTTCAAAAACTTTATCCTTGCTACTGAACATTTGGAGATTTTTAGATTACTCTGATTTTTCCCGTAGAAAAAATATTGTATTGGTAATCGTTCGTATAAAAGACCCTCCCTTCGGCTACATCGGATGACTCATGCAGAAATCTTTTTGTTGAAATTGGGGAAATAAGGCGTAGATTCTCAACATTCTAGGATCGTCAGTAGTCAATTTGAGTAAAAAGTTTCCAATCATGATGAAATTGAAATGTTTAGTACAAATTGAAACGTATTGACCAAACGAAACTGGTTCTTTTAACTTCAGTTGACAATTCAGCATCTACATTTGGAACATACTGCATCTATATTTCGAATGAACGCATAAATTGACCACAAAAAAGCAGAAACTGGTCAATTGAGAGGTGTCTGTTGTTTTGATACTTATTCAGGATGCCAGGGAAAATACAAAAAACAATTAAACAGTTTCCATTTTGAGTGCGAAATGGAATGTTTGATTTTGTTAAACAGCAATTTCTCATACCTGATGTTAATACAATATTATTATACTCAGTGCAACACTTCTTACGAGGCAGTTGACGTCATGCAACCAGAAAGAAAGAAAGAAAGAAAGAAAGAAGAAAGAAAGAAGTTTAGTATTGACGTTTGAGATTTGAGAGCAGCACATTTTTGGTGCTTCAGGGCAACATTTTCCGCTCCCTCATTTCTGCTGTCAGTGTCTACTTCTTTCGTCTGTAAGTCTGTTACTCAGTCTCAACTAAACGCGTTGTTCGATATATTGTTAATATGGCATTTTCCTTGAATTCGGTAAAAACGACGTATTTATACGATTTTTATTGTTTGATTGAGAATGATGGCTGCTTAAATGGTTTCGTTTCATGAAATGCATGAATGCTTTATATACATGATTTAGATGCAGTGCATGCTTTAAATGCATTGCATAATATATGGACGTGTGAGAAGCCACGTGGCACATAGTAGAAACACACACACCCTACGGGGGACTCGAACCCAGAGCCTCAGATTCTGCATTTTTACACTGTCTATATTAATATATGATTTTTTAAAAAAATAATTAGGATTAAAATAGATAACTAAATGAATCTAGTGAATATGAAGAAGTGTTCATTTATGTATGCATTGGCGAAATAGGTAGCTCTTTTTGGGGGGGTTTGGGGGATATATGAATGATTTTTTTCCATGGCACAATACAACAAAAGAGGCGTGTTACGACAGGTGGATGAGGTGATACGATGGCACTTGTTTCCTCGTTGTGGGCAGCTGACATAGAGCACGTTAACTTCCCACCCAAAGCGAGGGCAAATTGAATTCATTTTTGTGTTTCCGTTTCTACCGTGTAGCAATAGCCAGCCAATGGGTTATGTCACGCAGCATTCACTTCAGAGCTATACCATTGCGAAGCGATGTGGCGAGGAAAGATTGGCATTTTCGCGAAATGATGCAAGCGACTATCGAGATTTAATCAGGCGGGTCACGTAAGAATTAAGCTATTTTACTCGACTGCAAAAACGCAAAGAAAGGCAATGTGTTCCTGTGTAACTGTGGATCCTAGTTTTGTTCTTTCCCATCTAGCACTCAAGCTACTGACTCTATATGACCAGATTATGTCAGAATCTGTATTACTAATTCCCAATGCGCAGATACTGAAAGAAAACTGTGCCATCTCCGGTCAGGTGAGGGGTGTTTGTGGTTTTGTTAGATAGTTAGGAACTCGGCAAAATTCGAAACATATCTATTATAGCGTACACGTGCGAGAACTCTTGCATGCTATGCCCCACCCTCTTCCTTACTTTTCCATTTTCATATTTAGCCTGTAATATATATTTTTCTTCAAGTCTCTTTTATCGTCCGTCACTTGTTTTAGTATGTCACCGTGTAATTGATTACAATATAATACACCCTTGTCAATACAAACTATTCTTATTTACCTTTATTATCCAGCAAAGAGGTACAACCGTATAATTTAATCGCAAAGATATCAAGTAGATTCTACAGGCTCTGAAGAGGTGGGGTAGAATCGAGAAACGTCGAACCAGCAAAAATGTAGTAGAATGGGCAAGAAGATCTCATCCTTTAAATTACGGTGTGAGGAACGTTTCCTTGAGGCCTTTGGTCTTGAAATTTTAGTTTTTGACGCCCTAGAACGCTTCGTTTAGGAGTTATTTAACTATATATATTCAAAAAGCCTGACGTGCGTGGCGGGATGCATTTTACATGAATATTACATGCGTTTTTTAAAAACAATATTTAAACTTTTTATATTTTTAAAGTAAAAGTGCAATTCGTCGCGTCTCCGTGAAATTCTCTTTCTTTAGAGACCTTATTTATAAATATTGGTTGCGTGTGAAAGCCGCAAAAGGAAGAATAATATACTGAAATAATATAGGAGACGATTACTAATTTCCGATGCGCGCAAAATTCGAAAGAATACTTTGTGAGATGGATTTATGGTTTCGTTGTATACCCAGGAATTTCGGAAATATCCAGAAACAATGAAACATTTTTCATTTCAAACTACACGCACTGACTGAATTAGGTATGTAGAATACTCGGTGCATTACTGCTTACGACACAGCTAAGTTTCCAAGTAGGAGGCTTCCCGCCATTAAACATTTTTGTACTCGTGTTGCGTTATGGAACAGCAACTGTCTTGATATTCTTGGTATGTAGAGATCTGTTATACTATGTATCCTAATATACTACACTTTGTTATTTCAGTCTTCATGATGACTGTTTTGTGAATTAAAATATTTCATTTATTGAAGTGTTATAAGAGAGTATTTTATTTGTTGTTTTTAAGACGTGTGCATACTTATTCTTGGAAAACCATTTTGTGTGGTTTTCTTCAGCAGCATATTTGCTGCTGCAGGTTATTTTATACTGTTTGTCACTTTATAATGTTCTAGGAGTGCCCTGAATTGTGTTATGGCCTCTTAATTTCGAAAATGCTACTGCAGAGAAAATTTAAAATGCGCTGCATGTGCGGACTTGGAGAGCGATGTATTGCGTATCGTCAGCTTATCACCGATGTTACGTGACAATATAGATTTGCTTCTCGCTTCCAGTTGGCAGCTATACCAAATGAATAGAATCTTGGAAGTCCAGAACTCTGTAAGAACCAAAGATAATGATCGCTGACTATGATGCCCAGAATTGTCGGCAGTGAATGTCCTAAAACGTAGGAATTGTGATTAGGCTTTAAAAAAACTTTTTCGTGGTGCGCCAAAAAAAACGTTAACTGACTTTCGTATGCTAATTCCAACGAGATTTTTGTTTGTTTATAGAACAGTGATCTCGTTCTTCATTACTAAAAAATTGTCATACAATGAGGAATTTTGTAATAATGTTATTTCTAATTTAGCAACAAAGTTGTTCACATGAAGACCAAAAGCAACATTGGAAAATGTCTTGGTCAAATCGGTTACTGCGTTCAGTCTATCTGAGTAATTGATGAAATGGACCATGCTCACCTTACACATTGTTTTTCATTCTGCAGCATATGAAATTGAAACAGTTGCAAGCTGCATGATTAGGATACACAGCTTGTACCTACCCTACGATAAGAATCCTGCTCGCAGAAATCATTGGTATTTGCGTCTGAGTTACCTTTTCAAATGTGTTTCAGGATTCTGCAACGATAATAGGCAGAAAATCAAGGCTCTCAAAGTAAAAATATAAAAAATATTCTTTAAAAGATGTCTGTTACATTCGTGTAGTATTGTGTAATCTACGCTGGTCTTACAATCTTTCAAAAATGCACACTTTTTCTTGTGTTCTCATATTGATACAAACGGGCCGCGCACGATCATTCCTTCTTCATCCTTGCCTCCTCCTCTACCCTTCCACACCCGCTTACTCTTACACTTTTGAGCACCTGAGCGTGCGCAACACGAACTGCTCATCCACAGAAGGTCGACCACAGACTGTCGACTGCCGTACAGTAAGCTGTGCTTCAAGTGTCTCTAAAGGGTCTTTAAAGCACGAGGCAATATCTCGACCACCCTACACCAATTTTGAACCTGCGCATGCGCAATTCAATCTGCGTGTGCGCAGAAGGTCGACATTGTTGTCAATTTCTGTGCTATGCTTGAAATCCGTAAAAGGGGGGGTGCACGGTGTAGTGTAGAGCAGTCGACTGCAATCTCGATGCCGGTATGCAGATGCACAAAATTAGGGAGTTTTTGCACTCTCGAACGTTAAGTATTATCGATCTTCTGCTCATGCGCAGTTTCGCATCACTTTAGTGTATCTGCGCATGCGGAGAAGATCGATAGTGCTTCGCGTTCGAGGGTGCAAAAACTCTCTAGTAATACAAAGTTCGAACTGCGTTCGCGCAGACGATCGATAGTGCTGTCGATTCCTAGAACTCTTCGTCACGAAAAACCTCCGTAATATCTCCCGTTCTCGAACGTATGAAACAGTCGCGAGCTGTCTCGTTACGTCACAGGGCAACCAACTGCACCGCGCGGAATCAAGGAATCACGGGGCAGAGAACATCGGAATGTGCGAGCATGCGCGTGTCTGACGCAAACGCCAATCGCGTTTTCGTCAGGAGGAGGGGAGGAGGAGCGTGGCGGGGCGTGGCAGGGCGGAATCCGCACCGATTTCTACGTTACGTGAACAGCAGAGCCTCGCGTTCCGTTTCCTGCCTCCGCCATACCTGGAAGTAGAAGCGGCACCTGCAGGACAGGAAGAACTGCACGGCGCGCTGACGAGGAAACACGGACGCAACGGGTCGCTACGCTATGGAAGAACAACTGCTGCTACAATTGCACATACTTTCTCGTATTTTCCTCTAATTGGGGGGGGGGGGTCGGAAATTTAGGGTACAACGGAAATGTGAGCTGCGACATTTTTTAAGCGTCCTATACGCTATTCGAGGACCAAGTTAAATCAAAATTTTTGAGAGAATTTGGGAAATGTTGAGGCTTTATTAAAGTATGTCCAAAAATCAGATTATGGAAAATGGAAGTAGAAGCGGCACCTGCAGGACAGGAAGAACTGCACGGCGCGCTGAGGAGGAAACACGGACGCAACGGGTCGCTACGCTATGGAAGAACCACTGCTGCTACAACTGCACATACTTTCTCGTATTTTCCTCTAATTGGGGGGGGGAGTCGGAAATTCAGGGTACAACGGAAATGTGAGCTTTGACATTTTTTAAGCGTCCTATACGCTATTCGAGGGCCAAGTTAAATCAAATTTTTTGAGAGAATTTGGGAATGTTGAGGCTTTATTAAAGTACGTCCAAAAATCAGATTATGGAAAATGGAAGTAGAAGCGGCACCTGCAGGACAGGAAGAACTAGTGGTGCTACAACTGCACATACTTTCTTGCATTTTCCTCTATTTTTTTGCAATTATAAAAAATTCAGAGTACAACGGAAATGTGAGCTACACCATTTTTTAAGCGTCCTATACGCTATTCGAGGACCAAGTTACGAAATGAATATTTTTGAGAACGAAATGAATATTTCTTCGTAAATGAAAATTTTTGAGAGAATTTGGAAAATGAGGCATTGGTAAAGTACACCTAAAATTCAGAATAATCGTTTCAAACTCTCACAATCTTGAGTTCGTCGGGGAGATCAATTTTTTGTGATCGTAGATCGATCGAGGAAGATCAATTGTGAGTGAAAAAACGTCTGAACGCTAGGGTTTACCTCAGACGGACAGCGAGACGTTTTGCCTTCAATCGCTTTTTCTGTATCGAGAACCCATAAAACCTTGTTTCTGGCTACACGACGTGCTGGAAGAAGTAATTACTACAAAAAGGAACACGATTTATTTACTTTTTCAGAGACCGACAACAGAAGATTTTCCGTTGAAATATCGTCGATTTCGGATAATGCATTTCAATACTTGTTCTTTTCTACGTAAGTACGTCGAGAAACTAAAAAGTCTATAAAATCGTTGTATTGTGGTCAACTTTATGTTGGTAACACTACAACGATTTTGGGTAATACCTCAAGGTTACTAAGAGCTCAAACCTGTGCTGCCAATTTATTTATTATTAAACAATTTCACAATATTTTGGGAGGACACCCACGGGGCGACCTGTTCAAAGAACATCCGTAGACCACGCCGGGAAGACTTCAAAGAGCTCCATCAAGCTAACTCGCCACCCGTTACTTTTGGGTGAAGATGAGCGGTAAAAAAAAGTTTTGCTTTAATAAATTTGTAATAAAATAGTTAAACGTTCTGGTACTAGTTTGGTTTGATTCTCCTAAGGTGAGCGGTCCAGCTTGATATCAAGCTAGCTCACCACCCGTTTCTTGAGTGATGATGAGTGGTAAAAAATACTTTTATGGTAATAAATTATTACTCGCAATAAAATAGTTTAAAATTCTGGTACTAGTCTGGTTGATTCTGCTATGGTGGGCGGACAAGCTTAATGGTTCTGCTCCAAAGGCAGTCTGCATCGAATACATTGGTGGGAAAGTACGGCCAATGGGCGTGTTTCCGCTAAATAACCTTTAAGATAAATAAATAAATAGTAAGCCACTGCACTTACAGGACTATGACCTTAGCAGTTGACGCACCGTAACACTAGCCCAATCAATCAAACAAACAAACAAACACAGGGGCTCTAGGTCTAGACGTTCTATCCTACACAGGGTGCTTCACAGGTTGTTCCCAGGGTAGGCCTATATTCCTAACTGGTTCATTATGATTGTGAAAACTGCAGTTTTAGCTGTCCGGAGTTTTTTTTCCGAAGCACTCTAAATACTACTCTCCATTCTATTGGCAATGAGTCAAATAACATTTCATACCACTGCTGAAACCAATTGAAATGTATTACCTGTTTGTGGAAAAGAAACCTGCTAGACAGGAAGAGTGTTCTGGAAGGGAATGGACTTTGCGGTCAGACATCACAGAACGGTGAGCAGGAAATACGTGCAGATGGAACTGGAACATCGCTTGATTGATTATATCATGTTTCTGAGTGCGTCACCTGCTGAGGTATTGGTCCCGTAAGTGTAATGAATGTTTTACATAGCAGGTGATAGTGTTTTCCTCTACTTTATGGTGAGATCCAGCGCCAACCTACAAGTCGGCATGCTGGATTTTCCATATCCAGGTATCTCCCACTAGCGGGACACCGCCAAAGCCGGAACAAGCTCAATGCTCCTGACTCGTCCCCCCGTGTGTGGTAATGTGCAGTATGTAAGTGTAACGGCTGATTTACACTGTGCCAGTTGAGGTGGCCAATAACTGGTAAGTAGTGACTGGCAATGTGTATACGTCGTATTGCACTGGCAAGACTGATAAGTCTTTCCTGACAGTCACTGGCGATGCCATCTGAATTTGGCTTACTGGCAATTTCGCGCGCTCCCACACCATTTTTTGAAACTGGCGACCTCTGTACTCTAAAGCTGGCGACACGTACTGACCAAGGCGTGAAACGCGTATTTATACTGGTTTATACTTGCACGATGATTTGCGTAGTCAACGTAAATTTACCATTTTAATTATTTTTAAAAATGCTGGGGAAGCAGATGACTTTCCGAATGACGTAAGAAGAAACTGTCAAGAGTGTCTGGTTACATAGACAATCGGAAAATTTGTGGGACACGTTTTTACCAGAATGTAAGATCCAGGAATGTGGCACTTCCGGCTATTGCAAATTCAGTGGGGATAGAAAACTTCTCTAAGGTAGATTTGTATCAGAGGCTAGAAACACCAGAGTTATTTCTAATTGAACTTTTGAAGGCAAGGCAGCAGGCATTACTGTATCTTGCCCTGTGACCTATGGAGTTACTAAACATTGTAACCATTCGAATTGTTCGGGTAAAAATCTCACAAACGACTTGAACTCCTGAGGATCATTTTCATGCAATTCCTTGAAAATACCTAGGGATGCTCACATCGTTTTATTTTCCATCCACTGCCTAACTCACTTCCTTTTCCCTTTCATTCTCTTCTCTTGCAACACTGCAAAAGCTCTTCTCATTCACCTGTCATCAAATGCAAGGATCTTCGCAAAATTCAGTCTCAGTACGCGCATGCCATTGCCAATAGATAGTTCACGACGGCTTACTGTGGCTTGAACGCCAAATAGTATCAGCAGCATATAACATAGACTTAACAATGCCCATGTTTTCAACTTAGATTTTTTCGTTTTCGATGTTCTGTTTGTGAAGCGAAAAGTCCTATACTCAGACATTTGTGTAAGTTAAATATGAAAGAACGGATGTCAATTCATGTGTTCGAGCAAAGTGATCGCTGTTTGTAATTCCTTTACCCTGCAGGCTATCTCTCGCCGAAGAGATGACCCCGATAACCTAGTTATTTCCCACGTCTTTCCTTGAATTTTTACTCATGTTCCGTGGCCTTATAGCAGTGTTGTCAAGGTCTACGCCACGAATGGGAGTCCGTGGCACGAGCACCACAACGAAATCGCCTCTCCACGGCGCACAGCTTGTCCCAGCTGGGGCGGTGCCCCGCGGGTGGGAGATACCTGGTTGAGGGGAAACCCCGCTAGTCGACGGTAGGTCGATGCCAGATCTCGCCATCCAGCGGGGAAAAGATCATCGCCACCTCCCGAGAAAAAAACGCACTACACTTACGGGACTAGTGACCAAAGTAGTTGACACGCCCGGAAACCTCAATCAATCAATCCTCTCCACGCAGTTCATTACCCCGCCGCAAGAGACAACGCCATCCCTGTTGTAAAACGGCGGGGTTACTAATAGATTCCTCTCCCGATGCTATTGGCGCAGAAAAGCTCGTGGCGTGGCACGGTGCCGCGAGGTGATCCACTGCCACCAGTAGAAGACCTTGACACCACTGCCTTTGAGTCTCGGCCTTTCTTTCCGTTCCAATGTACGGCGGGTTATGGAAGCTCCGACCCCTTTAAATGGCCGAGCCTCCAACATTCTGGCTGAGAATTGTTAATTGTTCTTCTTATTATTATTATTTTTTTAAATTTTGGTCGGTTAATTATAAATCGGCCTCGTGGCTAGCTCTTGGTCAGCGTGCTTGCTTTTCCACTACGCGGGCTTGGGTTCGATTCCCGATCGAGACACGACTATAGTGTGCGTTTTCTTTGCAATGCCCAGTACACTTTGCTGTGTGACGTTGAGAAAATTCACTTCTCAGTTTGAGCTCGTTCACGGGCGGTCGCGCCAAGTACATACATAATTATGAATTAATAAAAAACATGGCAATCGTCAAATCCAGTTCTCCCCGCACGAACACTAATGTTAGAGGTTACTAAAGCATATTTTAAAAAATCATTGTTGAAAAAATATATGGTTTTGGGGCGAAGAATTATTAACCTCCATGTTTTTCTTTTGAATATCGATGTTTTAAAACATTAGTGGTTTAAATCATTGATGTTTTCCTGCCGATGTCGCATCCCTATTAATTTAATTATTTAATTAAATTAAATATTGTTGGCTTGATTTGGACCTTCATCGGAGCTACGAATAAACAACATCCTGGTTAATAAAACAGACACCTTTCACGAAGTGCCATTTCATTATGTTAATTTACCGGCAGATGTTTATAATACAGGATAACACAATAGATAATTCATACACCTGCTCTGAACAATATCAAATTGCCTAACATTGGGAGGTAGCTCTCATCTACTAATATTCATCATATTTGTGTACTCATACGTATTCAACATCGAGGCACCGTGGATTACTTTAGTATTTACGATGATGTTAAATTCCAAACAAAATACAATATGCCGACTTAACAAATCAAAAAACAGGAGGTTGAACTTTTTTAATCTTTTTTTTTCATCACAATTTCAATTTCTTTGTCTTTCGGTAACTTTAAGTATAGTTTACAAGGCATTACAATATACATTTTCTATGACATTACAATATGATATATTTCTATTACTCGTATATTGTAGTTCTCGTGCGTGTAAAAACAATTTCAATTATAAAGTTGACCTACTAACATGGAGTGAGTGTACAAAATATACAGTAAATAAATTAGGGATTACGAACAAGAACGAAAATATGCAACACCGTATACATAGATTACAGATGAAGATGTAGCCTAGAATAAAAGAGTAAATCATGAAAGCAGAGATTGGAAATAAATATTGAATGACATTTGTAAGGAATAAATTGGAGATTTAATTCTTAATCTTAGTGGCCGAAAAATAATAAGTTTCCTTGATGGAAATGAAAAACGAAAAGGGAAATTATGTACTGAAAGTATGAATGAAAAATGCAAATTCTGCAAAGTTAGTACTTAAAATAGATTACTGAAAGGTATATGGAAGAGGTTTTCCTCATCCACTTTTTTACATAAATAACAAGAATATTAAAGTATAGTTTCCAAGCAACTTAAGTAATCCAATTATGTGAACCAGTATCAATAAACAATAAATTTTTGTCATGTAATTTATTTATTTCAAATCGAATACACCCTTTTCAATGATACAGAAAGAAAATACAATTGAAATCTGGTTTTACAGGTCGGTCAACATCGCGGCTGAGCCCATGTAGAAAGTAAGAGGCTAGTCAGGCTGGCCAGCGGAGTCGGGAACGGCACCTCAGAAATATTCAGTGCTAATGGGAGTGAGATGTAGACAAAATAGCTGACTATTGAAGTGCAAAGAGTAAATACCCATCTTATTAATGAATTTTGATGTTTTGTAATCAGATTATATTGCCAAAGAGATTTTTTAGTCAAATTCTTCACAAATAATGTATTACTTAATATCAATTACTCTTACGAACTTCCACCACCAATGATTACCAGTGATCATTCTTCACAGTTTACTCATTAATCTTCGTTGCAATGAGTCATAAATATTTTTTTTAAACTGTGGTTTTTATAATTTAACCTAGGTTTTTATAATTTTGTGTAGTTTTAGCAGTGTCAGTTTTCTTGAAAAGAAAAAAAATCTAAGGTTTCCCACCAGGCAGTGAAGGATGGCGGTAACTTGTAGCTACGCTTGTAACTTGAGAATGTTTGAGTTGACGAAAAGCAATACGCGTGTATGCGCCTGTGAGATTTCTGATTGCTTTTAAACAATAAACATCCGGACACTTTCATAACTCCAAAATGTTTGCATTATTGAACAGCATTTAATTTCACGATGATTCATATGAATGTGCATTCGTACACAATCAACGGTCTCTTGAAAGTAATAATTCCTGTGATGGCATTTTGACACAATTTATTTGTACTATTTCTATGCAAATTACTAGGTATAATTCAAACTAGAATAATAAAATTCAAACTAAAATAACTAAAAGCTAGAAAAATATAATTTGAACTAGGAGAATTCAATTCTTACTAGAGCAATAAAGTTTGAAATAGGACAATAAAATTATAACTAGGACAATAAAATTATAACTGGTACAATAAAATTATAACTGGTACAATAAAATTATAACTGGTGCACTAAAATTCGAACAAGAATAATGCAGTTCGAAATAGAATAATGCAGTTCGAAATAGAATAATGCAATTCGAAATAGAATAATGCAATTTGAATAGAATAATACAAATCGAACTAGAATAATACAATTCGAACTAGTATATCGCGAAGCCATTCGAGTAAAACGCAGATACAATACTCTTTCTTTTCCTTGATTGCCCACATCACGTTCCCGAAGAGGAAAGTATGCCAATCGATTATTTTCGCTTCCTCAGCTAAGCTTAATTACTAGATTACTTTTTTATGATACCTGTCGCTTAGTGCCAATCTAATGATTCACTCACTGCAGAGCATGTGCATTATCTAACCTTGTCCATCATCCATTCCACCATCCATTCCCCGTTACATAGCTCAACTGATTGGATAATACCAATTAAACTTTTATTGGTCTTCAAATTTCTATATAAAGGTATTTTTGCGGTATATAGGCGTAAATTCTTATCATCTCACGTATCATATGAAATGAATGAAGATATAGAAAAAACTAGTGGGAATGCCCGGCATACAAACATTTTTCGTCCACTTAATGGTATTTTTATACATGTCATTTTTTTAATGTGCTTGTCATCATTTAAAGAACTAAAATTGACAGGTAAATTACATTAAGAAGGAAATATTAGATTTTAATATTGAATGTGTTAGTCATATTCAAAAATGAAATTGAACTTTCACAGTTCGTGCAATGGAAGTTTAAAATTTCGTATTTTTATGACAAAGTTAATTACACCACATTTATAATCATACCATTTTTATAAATAAATAATATTTATAAATGCTTCTATGCGGATATTCTTTATACAGCAACCGTTTCCAGGTAAATTCCACAGAGGCTTCGTGCAATATACTACAAAAATTTAAATATCTTAAGGATCTTCCAAACACCACAACTAGATTGTATGCATGTTCTGACGTATTTACCAAGTTTGGACACAAAAGTTTGTAACCTGTCATAGTTTGTAACCTGTTACATATTTCCACCACCCCACCCACTTTGAAGCACTGTTAAGTACACGTCAACAGTTGTATATAAGTACGAAAATGAAGAAGTGCGAGTGTTTTTAAACAAGTAAACGTTCTAGGGCACATACTGAATCAGTCAGGCATTCGTCCTTTGCAGAAACATGTGCAAACTATTGAAGGTCTTCCTAGCCGAGCAATATTAAGTACGTAGTTACAATCTTTCTTGGGCAAGGTACATTAAAAATAATATTAGTTTATTATTACTATATTATAGTATTCTGAACCAAACACTTCTTTCAGTGTTTAATTATGCATGTTAGTGAGGTTTTCAGAATGTTCAGAAAGTATTTTTGAAGTGTCACTATGCATATATGTTGTTAATTGAGTTTCATGTTTCTTACTCCTGTTGTGGCACTTTCGTTTATGTTGTTGAATGCAAATTGATATCTGATGAAAAATATTTTGTGAAAATAGCACATGATTCCATAATTTTTATTAAACTCTGAATTTTTACCGTGTAGATAGCTCATACGAGATAGATAGGAGAACATGTTAGGAACTGTCGTAATTGTTAGATTGGCAAACTCAAGGGTGACTTTTGTTTTCACTGGTAACGCAAGGTCCGAGCGTGCATTGAATGGCGATTGTTTTTTGAAACGTTTTTCAGTTGTCTTTCCAAAGATAGGTTAGCAACTCAGTAGAATCTCCAGTTCCTTTATTCGATACGTTTCTTGAATGATGTCCCGTTGTCTTCCAAGAAGCGTAAACGTGCCACTTTTTCGATTTGATCTCCAGATAGCGCCTTGTTTCCGTAAAGTGTACCTTGCAGCCTCCACGAATTAACTGTAATTCAAAACAAATATTTAGGAAGAACTATACAGGCTCCGTCGTATATTTCATATTCTAATAGTGTACTAAGTTACCCTCTTGTAATGTGCCACATAACACAAAGAGCTCGTTATTACTGCAAACATTTACACCCTCTCTCTATTATGTTATGGTGCTCCGTTCAGGACGAAATGTTCATTGCCTAAACATTGATTCAAAATATCCGAGAGATTCAAGTTACAGTAACATCATAGAAATGTGAATTACACTTGTATTAAAATTTACCTTCAAAGTGAACTTGTGTCTTGCTTCAATTACCGAAATTGAGTCCTTTCATTCATAGACTTTTCTCAAGTTGCAGAACTAAATAGGCTTGTTGGCGGAATTTCACGCTTTTATCAGTTGTATACGTAACCTGCATTTAATATTATGTATGAACCCGCAGTAATCTAGGAACGAATCATTTATCAACGTTTTGCTCGGTTGTTGCAAATGACATTCGTAATTTATGACTAGTATTGAAGGTTCGTAATTTTCGGGAATCAAAATTGCTCCTTCTTGATATCGTAACTAAATATAAATATAGTATCGAATAACATAATACGCTATGGAAATCAAATATGTCAACTCCACTTTCTAGGAGCACGTAGTTCTCTCACTTTTTAACCAGTGGATGTGTAGCCTAGAACTCTCCGATTGAGATCGTGCGTAATAGGGCATAATAGTGGATGTGCATGTTAGATCATGCTCCGGCAGGGGCGGTGCCCCGTTGACGGAGATTTCTAGAGGAGCAAACCTCGCAAGGCGACTTTTAGTTAGGCTCCGCATCTCGCCAGCCAATCGGAAAAAACACTGCCTCCTCTGGGTCTAGCATGCCCTACACTTACGGGATTAACGACCATAGCAGTTGCCGCGCTCTGAAGCAAAATACTCAACCAACGGTGCATATTCCTCAGTTTCAAGCCCCTTAAACGTCCAGATCTCTGTTCCTTAATAAGCGATATTACAATTCGTCAATTTCAATGTGCCATTTGACATATCGATATCGCATCAAGTAATATCCTTAGTATTTCGTGAACGTGTAGTCCAGAAATCTCCACGTGATATGGTGCGTAATAGGAAGGTTAGAGCTTGTGCCGTCTCGGCCGGCGCTCCGTTGGCGGAGATACCTAGAGAGGGAAAACTACGAGCAGCCGTTTAGTTATGCGCTGGATAAGAGCCTCACCACGCTGGATAAGAGCGCTATAAGAGCCTCACCACCTCCGACTCTAACATGCACTACACTTTCGAATTAATGACCCGTAGCAGTTGTCCGCCCGAAGTCAAAACAAACGAGTAACGGTGCATACTCCAGAGTTCCGAACCTCTCAATCGTCTAGATCAGTGTTGTGAAGGTCGATGCCACGAGCGGAAGTTCGTGGCACGAGTGCCACGGACAATCCGAAAGATACACCGCCACCTGACGCTCTAACTTCAATACACTTACGGGATTAATGGCACATAGCAGTTGTCACTCCCGGAAGCAAAACATTTAACCAACGATGCATAGTCCCCAGTTCCGAGCCCCATTAACCATCCAGAGCTCCCGCTCCTTAAAAGCGATATTGGAAGTTCGTCAACTTCGATTGCACCACTTGACATATCGATATCATACCAAATCAAATCCGCTACAACCTTACTAAGGTCCGATTAAATTAAGAAGGTGATTGACAGTTCTGTGTGACGTCAGGACGCCTCTCCCTTTTCCATGGCAGCTGCCAACCAGAGAGACAAAACGTGACGTGTCCAGGTTCGCTCAGTTGCCACTGCCGAACACGGGGAACATTTGAGCATCGCACAGCGACTTCCCTGCCGCCGCGCCGCCCGCCTTCTGCCTGTGCTGCGCACGCAATGTGTACTGTGTTGTGATGAGTTGCGTTGAGGTTAGGTTTTTGTCGTATTTTTTACACTTTTACACGTATTTTTTGAAGTGTTTCTTATCGTGTTCCGGTAACACGTGCTCAGTGGTTTGCGACCTGGCAACGTCGCTCCCCTCAACTCACAAATGTCAATCACCTTCTTAATTTAATCGGACCTTAGGGAGTTTTTCCATGCTCTAACGCGAAGCATTATCAATCTTCTGCTCATGCTGAGTTCCAATTTCTCATCACTTTAGTGCATTTGTTTATTCGCAGAAGATCGATAGTGCTTCACGTTTGAGGTGTAAAAACTCTCTATTATCCCGTGGACGTGCAGCCCAGAACTCTCCACTTGAGAAGGTACGCTAAACAGGAGATAACTAGAGGAACAAACCCCGCAACCTAAGTACAGACCGGCGCTGAATGTCACGTTCCAGCTGCAAAGGCACACCGCCACCTCCGGCTCTAACGTGCACTACACTTTTAGGAAGATATTAATAAGCCTGCTTGGGCAATCTTCATTGTTCATTCTTTGTAAATGTTCTTTCCAGTTTTCTCTATATGTATTTATCTTTTCTTGTAAGCTGGTAATTTCCAAATCTTCTCCTACATCAACATTTTTGATACGGTCCATTAACGTGCAGCCCTTCACATTCCTCAGGAATTGCATTACTTCTGCGTTTCATTTGCCTATTTTCCCTGGATGTTGTTACCCATGTATCGCATCCATACAAAAGACCCATTGTTTTATATGGCCTGAGTTTGCATTATTTTTGTGCAATGTGTTTGTGTTTTGTGCATATTTTGGTGTATTTCTTTCCCGATGTTCTTTTAGTTGTGTCGCAGATTGCCTGAAATTTAGATACTTTGTTGCACCTTCAATGTCAGTAATATAAGTTACATTTCATCCGAACTATTGGAAGTTGGATTCTTGTTCGATAGTGATGTTTTTTACGGGATTAATTACACAGGTTCACAAAAAGAAGTTGTCAGATCCAAACACTTGACACACATGTTTCTCTATGTATGTCCGACGCGCTGAATCCGAATCTGAAGCCAGAATTGCGCCACCACCTTCAAGTTTTTTTAATCGCAAAAAAAAGCACCGTTAAATTTACAAATTCGAGGTGGTCTTTGCGATATTTAAAAGACTGGACGGTAATGGCGCAATTCTGGCTTCACATTCGTGTTTAGTACGTGGACATACATAGAGAGAACACGTGTCAATTCTTTGGGTCTGACTACAACCCCTGAAAACAAAACAAATAAAATGTCACGGTGGTTTCTTGCGATTAAAAGACAGGAGGGTAGCGCTGCAATTCTGGGCTTCAGATTCGGATTTAGCACTTCGACATACATAGAGAAAAACGTGTCAAGTCTTTGGGTGAACACCCCTGAAACAAAACAAATAAAATGTCACCGGTGGTTTCTTGCGATTAAAAAGACAGGAGGGTAGCGCTGCAATTCTGGCTTCAGATTGGATTTAGCACTTTCGACATACATAGAGAAAAAAGTGTCAAGTCTTTGGGTCTGACAATAAACCCCGAAAACAAGAAATAAAATGTCACCGTCACCATTTTTTTGCAAACAACAACAACAACAACAACTGGAAGTTAGTGGCGTAATTCTGACTTCACATTCGGATTCAGCGTATCGCCACATAGAGAAACATATGTTGAGTCTCTGTGTCTGACAACTTTGTGTGGATGGTGTGCTTGTGTTATCGTAACAATTGTCTCCTCCGGAAGGAAAACAGTCAACCGTCGGTGCACAGTCCCTAGAGTTCCTAGATACAGAGAGTAGGGCAACCGCCGCCATTTAATATCCTCTCATCCGATAGCCCCGCTAGACAGTAATCAGGAGCTGAAGGAAAATTATAGCAATTGGTGACTTATGAAGATTTTCAAGAATATTAAAATTTGTTTTGGTTAGATTCGTGGTTCTCAACACACAGATTATCTCACAGTTTCCAATTCTCCTGGCAAGCTGGATATAAAATGGTGGAACAATGGAATGCGCTACTCTTTGTATGTTGGGACTCTACTCGGCCGAGCGCCCTTAAACCGTCCAGAGCTCTCGCCTTGAAACCGGCGGTCGCCGTTCGGTTCCCACCTCGTCCTCTTCCTCGTCCTCCTCCTCCTCCGCCCACCGCCTGTGAGGGAAAGCCTTATGGCGGTGGCGGTGGCGGCGGTGGCGGCGGCGCGGCGGCGAGGTATAAAAGCGGTGGGCGACGTCTGGCCGGCAGCACACTCCTTCACTCGCCGCTTCCACCAGCACCGCTTCCCCGCTCCGCTTCCACCGCACCGCACCGCACCGCACCGCACCGAAACCCCCGCCCCCCTCGCTTCTCCCACCGCTTCAGTCGCCGCCCGCTTCGCCGCCGCAGACATGAATGTCACGGTGAGTACTACAACAATGTGGTTTGCGCGGAAATTGTTGCGGGATTGCAGTACGGCGGAGAAGAAAAAGAAGTAATCTTTTACAGTTAGAGAAACAAGTTTGGTGTGGATAGCGTAATGGAACTCGCTTCGTTTTGTTGTTACATCAAATGTGTGTCGCGCACTATTTTTTCTAAGACGTAGTCAATTGTTTTTTCGTAGTCATTCTTCGTAGTCAATTGTTTTTTACATAAGCATCAAATATTTATTGATTTTTAGCATTCAAAAAGTTGGTTAATGTTTAATAAATGTACGTATTTTCTGCGTGAATCAAACTTTATGGATATTGTAGTAAAGTTTGCTTCATTGTGTTACATCGAACATGTATTTTTCAATATTTATTCTACGATGGTCCTAGAATCACTTTTGTTTTTGTTTTTTGCGAAAGCATCAACCGTTATAAAAATGTATTGTTAATGTTGATAATAAATGTTCGTAGTTGTATTGAAAATTGTTTTTTATATAAAACTGTTAATGATTAATATTTACATAAATGTTTACAAATATCTTTAAAAATTCTCTTTATTTTCTCTTGTATTCCTGGATAAAAATAGTGTTACTAATACCGTTAAGATCACGTGTTTCATTATTAATCTCATAATATAGCAACCAAGAGGCGGCTTTATTCAGCTGTCAGCACACCATTGTAGATATAATAGTTCATAGCTAAAATGTGGTTGTTTTTTGGACCAGGTTGGTAAATGTGTCTAAATGCACGTGCATTTTGAGAGATGTATCACTTTTTCACTGAAGATTTTTTACTTCTTTTCTCCTCCACAATGCGAGTGTCGTATGCTTCCCCAATGAGTCCCGTATTCCTTTGGTCAAGGTCTTACTTGGACTAGTCAGTTGCGACTAACTCTGTATAAAACATTCCTAGTACGTGTTTTGAGGGAAAGGGCAGGTTTGAATCTAACCTTCGAATACGTGAGTGCAGGACACTTGTGAAAACGTGCGTATTTATTCCTTCGACGTTTGGCGACTTCTTTTCAATCTGGACTAGTTTGACGCGAATGAAGGCAAATGTGTACAATTTAGTGTCCTAGTAGTACAATTAGTATTCATCGATGTGCGACTTTGCAATGGATCTTTAGATTTTAGGGATCTAAAGCGCCTTTCCATCTAACTTAATCCGATGGACATGTGAGCGTACACATCACTTATTTCGTTCACTCGATGTTGAATCACTACAATTCGAATTACTCTAATTCGGATAATACCGGCTCAGATCCAACAATGTCTCTAATTGTAGCGATTCTGGCCGGGAGGTCCTAAGGTTTGATTCTCGACGGTGGTGGCATATTTAAGTTTGCATGTTTCCCTCTAATCAGTCTTTCTTTCTTTTTTTATGCATCACCACAATTCGTCTTCTAATCACGCGTGAGAGGACTAGGATTTAAACATATTAGTTATGAAACATCTTTCCTCACCACCATCTCTTCTTAAACATTCACTGATCTATTAAATATAATTACGTGTGTCTTGGACAATAACGATTACAGTTTTAATTTATTAATGCCTGCTTCTTGTTATTCTTGGGTCTATATTTTATTTACGAGTAATCTGATTAAATATTGTGACAATTCTTAGAGAATGCCCATAATATTACACTTAATAACTCACTGTTCCCACAACTAGCTCTACAGTATCGTAGCAAAATGGACCACTGACTGCGTAGGATATTTCCTTCCTCCTCCTTGTTCTATTATCTCTCTTTACACACGTACACATACGCACACATACACACACTATAATACACTGTTGTCAAGGTCGATGCCACGAGCGGGAGTCCGTGGTACGAGAGCCACGACGAAATCGCCCCTCCTCGCAGTTCATAACCCCGCCGCAAGAGACAACACCATCACTATTCCTCTCCCGACGCTAGTGGCGCAGAGAAGCTCGTGGCATGGCACGGTTCCGCAAGGCGTGCCACTGCCACTAGTAGGAGACCTCGACACCACTGCTATAATACTACCACGTATGTCGAGAGACCCGGCTGGAGCGTGTGTCCACCTAAGAGAGATACCTGGAGGGGAAAACCCCACAATCCAACGTGGAGGTGGGCATCGGATCTCACCATCCATCTGAAAGGAACACCGCCACATCCCGGGATGAAACATTCACTACACTGTCGGGACTAAAGACCGTAACAAATGAAGCGCCCGGAAACCAGAAGTACAGTAGTGCTTAAAGAACCGCATCACTTAAAGAAAATTAGCCTTCTGTGTTTTCCTAATCCAATAGGCTCCAATAGGCTGTCAAAAATTAGTAAGTATGTATTTTATGTAGATTATATGATGTTTCTGATTCCATTGCTTTCATAACTCACTCGATTTTTGCAAATCAAGTGGTGTATTTTCAAGGTTATATGGCAGATTACCACTGTGAGCGAGGTGATGCGTTTTTTTTAGTACTACTGTAACCAATCAATCAAACCATAAGGAACGCCATAGTACGAGTACAATTTTCTCGTTTCACGCCGCGGTACAAGTGCAATTTCCGTGTGAGACCTTGGATTGTCGTGGAGCAGAATGACTCCACGGGCCTCAAACGGCCAACACAATCACAGCACTCTCGCAGAAATTCAGTGGGAGGATCTGGGTCATCTTCCATACAATCCAGATCTCTCTCTTGCTGGGATTACGCCATTTTTAGTCCATTTTTGGGTCTGAGAAGCGAACGATTCACCCCGGGCGACGACGTTAAGCAGTACGTACGGAACACGTTCACAACGCAGCCTCGTGATTTTTACGAGACAGCCATTCATCGCCTTGTATCGCAATGGGACAAGTCCCTCAACAGCCAGGGACAATAATTCTGACATACACGGGTATTGGTACTGGTTTTGGTCCTTGGCCTCGGGCTCGTGTCTTTTGCATACTCCTTATACATTCGCAAAATATAGATTGGGAATAAGGACTAGGCACGGAATGATTTCATGCAGTCCTTGGTCCATTGTTTAGGATACTGCTCCATGGTTTGCTCGAAATTAACACAGTAAAACGATGGAACTGGCTGATGACAACTTTTGCTTCGCGATTTAAGGCGATAAATGTAAATTGGTGTTCCTATGAACGGATTCAAAGAAAGTGTTATTAAAGGAAACACTTCGTTGCTTAAACTCGTGCCGATTACACTACGCTGCATACGTTCTTTTTCCCCTCTGTAATTTTCTTTACAAACGATCCATAATGCAGAGTTTAAGCTTTCCACTTCAAACAAGTTGGGTCAGAACCACCTTGCAAATAGCACTTTCAATATTTCCTCTTTTTCCAATCTTTTTTCATGAAGGTGATTACGGGTCGTAATGCTAGGTATTTAGCTCGTTAAGCATACGTATTTCCCGAAGTAACACGTTATTTGAATTTCAAATTTCACAAGGTAATACATTTCTTGCTTTCGAATATACGAGTATGTCGCAGATTGCCTCATTTCGATGTTTCATGTGGAAATGCACTTGGAAAGGTGTTTAAGTAACAATACAATTTCTTTTGCTTTTTCAACAGTCCATTGCAATTATTGTTATGCTTAGCCAGTCTGTGAAATTGATCGTTACATCTCTTCCATAAAAATGAGGTGTAAATGAGATTTATCGGATCTGATTTAATTCCACAATTCTCATTCTCCACATCTTTTGAAACTCGGCAATCAATCATTCATGTTTTGAATTTAACGATCTTAATTTACAATAAAATGTACGTAATATATTGGAATTTTTTTACATAACGTACCTTCGGCACTACCGAAGGAAATGCTTTATTACATTATTTGTACTCGTCAATTGCCACCCTGAACTTATTGGGAACATTTATTCAATTATTTACTTTCTACACAGGAATTTAAATACGACTATTCGAGCCAGGAAGTAGGTTTTACATAATAAATATTTAAACCGTGTTTGCCTGAGAAGCATGTGAGATAACAAAAGCACATATATCTTCCCCGTTTCGTTTCCCTATCGCATCACGTGATCACTCAATGAACATCTATTCCGGAGTTAATTGCGGGAAATCTCTAAAATATTTGATGAGCTTATCTCGTTTTCTGCCATTTTCTCCCACGCCGGTAGAAAACAGCAATTGCTGTCTGTCCTCACGGGTGAATGACTGCACGGCAAGTCAGCTGCCAAATGAGATTGTTTTCTCCTTGACTGTAAATCTGCTAACATGGACTTGTTGCGTGTGATAGAAGGTTGTTATAACAGTGTATTCTTTTATGGTAATGCCACCTCAATCACGAGTTTTTTTTCGGAGGGAGGGGTCTTTCTGACGCTCCACATTCCCATGGGTATATTTGGAACACCCTTAATACGATATTTCGGAATCTTTACATCTGGCGGCATAGAAAATGGAGATTCTCAGCTCGCACGATATCACTGTTGAAATGTGAACCCATGATATTCTTTTATAAGGCTGTCACATAGATTGATATAAAAGTTCAAAAAGATCCAAAAAGATTTCGGACAGTCAAATTTATTACATTAAAAACTTTTATTTATGGCACTGTACTCACACTAAAGCCATAAATAAAAGTTTTTAATGTAATAAATTTGACTGTCCGAAATCTTTTTGGATGTTTTTGAACTTTTTTTGAATCCATGATCTTTATAACTAAGATGTTAGGTCAGTTCACCCTTTAGACATCATGGCAATCCAGACCGATTGATTATATTCTTGTTCCGGGCGATATCAACTGCTATGTTCATTAGTCCCGTTAGGGTAGTGCATGCTTTTTATGATGGCGACGATCTTCCCTCACTGGAAGGCGCGATCCGGCGCCGACATGTACGGGGTTTTCTCCAGCCAGGTATCTCCCGCCTGCGGGGCACCGCCCAGCCAAGACAAGCTCTAAGTCTCCGACTGGTCTCCCGGCATGTGTGGTAGTGTGTGTGTGTAAGGGGAGAGGATAGGAGAAGGAAGAGGAAGGATAGATCGCGCGCGGTTCGTGGCCCGTTTGTTAGGGTACTGCTCCGGCATTCACCTAGCGTTGATGGAGACACCACGGAAGACGACCGATCCGAGTAGACGGCCGCTAGATTCTCCTCCAAGGTGGCGATCTAATGTCGGGAGAGATAGCCGTAATACATTTTTTCTTTAAAACGATCCATAATGCAGAGTTTAGCTTTCCACTTCAAACAAGTTGGTCAGAACCACCTTGCAAATTGCACTTCAATATTTCATCTTTTTCCATCTTTTTATGAAGGAATATGCTAATTCACAATTATGCTAATTCATTTTTGTTTTCGGCTTTAGTACCGAGAATTTTTCGGAGTCACAGGAAATCGCTATAAAGCGTTTTTCAACAAACTGCTTAGGAAACATTTGTTCGTTATGCTAGTGTGTCGGTTTTTTCTCGCACCACATGATTCACCCTGTATATAGGTCGTAAGTCTCTCGATTCGTGCTACTACGCTCAATCGTCGGATCAACTAGATCTTAGACGCCAGTGCAGTTTCCACCCCCAAAGCTTTCTCTTTGATCTTTATGTTCCTGTGGCTCTCTAGAAAGCGAGTCGGATGAATTGTGAGGAACACGTCTGTCTAGGATTCTGCTCCGGTCAAGGAACCTTGCGCGGATGGTTGGAGGTTCGACAACCGTTTCTAGCGATTTCGAACGTTCGGACGGAAATCGACTTGAAGCTGGAACTATCGCGTTAATGCAGGTTCTTTGCCTCTCGGCAACGCGCCCAAACTCCCGTTGGCAGACGCTTCATTTTTCCTGTTTGTAGTCACGGCATGAAATTTAAAATATGCATTGCGTACTTGAAGCAGAGTATGCATACGCAATATTCAGAATGATTCGAAGTCAGTGACATTCGTAAGAATAAAATGTTATAATTCGTAAAAGGGTAGCAATGGCAAGGAAAAGATTATTTTAAAGATATACCTATGACATTTCATTAACGCAAAAGCTTTTTCCCTCTCAGGTTCTAATGCACGAGTCAATGAAGTAAATTTTTCCCAGAATTGCTGGTTTCATTCTCGTGATTGTTCTAAGGGTATTTACTATGCAATAATGTCCTCAGTTAATTTT
>JAHLJT010005437.1:69241110-69260778 GCA_031308135.1 Acheta domesticus
TGTGAGTGTAGCCGGTAAATGGGTCTAAATTGAATTTTGTGAATAGCCATAACAGGTCTTCAACAAAGATGTTTTAAGTGTTGAAATGATTATCGAAATTGTTTTTAGGGAACGATTTTATGTTTACAAATTAATTATATGAATGTAATGATTATTTTTCCTGCTGATAGACCATCATCTGATGGAGCACTATAACCATACTCTACGCGGTCTGTGGAGGCCTACATTACTTTATACGAATAAATGCCGTATATCTGACTTTCTTTTCTTAATTTTATCTTAATCCAGACACTTCCTCCCCCGAAAGGAATGGTGAGAAGCATCCAACGAACTGAGCAGGGTGATCAAGATAGAAGAAAACTATTTACTTGGGACAATGATTTAGAGGCTTAATTGCCATAAGTAGCTATTTTATCTAGTCACGAAGTATTCAATATTCTTTATACATACAAGGGTTAACTCTTTAGTTTTACATTTTATTTAATTAAATTTAAGTTCATTTCTTATTCCCAAAATTTATCTTTTAGGAACAGACTTCATTATAAGCTTTTAATAAGTAAGTTATAAGTTTTCGATCCCTCTCTCGTCATATTTAAAATGTGAAATAATGAGTTCTAGATAGTACAATATCAACCAACTTACTTACTACCCCCTTTGCATAATCTAAAGATGTTTAGAGTTCGTTTTCTATTACTTTTTTTATAGAAGCAAAGATTTTAATATATAATCATGCTTCGATTAATAATATTGTCTCTGTCCCGCTAATTGCCGTCTGTCGATTGTTTTATAAGACGTTTACTTGTTTTCAAGTTTTCTTGCTGCTGCGTCCATTGTAATTGTCAATTCACATTCGTATGAACGGATCACTCAGAAGGAGCTGGAAGAGAAGGAGAACAAGAAGGACACGAAGCTGAAGAAGAAGAAGAAGAAGAAGAGGATGAGGAGGAAGAGGGTGAAGAGGACGAGAATGAAGAATCGAAGGGGAAGAGGAAGGAGTTGAAGAAAATGTGGGAGAAAGAGAAGAAGGAGGAGGAATCGAATAATGAAGAGGACGACGAAGACAAAGAGGACAAGAGACGAAGAAGCAAAAATAAAGAAACTCTTTTGACTTAGTCCCAGGTTCTGGGTTTTGTTTCCACTAAACAAATCATGTAGTTTGTACAATTTTATTTCGCCTTTATGAAGCCGCGATACATCGCTAGTCAGTCATTAACGAAACAGAGAACGCAAAAAATACAGGACTCCTCTGGCAGACGACCAAAACATCCTCTCTCCGCGTGTATCTCATCGCAAGTAATGTGACATCGATAGCAAAATATCGATGTCACCACACCTCAATATTCAAATTAAAACATCGATGTTAATAATACATCGACCAGAAAACCACCGATTGTGTTCAAATATCGACGTTTTAAAGCTGTTTAGTAACGCCCGTCATTAGATTCGTGCGCAACAAATTTAATTTTACAGTAGCCGCGAATATTAATTTATAATTAAAATTCACTAACAACAATGCAAAATAACAAAAATGGATCAAACTACGCCTGATCACCCTGGGTCATCCGAAAGGTCAGTCATCAGTTCGCCAAAGAAGAGTGCGAGGAAGACAGTGTGTGCCCCCATGTCCGAGGCGCATGCGTTCAGAACCTCCTGTGGCGTCGTGGTAGCTAAATAACGACACAGACACGAGCTCTATGTACAATTGGTTTATTTACAGAATGTACAAATTTACAGCTCTGGGGTTATGTTCGCCAGTACCTCCCACGCGCCTGCTCCCCGTCCCTAGGGCTAGTGCATCCCCACCTTCCGCTTTACCGCGCCGGTGGCCGACACCGTGTTTCGCACACGCCGTGCCTCAAGGACCGCACTCCGTCTCGGGCGAGCATGCACATCTGCTCACGAGGTGCGCTGACAACGAACTGCCCTGCCTCAGTTAACTTATAGCGTGTTCCCTTTGCCGCACTGGTGCGTACCCAGTGCACACTCAGGGCACACTCAGGGCAGCTTTCGTGTTCCCCTCGGCCGCTAGGGTGCACCAGTGCAGAGAAGCCCATGTTCCATTCGCACAATGACACGGAACCAGGGTGCACTCGGGGCGCCCTAACCTGCACTGGACGAGCTCGACGGTGCAGTCCATTGCACCGGGCCATTCTGAGGTTAGGTACGAAAGTTATGAATGTTGATTTGCATTCATGGTGAAATTGTAAAGGCAATTGAGGATCTCCTGTCACACAGGGACACTTTGAATGATGGGGTATACCATGTTTTACAAGAAATGCTCTAAAATAACTTGTGACTTACTCGAAGTTCGGAAAATCTGTTTGTATTTTCGTAAAATTCAACCCTGAATTACTGCATGTTAACAAATCCAGTGCTATTCAGTAATCAACCTATACCCTTACAAAATCATTAAAATATACAATGTGCCAAGAAGAGTTTCTTGCATGTGCAAGCGGAAATGCTCATATTAATATTTGAATAGCTTTCAATAACCAAATAATTCTGCAGAAGCCTTTCGGTTCGAAATGCAGTGTACTGTGTTCGAAATCAATCACTAGCAAATCTCGAGAAATGAGCTTTCGAGACAGATACGCTTTTGAAGTTTTCGGTAGTTTTTAAAGAATCACGCGTTAATACTTTATGAATTAAGGAGTAAACAATTACCAAAGGACTTCGTACAAGACGTGTTAAAATAATAATTATTATTATAAAAATTATAACAACGATCACAATTCCAAAATTCTTATTTTTCGAGTTATGTCAGTGTGTCAGACCAAGAACAGCTGTCTATAATCTCATTGCGTAGCGTACACGCACTGACTCAGTTCCGGAATCCGATTCATTCGTGGCTGCCCCACGGCTGCCCTTCATGCGTATGGGGTAGCACTGTTGCGGAGCGATGATGTATTTGTCCTGCACTAGGGTGGGTTTCAGTGCAACGAATGGAAAACGCTATTACTTTGGCGGGTCGGCTTCCACCCTCTAAAGACACATGGCCCTCACTGGGGGGTCCGCTGCCCCTGCCCGCTCCTCTTGCGTCACGGGGAGCAGCAAGGAAGTATCCACTTTCCAGTGCCTCTGTCTGTCCCGTGTGTCCAGCAGCCTCCGTGCCCAGCTGTTTGAAAATCTGGCTGGCATGGTGCCGACGTTACACTCTGCATATGAGGAAAGACGCACGAAATGCTAGGAGGGCATCTGGGTCATATCGGGCGAGAGATGGTGTGTTCAATGAAGGTTCTATAATTAGCGTTCGAAGACATAAACTGACAGAGATACCGTGAATCATTATTGGCATATTTTAACTTTTGCAAAATTAACAATAACGATAATTTTTTAATCACAAAGAAAACCTCGAACACGTAAAACAAGTCGAGCGGGAAACAGCGATGTTAAACAAACGCGACTTCAATACATCGATGTTTAAAACACCGAATAAAAGCCACCGGTGTTTAAAACACCGTGATTGTAGTGTACACTTTTATCGCGGGAGTTTGGCGGTGATCACCTCTCCCTGGCAGCGTAGATCCAGCGCAGACCTACCCTTCGCCTTGGGGACCGTCCATAAATTACGTAACGCGGAATTTCGAAGCATTTTCAATACTCCCCTCCCTCTTGTAACGTACTTCCCTATATCTCTCTATGTAACGCAGCGTAACGCTGTGTCAACTCCCCTCCTTTAGTGTTACGTAATTTATGAATGACCCCCTTGCGGAGTTTTTACCCCAACCAGATATCTCCCACCAGTGGGGCACCGGCCGCAGGCGGGACAAACCCTCAGCTCCCGACTGGTCCAGTCGGCAACTTTTGGTATAGTTTAGTGCATTTGAGTAACAAGTGTAGGCATGTTAAGCACGGTCAATTTTTTTAAAATTTGAGTTCTTAATTAGTACAAAAATTCTAGAATATTCTTTGTTAATTTTGTGATACAGTGGGGGTGTTAACTTCACGGACATCGCATCCTTAATGCCCATTCACAGTGCCCATAAACATCAGCATAGCGTTAACATAGAAGTCAGGAAAAACGTTTTTAAGCGGAGTTATTCACAATGCATTCGCATAAGCATAACGCATAAGACGTTAACCTTAAAAGCTTTGCAAGCTTCAAGCTTCTGTGCTTATACTTCTGTCAGAAATAGGAACATGAACCAATCACAGTACGTTTAACTCAAATCGAGTATCGAAATAGGATCGAAGTCGATAGATCGAACCAAAAACCTAGTTTTCCAAATTGCTTGGTTGATTTTCGACGGTTTTCTGCATTGTTTTGTAGGTACGATCTTTTAGTAGCTTAGTGTCGTTGTAATATTCAAAGTTTGAATTTTTATTGAAATTTAAATACCTAACCTAACCTAACCCAACTTATGGTCGCAAGACTGAGACGCCGCTGGTAGGCCTTGGCTCGTAAAGAGCTGTTTGTGCACAGTACATACGTACATGTTAATATGTGTTATGTTATTTTTACATAAACATACATATTTTAAACAAAATTTCAATATATATAAAATATAGATTCTCACATTCACCCAATAGTAACTAGAATGGCACACAGAAAATAAAAAATCTTTGCTTACGCTTAATGTTGTACATTGTGAATGCTTCAGTCTATTACTTATGTTTAAGTTTTATGTCTATGCGTTACGTTTATGTTTACGTGTGCATTTTGAATGGGCCTTTACTCTCCGCGGGCCGCCGGTTGGCACCCGATAGACGGTCGGTTTACTCGCCGCCAGCCGGCAGCGAAGCAACGGCGGCGGCTGAAGAAGAAGCAGGAGGCCGTGCACGGGGAAGGAGGAGGGGGGGAGACGGTGGAGTGGGAGGCGCCGCCCCCATCGCCCAGCATCGCCCCCGACGCCACGCGGAAACGCCCTCGTGCAGCAGGACGTCGGCGGAGAGACACAGTGGGTGCGAATACCGGATTGATTCAGTGGTTTTCCGCGCACGTGCAACTGGCTATGGTCATTAGTAGGCCGCAGGATTTTGATGGAATGTCATTTGTTTTCTTTTCCCTTTACAACAATGGAAGTTTAGTAATTATCCACTTTGATGTGTTAACGTGAAACATTAGGAAACTGAAAACAGTGTCCTAATAGAAGTTTATTAAGAGCACTCAGTGTTATAATATTCGAAGGCCTACTATTTACAAAATTTCAAGGACATCTATTTATTATAAACATGGATTACAACATTTGTACAATTATTTAATTAATTCCGCAGATGAAAGACGGATGAGCTCCAAATATCCCTACAATTAACGTTACCTTCATCATTAAATAATGATCATCTGCCGTCAGTAAAAATCTATGGATATCTTCTTTTGCAAAAATTCCCAATTTCTTAGGCACATACCCGTCAATTTGTCCTCTTAAGAAACGCGACTAATTGCGTATACTTACTTATATCAATATTTCTATTAACTGAAATAGTACTGCGTAGCCATGGAGTAGTGGCACCACATTGAACTGAGATTCTCTTTTTCAGATTTTAAAAAGTGAAATATTGGTTGAAATCCAGATTTTACACAAACAATATTTTTGGTGTGAAAGTTCCAAACAGCAAGCAAAATGTTCTTCTATTCTGGACTGATCCGTGGTAGTTGATGCGACTCAATAACTAAACAATGATGTTTTCAAACAAAGAAGTATACAAACAGAGTTCTTTATGGATCGAATACCCCAAATGACAGTGGTATCATCGATTATTATTCATATTTTAACATTCACAAAATTTTGATTATGGTTATTTTTTCATTCACAAACATTGAGCAGAAACCATCGATGTGAAAAACATCAGCCTGCATATAACGATGTTCTCGGCTTTAATAATTAGATGTTTTAAACATCGATGTTTCTAAAAACCTTACGAAATCGACATCGTATCGCTCCCTAATACATTAGTTCCGAGCTAAATTAAATTCCCTAGCTATTATATCTATATTTTTGTATTATGGTTTAAGTTCTACAGTTAAATTAGTAGTATTCCTATTAAGTAATTTATTTAATTGTTATTATTAGTAAGAAGTTGTAGTATTGTCAATTTTCTTATTATTATTATTATTACTATTATTATTTTATTTTCTATTCGTGTAGTGCAGACAGTGGTTGTGTAGTGGATGGAAAGAAATGCATCGCAGTTAAGTGTGTGAAGGACAGTAAGGTGAAGTGAAGTGGAGTAAACATGAATTGGAGTTAAGCTAGCGCTGTGAAATTATGTACTATTATTTTTAATTATTGTTTATTGTATTTACTACTCTCTTGTAATTTATTGTTAGTCATTGAAAGCTTAAAATGCATGCTATGTTAAGATATTCTCCCACCAGTAATGATACTTAATTGCAGGATTAATAATAAATCTAAATCTAAGGCAGTGCACCGTGCCACTGCGCCACTGCTGCGGCGCACGTCGCGGAGTCCGGAAGAGCCGGAAGGAAGTGCCGTGGGCGATAGCGGTGTCTGCACCGCGCGTACAGCGGGGTGCCCGTCGCGGCCTCCCACCGCCCGCCCCCGTTGCCCCCCCAGCCTTCGCCTCCCCACCCCTCGCCCGAACTCGTTACGTTCATTGTACCGGAGAGCCGGCGAGCTCGTTAGGAGCGTACCGTCCGGACCCAAACTCTAGGACCTCCGGTCGTAATCGTTCAAGACAGCGGCAAATGCTGGGTACTGATCTAATACCTACGATGGAAAAAGTCATAATTCTGTGGTGAAGGGTAAAGTTTTTAAGTCAAAAATCTTACTTTGGAGAATACAAGGTTAGATTATTCATCCAACCTATTGCCCCAACGCTTTTTTATCGCCAGAAGAAGCAACATTTGAATTCGATCGTTTTACTAAAGTAAAATATAGATACTTAACTTGTATTTTCTATATTTAACCCTAATTCGCCAAAAATTGACTTAAGAACTTTCGCACCGTGACCACAGGACTAATGTCATCTTCGTGTCTCAAAACATTTTTTCAGGAAAATATCGTTTGAATGTCCGTCCGAACCCAAATCCTAGGACCTCCGGTCGTAATGCTCCAGACAGCGGCAGTGCTTGGATATTGACCTAATAGCTAAGCTGGAAAAAATGTCAAATTAATGTCCCATCTTCGTGTCTCATAAACATTTTTAACGTGGTAATAAGAGAATATCGGTTGGAAATTCCAGAGATGCTATACAATCATTTCTTGGGCGAAAAGGTTCCTAAACTGGAACAAAATGCCGGTTTTGTATGCCGGTTTTGTGTGATGTAACCGAGTGATGTGACACCGGTTACTCAACATCAATGTTCAAAATTAACATCGATGTTAATATACGACCAAAAACCATCGACGTTTTTTAAAGCTGTTTTTTTAACAAGATACTAATAAATTCATACTCAACAAAATTTGATTTTACAGCGGCCCATTTCTTCTCAAAACGTGCAAAAAACCAGGAAAAAAACATACGAAAAACAAGAGCATTGGGGCATCTGACGCAGAGAGAGTCTGCTCTCTGAGGTAGTCAACAGCCTTCGTTTAGATTGAACCCATAAACTGTTGGTGTACCATCAGTTATTGTTCATATTTTTTAACACTGACAAAACTTTGATAATGAGAATGTTTCATTCGTCAAAAATCGAGGCACAAAACATATGCTATTAAAGACATCAACCTTTACATATCGATGTTTAAAAACAGAAGTTTCTATAAATACATGATTCGACATCCATGTCGCATTCGTAATGCAGAGCAAATTCACTCACACCACTGGACAAATAACAAGCTACGGACGTGACGCAAGGCAGTAGACAAGCAGAGGAAGACAACAATCAACGAAATCAGAGATAATGAAAACAAGACCTCAAAAAACAAGCAAAATGTCGATAAAGAAAATAAAATAATACAATAAAAATCAATTCTGAAGTTTCACCCCTTTCCGCTAAACCTTTGCACCTTCAATGAATTACTTTTTCCTACCCTTCCATGTCACATCCCTTCCCATCCCCTCCTACGTCGGTCACATTAATATGGGGGAAAGACAGGAGTCATTATTCTACGTCACCATACTGTGTCAATGCTCACCCCATCGCGGATAAGGCTTTATGTGTACTGTCGCTTTGAATTAAATAACTAAGGTCCGATTAATTAAGAAGGTGATTGACAGTTTTGTGTGTGACGTCCAGGACGCCTCTCCCGTTTTCCATGCAGCTGCCAACCAAGAGACAAAACGTGCGTTGTCAGGTCGCTCAGTTGCCACCGAGCGAACACGGGAACATTTGAGGCATCGCACAGCGGACTTCCCTGCCGCCGCGCCGCCCGCGTTTCTGCTGGTGCTGCGCGCGGAATGTGTACTGTGTTGTGATGAGTTGCGTTGAGGTTTAGGCTTTTGGTCGTATTTTTTAACACTTTTTACACGTATTTTTTGAAGTGTTTGTTTTTCGTGTCCCGGTAACACGTGCTCAGTGGTTTGCGACCTGGCAACGTCGCTCCCCTCCACTCACACTCCATTGACACTCGTATCACAAGTGGTCATCACCTTCTTAATTTAATCGGAACATTAGAGATGCTGCAGCGGTGCAACCTGCCCACTGTGCCACAGCTACGGCGAACGTCGCGGAGTCCGAATGAGCCGGAAGGAAGTGACGTGGAACTGGCGGCGAAGGCGATGGCCGCGAGAACAGCGGGTGCCCGTCGCGGCCTCCCACCGCCGACCCCACCGCCCACACCAGCCCCACGCCCCACCGCCGAACTTCGGGTCGTTACGTTCATTCACCTAGAGAAGCGGCGAGCTCGTAGTCGCTAGAACTTTTCAGCCTAGGTCGAATTCAGTTGTTATCTGGAGAATTCCTAGCGGCCGGGCTGCTCTGATCGGTAGTTTTCCGGGTTCTCCGATCAACACCAGCCGAATGCCGGAGCTTTGAACCTTAACAAGGAGCCACGGACTGCCGTGATCTTTGCTTCCTATTCCTTGTCCTATCCTCACCCCTTACACACGTACTAACATGCACTGTACTATCGCAACAATACCGGAGGCCGGCCGGGATCTTAGAAGCTTGTCCGGCTGGGGCGGTGTGCCCCGCTGGTGGAAGATAACTGACTGGGGAAACCCCCGCTAGTCGACGGTAGGTGACGTGTGGATTCTGGCCATCCAGCGGTAAAGATCACCGACACCTCCCGAGGGGAAAACAACGCACTAAACTTACGGGACTAATGACCACTGTATCCTAATGCAGAGCAGTATATCTCTGTATATCCCTATGCAGAGCAGCGGTTGCAACGTGCCACTGTGCCCAAGGTCGCGGAGTCGGAAGAGAAGGACTGAGTTGCCGTGGGCGATGACGGGCGTCTGGGCCGCGAGAACAGCGGGTGCCCGTCGCGGCCTCCCACCGCCGCCCCCTTTTGCCACCCACCGCCTTCGGCCTCCCCACCCCCGCCGCCCAACTCCTTTACGTTCACTCCACCTGGAGAAGCGGCGAGCTCCGTTTAGCATACCGGGAAGCGGCTGAGCGAAAACCCCAGCTCCGCCTCCTAGCCTTGCCTCGCATTCGGGAGGTCGCGGGCGCGATGCTCTTCACGAAACGCCCCGATTTCACTGATATCTCCATTGGGCGAGGCGAAAGTTTGCGTCTGGAACATCACTGGAAATGCGGAAAGAATGAGCCATACACACAAATCTCATGAACCACGTATTTAGTAAATAATTAGAATCGCAAGGTTCCTTCAGAAATTTAATTTTCACATGGCAATTATAAACAGAATAATGCCTAGTAAACCCTGTTAAAATTTCATGATATTATGGCCCTCCCAGTTTTACTGTATGGACGTGAAACTTGGGTTTCAAAAACAAGAAGATTGTAGGAGGATTGAATCAGCAGAAATGCGATTTCTGAGAGGGTAAAGGGCTGTATATTAAGAGACCAATAAAAAGTGAAAAAATAAGAGAGGAACTAGGGTGGAAAAAGCATGACAAAATTAAGAAGTACAGACAGCAAATTGGGTGGCACATAATGGAAAAATCCGAAAGACAGACTTTCCAGTGCAAGTCCTGAATCATAAGCTGCGAGGAAAAGAAACATTGGAAGGCCAAGAATGAAGATGGCAAGAGGCTGGGACAGGCAAATATGCCTAACCGTAAAGGAAGACGATGATAATTCTCCAGTCTCGAAATTGCAGCTTTCATTCCACATACACGTGCAGAATACAGGGACAGACCTGATGAGACCAGTACTATCACGATATTCGAAATCTTACAGCTGTCCGAAATGGGAAATGGAAATTCAAATGTCCTCAATCATGGCTACTTAAGCGGAAAAATATGTTTATTATCTAAAAACATTTTGATGGTGATAGTCGACTAAAACTGTTATCTCATATAATGTCGGCTAGATCTGATACTGTGTAAAATGTGCATAAGGCTGTTAGTTCAACCTATACTTAGTTGGAACTAAAAGAATTTCCAAGGTTTGGTGCAAATTTCATGAATGTTTTTAAAATAAAAAAGTGTACCTACAAATGTTTCGCAAAGATTCGTTGACATTGGTAGAGGTGCAAAACGGTTATGCGAAAGCAGTTCTGATTTCGGCGGATATTCTGAAGAGTGGCTTATAATTGAGGTCTCTTTTAAAAAGAGCATATTCGGGGACTTACAGGTTTTGAAATAATGAGACTTCAAATAGTTTCCATGCCTTCAATTTTTTAAAGAATACTATATTATAAATTCAGCTTCTATTTGTAGAAAATAAGCTAAGGGTTTGAAATATTGCAATGCATATTGTTTATTTTTTCAAATTTAATAAACAACAAAATTAATATTAAGGTAACACGCCATTTTTTAGGGAATGATAGGCATCATTGTTTTCTATATGTACTTTTTTACATAGATGGTCTTATTGTACTGCAACACGCAATACTGCATCCTACAGAATAAATGGATTTTCAATCATTTCAAATATTTTACTAGAATGAAGCTTGATTTCGGGTTGGAGATGTATTTCAGTTTACTGGGGAACAAATGCATTGTTCTGTAAATCATTTCATTGTGTTTGGAAATGAATATCAGCATGCTGGAAATCAATATCAGTGGAATCTATTTCAATGTTCACGAATTCAATTTCAGTGTTTTGGAACACATTTCAATGTGAACAATTTGTTACTTCTAGCAGCAGTTGGAAATTGGTCCGAATTTAATAGCGTTGAATCGCAGTGCATTTCAATTTCATTGTTAGAGTTTTTGATAATGTTTTTGCTTACTTTCATTGTTAGATCTCCATTGCAACATTTTATTCTCTTCGTGAGGATTCGCCGTCGGGAGGGCTTCGGTTGCACAACCAGTGCAACGGGCGTGTCCTGCCCGTTTTTTTGGCCGACCGGCGGCGACTGTGAGTGGGCGGATAAAAGCGGTGGCGTCGATGGCGTGGGGCAGACGAAACAGTGGTCAAAGTAAAAGCCTGGAATGGTAGTGGTGAGGAGGGAGGGATGGTGTGATAATGGAGGATTTTGTGGAAGTGGAGGCGTGGTAGTTGGTGATAATGGAAGGGTGGTGATACTGATAGTAGAATGGCAGTAGTGATGGAGGAGATTGATATGGAGGAAGCGGTGACGGTGACGGTGATGGTGGTCGTGGAGGCGGTGGAGGAGGTGGATTGATTGACTTACTTCGTGTGTTTCGGTGCGCCAACTGCTAAGGTCATTACTCCCGTAAGTGTTGTGTACGTTTTCACCACAGGAGTCGCTGAGTTGCTCCCCGCTAGATGGCGAGATCTGGAGCCGCCTAGTAGCACCCTCTAGCTTTGTCCCTGGTTTTGATGGAGTTGCAAGGCCCTGACACAGCCACCACGAGAAAGAAGGCTAGCGCGCCCGGGTGCGGCTCGGCGAGAATTTTGGTGAGGGGAAGGGGAATGAGAGGGGGAGGGGAGGAGGGGGAAAAGGGGGAGGGGGAAGGGGAGGGGAAGCCGGCGGAAGGAGACGCCGGCTCCTGGCGCGGGCCACGGAAGGGTCAACGGGGAAGCGCACGAGCCGTCCATGAAACAAACGACGGCCCGCAAGAAACTACCATTTTTGGTGGGGACGATTACGTCCCTAAGGTACGCTCGCACCGACGGGACGACGGAGCCATATTAAAAACAAATAATTTGCGTTCTTCGGCCTATCTTCTTCTTACGGGGTAATAGCGAGACGGGTTCAGGTCCAGCCAGCCACCGTTTACGTGGTCTGCAGTACTTCTTCATCCGCTAGCGCACGCCGCCGCCTCTAGGGAATACTGTCCCTTTCTTCAATTGGAATGGTGCAGTACCTCTGGTTGGGAGATGCTAAGTTCGAGCCCAGACGATGGCAGGATTATTCGACACCACTACGACACCTAGGTCGAGTACAGTCCGCTGTCTGTGGAGGTGAATTATAGTGGCTGCTCTAATCTAGTTTTCAGTAGTTTATCGGATCAACACCACGCGAAGCCTGAGCAGTACTCTAACAAACGGGCCATGACCGCGCATGATCTTTCCTCGTCTTCCTTGTCCTACCCTCACCCCTTACTCACGCACTTACATTTGCACTTACATGCACTATACTACCACACATGTCGGGAGACCGTCGGGCTTACAGCTTGTCCCGGCTGGGGCCGGACTCGCTAGTGGAGACATCTGATTGGAGAAAAAAACACGCAAGATGACGTACAGGTCGGCTCGGGATCTCGCCATTCAACGGGAGATCTCCGCTACTTTCAGCCAAAAAATGCACTACACTTAAGGACTAATGACCTTAGCCGTTGACGCGCCCGAAAACTTTAAAACAAGTAATCTGACAAGTTCCCTGAACGTTCCCTGACAAGTCCACTGACAGTTACAAACGTAGCGCGTTCCATCACCAGAGAACTCTGGCCCTTCCATGAACTCTGGCCCATCAAATGAAGTAGTGAAATCTATTACGTTCAGCTGGTGCACCAGCTGAACATTGGTCAGACACACACCAGCTTGCAAAGCGTTGGTCAGACGTGATTCCCCTCTGATGTTATCCCACTACGTAATCGCATAGCATGAGCGTGACATTTTTACTTTAACTGTCCGTAAACGTACGTTTATATACGGACACATAGTTTGATAGAAGTCACGAAATTTCTTCTAAAAATTGCGCTTGAGATTTCAATGTAATACACGTTTTTGATACATAAACCCTATTTTTCTCGGTCAAAACGTTGGTCTCTCTGTCTGTTTTTCTGTCCGTATGTCCGTCTGTCCGTCTCTCCAATTGTGAGCAACACAAGCAACACAATGCGCAACTCACAGCCTTGCGATTTTGAAAATAATTTTTTCAACTTTTGAGTAACTAACATAACTTTGGGACAGCCTTTGGGACATTTTCAAAATTTGCTGAAAATAGGCTCCAATTTCTTCTAAATTTCTGATAAGTATAGAACTACAAGAAACTGAAGAAGATGGCATATATCGATTTTCACTACAAACTCTGACTTTTTGAAAGCTACAATAGTTTGACAATATTAGACATTATATACCACTTTCTAAAAATTTGTATGTAATCGTATATGGTTAACATTCTTCATTTGGATCTCCTATCTCCAGCGGTTATTACAAAGTAGTACGGCCTTTTACCGTTTTTTTGCAAAAGTTTGAACAAAACGACCTTTTAAATTGTGTGTTTACTAATAAGAGAATTCCATGTACTAGTTGCGATGGTTTAGTGGCAACATTTATGCGCCTGCAGAATCGTTGAACAAGTTGTCTAGGGTTGTAGTGACGAACTATGTCGGGTGATGATAGGCCAAAGAAGAGGAAGGAAAGATCGCGCGCGGTCTGTAGCCGGTTTGTTAGGCTACTGCTCCGCATTCGCCTGGTGTTTATTGAAGAAAACCACGGAAAACTACCGCTCAAAGCAGCCGGTCGCTAGAATTCTCTTCCAGACAGCGACTGAACGGAGTTTGCTCCCTGGAACATAAAACAGATGCGGGTGCGGGGAACAGTAGTTTATGCAATTAGCTTATCCCTCCGGCGGGTGCGGGGAACAGTAGTTATGCAATTAGCTTATCCCTCCGGCGGGTGCGGAGAACAGTAGTTTATGCAATTAGCTTATCCCTCCGGCGGGTGCGGGGAACAGTAGTTTATGCAATTAGCTTATCCCTCCGGCGGGTGCGGAGAACAGTAGTTCATGCAATTAGCCTATCCCTCCGGCGGGTGCGGGGAACAGTAGTTTATGCAATTAGCTTATCCCTCCGGGCGGGTGCAGAGAACAGTAGTTTATGCAATTAGCTTATCCCTCCGGCGGGTGCGGAGAACAGTAGTTTATGCAATTAGCTTATCCCTCCGGTGGGTGCGGGGAACAGTAAGTTTACGCAATTAGCTTATCCCTCCGGTGGGTGCGGAGAACAGTAGTTTTATGCAATTAGCATCCCACCCCACCGGCGGTGCGGGGAACAGTAGTTTACGCAATTAGCTTTTTATCCCTCCGGTGGGTGCGGGAAACAGTAGTTTACGCAATTAGCTTATCCCTCCGGTGGGTGCGGGGAACAGTAGTTTACGCAATTAGCTTATCCCTCCGGCGGGCGCGTCCCACCATTTCCCACCGGCAGGCGCGTGCGGCTTGCGAGCGAGCAACCGTGAGAGCCACATCAGCGAATCCTCCCATGTTGCGATTTTACATGCAAACGATCCTCGCTCGTAAAAGAAGCCTGTTTCGCCGCCCGACTGATACCGTCTTTCGCTACCAGATGGCGAAAGCAGCTCAGCGAAATTTGCGTGGACGAGCAGCCCCGATGTTTCTGCGCGTAAAACCAAGCAACATTGAAATCACTTTGAAATCTACACAGCAGTCTACATGATGTGATATTTATGTACAAACTTTTGAAAGGTTCGATAAATTGTCCATCAATTAACGAATTGTTTTTATCCGCTATGAAAACCTATTCAATGTCAGACACGCACCTTTATTGAAGAATTCAACTGTAGATCCTAATTCAATGTACAACTCAACTATACCTCGTCTTGCCAGAGTGGCGAATTTCATACATAATTGAAATGATTTTAATTCCAATTTTAGCAATTTCAGAATTAAAGCAAGACGAGCTATATTACAGTTTCAAATAGAAATGATAAATGTTATACTGTCGAAACTTATTCAATGTTTGTCACGCACCTTTATTGAAAGAATACAATTGTAAATCTAATTCAACGTAAACAACTCAACTATACCTCGTCTTGCCAGAATGGCGATTCACTCATAATTGGAAATGATTTTAATTCTAACTTTTTAGTGATTTCAAAATTAAAGCAAGATGAGTTATGTTTAGTTAAAGTTCAAATAGAAACTATAATTGTTATACTGTCAAATTGTTGACTACATAATTACATGAATTACATTTTTTATTTTTTTAAAGTTATAGTTACTAAACATAATTATAATAATGTCAGATATTGTTGTTGAGTGAATGGTATTTTGTATTAATGTATAGGGCATAATGCCTGTTTCAATTTGATTAATAAATAAATAAACATTGAATTGCGTGCGCCGTGGTGTGTGTGTGTGTGTGCGCGCGCGCGGCGAGGAATCTCGTCCAGGCTAGACGCGACGCGCGAAGACTAGAGAAAGGCGGCGCCGGCGCCGGTCGGCGTCCAACAGACGGCGCTCCAGCTGTTGGGAAAAGGAGGCTGCGGCATGCGGATGGCCTCCGTTGCACAACCGCCGTCGCGCCCCACATGGCGCGCTGTGTGGTGACCGCTCGCGATCCGGGGGGCGGGGAACAGTAGTTTATGCAATTAGCTTATCCCTCCGGCGGGTGCGGGGAACAGTAGTTTATGCAATTAGCTTATCCCTCCGGCGGGTGCGGGGAACAGTAGTTTATGGAATTAGCTTATCCCTCCGCGGGCGCGTCCTACCATTTAACATCAGCAGGCGCGTGCGGTGGGAAATTCCGTACCGCATTTATCAGTAGTTTATGCAATTAGCTTATCCCTCCGGCGGGTGCGGGGAACAGTAGTTTATGTAATTAGCTTATCCTCCGGCGGGTGCGGGGAACAGTAGTTTTATGCAATTAGCTTATCCCTCCGGCGGGTGCGGGGGAACAGTAGTTTATGCAATTAGCTTATCCTCCGGCGGCCGGTCCCACCATTTCCCACCGGCAGGGCGCGTGCGGTGGGAATTCCGTACCGCATCATCTTCGATTTTCGCGACTATAGTTTCTGCTTTTGTTATTGAATTGTGAAGAAAATATTCTTGATTTATGTTTTTTATATATTTTATTTTCATTATAAATAACCAAACGAAATAACAATATGAATAAGAATCTGATCCAACGCTCGCTCCCTGCGCCCTCCAGACAGCTCGCGATCTGGGGGACGGGGAACAGTAGTTTATGCAATTAGCTTATCCTCCGGCGGGCTAGTCCCATCATTTGCCACTAACAGGCGCGTGCGGCAACTCCGTAACGCATTTTTCAACTTCGATTTTCGCGTTAATACTTACTGCTTTTGTTATTGAATGTGAAGAAAATATTCTTGATTTAGGTTTTTATACATTTTATTTCGTAATAATTAACTGAATACCAAACGAAATAACAATATTAATAGAGTCTGATCCATCACTCGGCTCATACCGTGTGTTGGTGAATGTTACAAGTCGGGGAATGAATACGGTGCAAACGCGCTTTCTAACGTTTCTTCAGGAAAACACGCAATTTAAATTTGAATTAGTAGTTAGTACTACAAGATATGTGTCATAAATCTCAATAACAAAACAGCAGTAACTATTTTAATGGATAAAATAGGCAAATTTTATACTGCATGACAAAGCGCGTGCGGTACGGAGTGCCGCAACCGTTGCAGAGTTCGAATTATCAATGAAGAATGACGGTCGATTGGCAGTGTCTAATATCGTGTATTGAATGTCATCCGGTTGAAAATATAATGAATGAAGAATACGATGAACTGAATAGTGCAGCACCAATTATTTACACGAAATCAACAAAAATTTAAGATCGCGCAACTGAGTGCCCGCTACGCACCCGCCGGAGGGTTATAATGCCATGTTTATTGCATGAGTACATGTTTTCAAATTTGTACGAATGCAATAAAGCTTAACATTATAAACAAGTTGCATATGCAATTTTATGAATAGCAGCATTATAAATTTATAAGAGAATCAAAACTTAATTTTGCGAAACAAACTTTCTTGTGTCGTGTCGAGTATTTGACATCAGTGCGAGAAACGTTGCTCCACTGTTCCGTTCACACTGCTACCGCCCATGATTCTTTCGCTGCGATTGACTGAATTTGATGACGCATCATCCGTGCTGTAAAAATCTAATACGTCATCATTTGTGTCGTAAAATGCCCGATTCATGAAGGATTTATATTGCAATAGAAAAGGTAGTTTAATATGCTAGTATAAAATAACGACAAGAATGTAAACACGGTCACATAGCGTTTTTAGAGTGAGTGAGGAAATGAGCATTGTTTCCTACAATGATATCAGGTATGGGGTCATCCATAAATTACGTAACGCTAAAAGGGGGAGGGAGGGGGTTTTGAGGCAGCGTTACGCTGCGTTACATAGAGATAGGGAAGTGCGTTACTCGGGGGAGGGGGGCATTGAAAATACTCGAAATTTGCGTTACGTAATTTATGGATGGCCCCTATGATAATTAGTCGAGTTAGTATAGTTGTTATTTTACTTTCTCTAAATTATAATTTTCCCTGTACTCCGTAGGGAGAAAGTCGCGCGAAAAATGGCGAATTTTCGGCAGAAAAACTCTTATTACAGGACCCCTGGTATCGAAAAAGTGGATAAATCCAGTTGCTAAATTTAGAAAAAAAATTCTCTTTTATGTGGTTGCTGAAATCCATGTTTGTGGGTCCTTGATAAATCGAATGACGTCAAAACATCTGTCTGGACGTCCAGTCTGTCCCATCTGTGAACAATGCTAACCGTTTGGTCGATTTTCTCCAAAACTGATATTCTCCAACCCTTCTAACGTCACGGCCCCTTGAATTTGAATCCGATATTTTAATTTTTGGGGGTAATTAAAAGGGTACTTAAAACTCCTAGACATTTTTTCAAATTCAAAAAAATGGCTTCATGGTTTTTGATTACAGTTTGTTGTTGGATAGTATAAAGGATGTTTTAAGAGAATGGTGCAAGTTTCCATGATCGTTGTAAATCTGTTTTGTTTCAAATAATACAGAACATTAATCGAGCTCATTAGTAGGAACTTTTAAATTTATTTTTGCATAATTTGGTGGCTATTAAATTGACGCAAATTTTGTATAAATAGCATATTATTTTTAGCTCTTGACAGATTGTAGTTGTCTTTGTTATAAGGCTACTATAAAGCTATTTTTAGCAATTGACCCCGAGTCCCCCCTTATTCTTCATCGACCCCCCACGGGTCGACATCGGCCGCGTTGGGAACCCCTGCTTTAGTTGATTGATTGATTGATTAATAGCGATTCCCTTCCGCATTAACGGCTAAGTCTTACTCCCGTAAGCGTAGTGCATGTTTTCGCTCGGTCTGTGGTCGGTGGTTTTGCCCCGATGGATGGAGAGATCCGGCGCCGACCTACCGTTGGCTAGCGGTAGTTTTCCCCTACAAAGTATCTCCCAACAGTTGAGGCACCGCCCCAGCCCGGACAAGCTATAAGCTTCCGACCGGTCTTCCGAAATGTGTGGTAATGGCAGTGAATGCAATTGTAAGTGTGTACAAGGTGTGACGATGGGACAAAGAATAGGAAGCAAAGATCGCGAGCGGTCCATGTCCAGTTTGGTAGGTTACAGATCCGGCATTTGCTTGGTATTGATAAAAAACACGGAAAACCATCGATCAGAGCAGCCAGCCGCTAGAATTCTCCGACAGCGACCGAACTCGTTCTATCTGGCTACAGTCGAAAATCCTGCCAATGTTGGAACACGAACCCTAGGACCCGGTCAGAGCACTCCTGCTTTAGAATGTTGTTTCTTTCTATTCCACCCTTTCAATTTTCCAGTAACCGAACGTGTACTCATGCTCGGCATGCTTCATACGAGGTAAGAACAAGTGGTGGAACAGAATGGCACAGACTATCCCGTACTAGTTTTCAATTTCCTTTGGTCTCGGCTAGCTACTTTGGACTTAGCACATAACTTTCCCTATACTACTTATATTACTCCGTATATACGTATGTATACGGTAAAATAAAAACACTCCACACTCTCTCAGTCCTGAATCAGTGAAAAACTACTGATTGACAGTGACTATTCACTGATGGTGTCAGTTTTATACCCCTGCCGACTGACAATCGGTGAATTGAAACTGAACAAATCAGTGAAATTGGGTCTACTTTTTGAATAGGTGAAACTTCACTGTTTTGAGTCAGTGAAATCTGTGACAAACTATTGAACGTGACGATTGAACGATCAAGTGAGCGATGGTGGCGTGGCACTTTTACCACTGACAACCAGTGGAAATGCTGGCCGTCCTTATGAAAGATTCGCATATTCGCTGGGTGCCAGCGAAACTACCCATTTCCTGAACTGAAGCTATCAGTGACTTCGCCTCTCACTGAATTGAATCAGTGACAATTTCACTGATTCAGAATTTCAAGAGTGCAAACCACCCTAAAAGGATTCAAAGCGAGAGTTTTTTGGGAGCGGTTTTCCTGCAGCGCCTGCAGCTGCGAAGTGCAGCGGGGGCCGACGGACGGGTTTTCCCCGACTTGGTCGCGCCGCGGTGAAA
>JAHLJT010005437.1:69261778-69308082 GCA_031308135.1 Acheta domesticus
TGTTTTACAAGAAAATGCTCTAAAATAACTTTGTGACTTACTCGAAGTTCGAAAATCTGTTTGTATTTTCGTAAAATTCAACCCTGAATTACTGCATGTTAACAAATCCAGTGCTATTCAGTAATCAACCTATACCCTTACAAAATCATTAAAATATACAATGTGCCAAGAAGAGTTCTTGCATGTGCAAGCGGAAATGCTCATATTAATATTTGAATAGCTTTCAATAACCAAATAATTCTGCAGAAGCCTTTCGGTTCGAAATGCAGTGTACTGTTTCGAAATCAATCACTAGCAAATCTCGAGAAATGAGCTTTCGACCAGATACGCTTTGAAGTTTTCGGTAGTTTTTAAAGAATCACGCGTTAATACTTTATGAATTTATTAAGGAGGTGAAACAATTACCACCAAAGGACTTCGTACAAGACGTGTTAAAATAATAATTATTATTATAAAATTATAACAACGATCACAATTCCAAAATTCTTATTTTTCGAGTTATGTCAGTGTGTCAGACCAAGAACAGCTGTCTATAATCTCATTGCGTAGCGTACACGCACTGACTCAGTTTCGGAATCCGATTCATTCGTGGCTGCCCCACGGCTGCCCTTCATGCGTATGGGGTAGCACTGTTGCGGAGCGATGATGTATTGTCCTGCACTAGGGTGGGTTTCAGTGCAACGAATGGAAAACGCTATTACTTTGGCGGGTCGGCTCCACCCTCTAAAGACACATGCCCCTCACTGGGGGGTCCGCGCTGCCCCTGCCCGCTCCTCTTGCGTCACGGGGAGCAGCAAGGAAGTATCCACTTTCCAGTGCCCTGTCTGTCCCGTGTGTGTCCAGCAGCCTCCGTGCCCAGCTGTTTGAAAAATCTGGCTGGCATGGTGCCGACGTTACACTCTGCATATGAGGAAAGAGACGCACGGAAATGCTAGGAGGGCATCTGGGTCATATCGGGCGAGAGATGGTGTGTTCAATGAAGGTTCTATAATTAGCGTTCGAAGACATAAACTGACAGAGATACCGTGAATCATTATTGCATATTTTAACTTTTGCAAAATAACAATAAACGATAAATTTTTTAATCACAAAGAAAACCTCGAACACGTAAAACAAGTCGAGCGGAAACAGCGATGTTAAAAAAACGTCGACTTCAATACATCGATGTTTAAAACACGATAAGCCACCGGTGTTTTTAAAACACCGTGATTGTAGTGTACAATTTTATCGCGGGAGTTGGCGGTGATCACCTCTCCCTGGCAGCGAGATCCAGCGCAGACTACCCTTCGCCTTGGGGACCGTCCATAAATTACGTAACGCGGAATTTCGAGCATTTCAATACTCCCCTCCCTCTTGTAAACGTACTTCCCTATATCTCTCTATGTAACGCAGCGTAACGCTGTGTCAATCCCCTCCTTTTAGTGTTACGTAATTATGAATGACCCCTTGCGGAGTTTTTACCCCAACCAGATATCTCCCACCAGTGGGGCACCGCCGCAGGCGGGGACAACAAAACCCTCAGCTCCCGACTGGTCAGTCGGCACTTTCTGTTTATAGTTATAGTGCGTGCTTTGAGTACAAGTGTAGGCATGTTAAGCAACGGTTCAATTTTTTAAAATTTGAGTTCTTAATTAGTACAAAATTCTAGAATATTCTTTGTTAATTTTGTGAAAGTGGGGGTGTTAACTTCACGGACATCGCATCCTTAATGCCCATTCACAGTGCCCATAAACATAAGCATAGCGTTAACATAGAAGTCAGGAGAAAACGTTTTAAGCGAGTTATTCACAATGCATTCGCATAAGCATAACGCATAAGACGTTAACTTTAAAAGCTTGCAAGCTTCAAGCTCTGTGCTTATACTTCTGTCAGAAATAGGAAATGAACCAATCACAGTACGTTTAACTCAAAATCGAGTATCGAAATAGGATCGAAGTCGATAGATCGAACCAAAAACTAGTTTTCCCTTTTGCTTGGTTGATTTTCGCCGGTTTTCGCTTGTTTTTTCGGTGCTTTTGTAGCTTGTGTCGGTACGATCTTTTAGATTTTTTTGTGTTGTTCTATTTCTTTGAATTTTAAATAAAATTAAAATACCTAACCTAACCTAACCAAATTATGGTCGCAAGACTGAGACGCCGCTGGTAGGCCTTGGCTCGTAAAGAGCTGTTGTGCACAGTACATACGTACATGTTAATATTGGTTATGGTATTTTTACATAAACATACATATTTTTAAACAAAATTTCAATATATATAAAATATAGATTCTCACATTCACCCAATAGTAACTAGAATGGCACACAGAAAATAAAAAATCTTTTGCTTACGCTTATGTGTACATTGTGAATGCTTCAGTCTATTACTTATGTTTAAGTTTAATGTCTATGCGTTACGTTTATGTTTACGTGTGCATTTGAATGGGCCTTTTACTCTCCGCGGGCCGCCGGGTGGCACCCGATAGACGGTCGGTTTACTCGCCGCCCAGCCGGAGCGAAGCAACGGCGGCGGCTGAAGAAGAAAGCAGGAGGCCGTGCACGGGGAAGGAGGAGGGGGGGAGACGGTGGAGTGGGAGGCGCCGCCCCCATCGCCCAGCATCGCCCCGACGCCACGCGGGAAACGCCCTCGTGCAGCAGACGTCGGCGGAGAGACACAGTGGGTGCGAATACCGGATTGATTCAGTGGGTTTTCCGCGCACTGTGCAACTGCTATGGTCATTAGTAGGCCGCGGATTTTGATGGAATGTCATTTGTTTTCTTTTCCCTTTACAACAATGGAGTTTAGTAATTATCCACTTTGATGTGTTAACGTGAAACATTAGGAAACTGAAAAACAGTGTCCTAATAGAAGTTATTAGAGCACTCAGTGTTATAATATTCGAAGGCTACTATTTACAAAATTCAAAGGACATCTATTTATTATAAACATGGATTACAACATTTGTACAATATTTAATTAATCCCGCAGATGAAGACGGATGAGCTCCAAATATCCCTACAATTAACGTTACCTTCATCATTAAATAATGATCATCTGCCGTCAGTAAAAATCTATGGATATCTTCTTTTGCAAAAATTCCAAATTTCTTAGGCACATACCCGTCAATTTGTCTCTTAAGAAACGCGACTAATTGCGTATACTTAACTTATATCAATATTTCTATTAACTGAGAAATAGTACTGCGTAGCATGGAGTAGTGGCACCACATTGAACTGAGATTCTCTTTTTCAGTTTTTAAAAGTGAAATATTGGTTTGAAATCCAGATTTTACACAAACAAATATTTTGTGAAAGTTCCAAACAGCAGCAAAATGTTCTTCTATCTGGACTGATACAGTGGTAGTGATGCGACATCAATAACTAAACAACGATGTTTTCAAACAAAGAAAGTAGTACAAACAGAGTTCTTATGGATCGAATACACAAAATGACAGTGGTATCATCGATTATTATTCATATTTTAACACTTCACAAAATTTTGATTATGGTATTTTTCATTCACAAACATTGAGCAGAAAACATCGATGTGAAAAACATCAGCCTGCATATAACGATGTTCATCGGCTTTAATAAATCGATGTTAAACATCGATGTTTCTAAAAACTTACGAAATCGACATTCGTATCGCATCCCTAATACATTAGTTCCCGAGCTTAAATTAATTCCCTAGCTATTATCTATATTTTTGTATTATGGTTAAGTTTCTACAGTTAAATTAGTAGTATTTCCTATTAAGTAATTTATTTAATTGTTATTATTAGTAGTAGTTGTAGTATTGTCAATTTTATTATTATTATTATTATTACTATTATTATTTTATTTCTATTCGTGTAGTGCGAGCAGTGTTGTGTAGTGGAGGGAAAGAAATGCATCGCAGTTAAGTGTTGTGAAGGACAGTAAGGTGAAGTGAAGTGGAGTAAAATGAATTGGAGTAAAGCTAGCGCTGTGAAATTATGTACTATTATTTCTTAATTATTGTTTATTGTATTTACTACTCTCTTGTAATTTATTGTTAGTCATTGAAAGCTTAATGCATGCTATGTTAAGATATTCTCCCACCAAGTAATGATACTTAATTGCAGGATTAATAATAAATCTAATCTAATGCAGTGCACCGTGCCACTGCGCCACTGCTGCGGCGACCGTCGCGGAGTCCGCGAAGAGCCGGAAGGAAGTGCCGTGGGCGATAGCGGTGTCTGCACTCGCGAGTACAGCGGGTGCCCGTCGCGGCCTCCCCACCGCCGCCCCCGTTGCCCCCACCGCCTTCGGCCTCCCCACCCCCGCCCGACTCGTTACATCATTGTACCGGAGAGCCGGCGAGCTCGTTAGCGTACCGTCCGGACCCAAACTCTAGGACCTCCGGTCGTAATCGTTCAAGACAGCGGCAATGCTGGGGTACTGATCTAATACCTACGATGGAAAAAGTCATAATTCTGTGGTGAAGGGGTAAAAGTTTTTAGTCAAAAATCTTACTTTGGAGAATACAAGGGTTAGATTATTCATCCAACGCTATTTCCCAACGCTTTTTTATCGCCAAGGAAGCAACATTTGAATTCGATCGTTTTACTAAAGTAAAATATAGATACTTAACTTGTAGTTTCTATATTTAACCTAATTTCGCCAAAAATTGACTTAAGAACTTTCGCACCGTGACCACAGGACTAATGTCATCTTCGTGTCTCAAACATTTTTTTCAGGAAATATCGTTTGAATGTCGTCCGAACCCAAATCCTAGGACCTCCGGTCGTAATTGCTCCAGACAGCGGCAGTGCTTGGATATTGACCTAATAGCTAAGCTGGAAAAATGTCAAAATTAATGTCATCTTCGTGTCTCAAACATTTTTAACGTGGTATAAGAAGATATCGGTTGAAATTCAAGAGATGCTATACAATCAGTTCTTGGGCGAAAGTTCTAAACTGGAACAAAATGCTGTTTTGTATGCTGTTTTGTGTGATGTAACCGAGTTGATGTGACACCGGTTACTCAACATCAATGTTCAAAATTAAACATCGATGTTAATAATACGACCAAAAACCATCGACGTTTTAAAGCTGGTTTATTAACAGATACTAATAAATTCATACTCAACAAAATTTGATTTTACAGCGGCCCATTTCTCTCAACGTGCAAAAAACCAGGAAAAAAACATACGAAAAACAAGAGCATTGGGGCATCTGACGCAAGAGAGAGTCTGCTCTCTGAAGGTAGTACAACAGCCTTCGTTTAGATTGAACCCATAAACTGAGTGTGGTACCATCAGTTATTGTTCATATTTTAACACTGACAAAACTTTGATAATGAGAATGTTTCATTCGCAAAACATCGAGCACAAAACATTGCTATTAAAATACATCAACCTTTACATATCGATGTTTAAAACATAGAAGTTTCTATAAATACATGAGTCGACATCATGTCGCATTCCTAATGCAGAGCAATTCACTCACACCACTGACAAATCAACAAGCTACGGACGTGACGCAGGCAGTAGACAAGCAGAGGAAGACAACAATCAACGAAATCAGAGATAATGAAAACAAAGACCTCAAAAACAAGCAAAATGTCGATAAAGAAATAAAATAATACAATAAAAATCAATTCTGAAGTTTCACCCCTTTCCCATAAACATTTGCACCTTCAATGAATTACTTTTTCCTACCCTTCCATGTCACATCCCTTCCCATCCCCTCCTCGTCGGTCACCATTAATATGGGGAAAGACAGGAGTCATTATTCCTACGTCACCATACTGTGTCAATGCTCACCCATCGCGGATAAGGCTTTATGTGTATGTCGCTTGAATAAATAAACTAAGGTCCGATTAAATTAAGAAGGTGATTGACAGTTGTGTGTGACGTCAGGACGCCTCTCCCGTTTCCATGGCAGCTGCCAACCAGAGAGACAAAACGTGACGTGTCAGGTCGCTCAGTTGCCACTAGCGAACACGGGGAACATTTGAGCATCGCACAGCGACTTCCCTGCCGCCGCGCCGCCCGCGTTTCTGCCTGTGCTGCGCGCGCAATGTGTACTGTGTTGTGATGAGTTGCGTTGAGGTTAGGCTTTTGTCGTATTTTTTACACTTTTACACGTATTTTTTGAAGTGTTTGTTTTCGTGTCCCGGTAACACGTGCTCAGTGGTTTGCGACCTGGCAACGTCGCTCCCCTCCACTCACACTCCATTGACACTCGTATCACAAGTGTCAATCACCTTCTTAATTTAATCGGACATTAGAGATGCTGCAGCGGTGCAACCTGCCACTGTGCCACAGCTACGGCGAAGTCGCGGAGTCCGAATGAGCCGGAAGGAAGTGACGTAGGAAATGGCGGCGAAGGCGATGGCCGCGAGAACAGCGGGTGCCCGTCGCGGCCTCCCACCGCCGACCCCACCGCCCACACCGCCCCACGCCCCACCGCCGAACTTCGGTCGTTACGTCATTCACCTAGAGAAGCGGCGAGCTCGTAGTCGCTAGAACTTTTCAGCTAGGTCGAATTCAGTTGTTATCTGGAGAATTCTAGCGGCCGGCTGCTCTGATCGGTAGTTTTCCGTGGCTTCTCCGATCAACACCAGCCGAATGCCGGAGCTGTACCTTAACAAACGAGCCACGGACTGCGCGTGATCTTTGCTTCCTATTCCTTGTCCTATCCTCACCCCTTACACACGTACTAACATGCACTGTACTATCGCACATACCGGGAGGCCGGCCGGGATCTTAGAAGCTTGTCCCGGCTGGGGCGGTGCCCCGCTGGTGGAAGATAACTGACTGGGGAAACCCCCGCTAGTCGACGGTAGGTGGACGGTGGATCTGGCCATCCAGCGGGTAAAGATCACCGACACCTCCCGAGGGGAAAACACGCACTAAACTTACGGGACTAATGACCACTGTATCCCTAATGCAGAGCAGTATATCTCTGTATATCCCTAATGCAGAGCAGCGGTGCAACGTGCCACTGTGCCAAGTCGCGGAGTCCGGAAGAGAAGGAAGGAAGTGCCGTGGGCGATGACGGCGTCTGGGCCGCGAGAACAGCGGGTGCCCGTCGCGGCCTCCCACCGCCGCCCCCGTTGCCCCCACCGCCTTCGGCCTCCCCACCCCCGCCGCCCAACTCCGTTACGTCACTCCACTGGAGAAGCGGCGAGCTCGTTAGCATACCGGGGAAGCGGCTGAGCGAAAACCCCGCTCCGCTCCTGCCTTGCCTCGCATTCGGGAGGTCGCGGGCGCGATGCTCTTCACGAAACGGCCCCGATTCACTGATATCTCCATTGGGCGAGGCGAAAGTTTGCGTCTGGAACATCACTGGAAAATGCGGAGAATGAGCACACACACAAATCTCATGACACGTATTTAGTAAATAATTAGAATCGCAAGGTTCCTTCAGAAATTTTAATTTCACATAGGCAATTATAAACAGAATAATGCCTAGTAAACCCTGTTAAAACTTTCATGATATTATGGCCCTCCCAGTTTTACTGTATGGACGTGAAACTTGGGTTCAAAAACAAGAAGATTGTAGGAGGATTGAATCAGCAGAAATGCGATTTCTGAGAGGGGTAAAGGGCTGTATATTAAGAGACCAAATAAAAAGTGAAAAATAAGAGAGGAACTAGGGTGGAAAGAAACATGACAAAATTAAGAAGTACAGACAGCAATGGGTGGCACATAATGGAAATATGCCGAAAGACAGACTTCCAGTGCAAGTCCTGAATCATAAGCTGCGAGGAAAAAGAAACATTGGAAGGCCAAGAATGAGATGGCAAGAGGCTGGGACAGGCAATATGCCTAATCCGTAAAGGAAGACGATGATAATTCTCAGTCTCGAAATTGCAGCTTCATTCCACATACACGTGCAGAATACAGGGACAGACCTGATGAGACAGTACTAATCACGATATTCGGAAATCTTACAGCTGTCCGAAATGGGAAATGGAAATTCAAATGTCCTCAATCATTGGCTACTTAAGCGGAAAAATATGTTTATTATCTAAAACATTTTGATGGTGATAGTCGACTAAAACTGTTATCTCATATAATGTCGGCTAGATCTGATACTGAAAATGTGCATAAGCTGTTGGTCAACCTATAATAGTTGGAACTAAAAGAATTTCCAAAGGGTTTGGTGCAAATTTCATGATGTTTTTAAAATAAAAAAGTGTACCTACAAATGTTCGCAAAGATTCGTTGACATTGGTAGAGGTGCAAAACGGTTAATGCGAAGCAGTTCTGATTTCGGCGGATATTCTGAAGAGTGGCTTATAATTGAGGTCTCTTTTAAAAAGAGCATATTCGGGACTTACAGGTTTTGAAATAATGAGACTTCAAATAGTTTCATGCCTTCAATTTTTAAAGAATACTATATTATAAATTCAAGCTTCTATTTGTAGAAATAAAGCTAAGGGTTTGAAATATTGCAATGCATATTGTTTATTTTTTCAAATTAATAAACAACAAAATTAATATTAAGGTAACACGCCATTTTTAGGGAGATGATAGGCATCAGTGTTTTCTATATGTACTTTTTACATAGATGGTCTTATTGTACTGCAACAACGCAATACTGCATCCTACAGAATAAATGGATTTCAATCATTCAAATATTTTACTAGAATGAAGCTTGATTTCGGGTTGGAGATGTATTTCAGTTTACTGGGGAACAAATGCATTGTTCTGTAAATCATTTCATTGTGTTGGAAATGAATATCAGCATGCTGGAAATCAATATCAGTGGGAATCTATTTCAATGTTCACGAATTCAATTTCAGTGTTTTGGAACACATTTCAATGTGAACAATTTGTTACTTCTAGCAGCAGTTGGAATATGGTCCGAATTTAATAGCGTTGAATCGCAGTGCATTTCAATTTCATTGTTAGAGTTTTTGATAATGTTTTTGCTTACTTTCATTGTTAGATCTCCATTGCAACATTTTATTCTCTTCGTGAGGATTCGCCGTCGGGGAGGGCTTCGGTTGCACAACCAGTGCAACGGGCGTGTCCTGCCCGTTTTTTGGCCGACCGGCGGCGACTGTGAGTGGCGATAAAAGCGGTGGCGTCGATGGCGTGGGGCAGACGAAACAGTGGTCAAAGTAAAAGCCTGGAATGGTAGTGGTGAGGAGGGAGGGATGGTGTGATAATGGAGGATTTGTGGAAGTGGAGGCGTGGTAGTGGTGATAATGGAAGGGTGGTGATACTGATAGTAGAATGGCAGTAGTGATGGAGGAGATTGATATGGAGGAAGCGGTGACGGTGACGGTGATGGTGGTCGTGGAGGCGGTGGAGGAGGTGGATTGATTGACTTACTTCGTGTTTTCGGTGCGCCAACTGCTAAGGTCATTACTCCCGTAAGTGTTGTGTACGTTTTCACCACAGGAGATCGCTGAGTTGCTCCCCGCTAGATGGCGAGATCTGGAGCCGCCCTAGTAGCACCCTCTAGCTTTGTCCCTGGTTTTGATGGAGTTGCAAGGCCCTGACACAGCCACCACGAGAAAGAAGGCTAGCGCGCCCGGGTGCGGCTCGGCGAGAATTTTGGTGAGGGGAAGGGGAATGAGAGGGGGAGGGGAGGAGGGGGAAAGGGGGGAGGGGGAAGGGGAGGGGAGCCCCAGGCGGAAGGAGACGCCGGCTCCTGGCGCGGGCCACGGAAGGGTCAACGGGGAAGCGCACGAGCCGTCCATGAAACAAACGACGCCGCAAGAAACTACCATTTTTGGTGGGGAACGATTACGTCCTAAGGTACGCTCGCACCGACGGGACGACGGAGCCATATTAAAAACAAATAATTTGCGTTCTTCGGCTTATCTTCTTCTTACGGGGTAATAGCGAGACGGGTTCAGGTCCAGCCAGCCACCGTTTACGTGGTCTTGCAGTACTTCTTCATCCGCTAGCGCACGCCGCCGCCTCTAGGGAATACTGTCCCTTTCTTCAATTGGAATGGTGCAGTACCTCTGGTTGGGAGATGCTAGAGTTCGAGCCCAGACGATGGCAGGATATTCGACACCAGCTACACACCTAGGTCGAGTACAGTCGCTGTCTGGAGGTGAATTATAGTGGCTGCTCTAATCTAGTTTTCAGTAGTTTATCTGATCAACACCACGCGAAGCCTGAGCAGTACTCTAACAAACGGGCCATGAACCGCGCATGATCTTTCCTTCGTCTTCCTTGTCCTACCCTCACCCCTTACTCACGCACTTACATTTGCACTTACATGCACTATACTACCACACATGTCGGGAGACCGGTCGGGGGCTTACAGCTTGTCCCGGCTGGGGCGGTGACTCGCTAGTGGGAGACATCTGATTGGAGAAAAAAACACGCAAGATGACGTACAGGTCGGCTCGGGATCTCGCCATTCAACGGGAGATCTCCGCTACTTTCAGCAAAAAATGCACTACACTTAAGGGACTAATGACCTTAGCCGTTGACGCGCCCGAAAACTTTAAACAAGTAATCTGACAAGTTCCCTGAACGTTCCCTGACAAGTCCACTGACAGTTACAAACGTAGCGCGTTCCATCACCAGAGAACTCTGGCCCTTCCATGAACTCTGGCCCATCAAATGAAGTAGTGAAATCTATTACGTTCAGCTGGTGCCACCAGCTGAACATTGGTCAGACACACACCAGCTTGCAAAGCGTTGGTCAGACGTGATCCCTCTGATGTTATCCCACTACGTAAAATCGCATATGAGCGTGACATTTTTACTTTACTGTCCGTAAACGTACGTTTATACGGACACATAGTTTGATAGAAGTCACGAAATTCTTCTAAAAATTGCGCTTGAGATTTCAATGTAATACACGTTTTGATACATAAACCCTATTTTCTCGGTCAAAACGTTGGTCTCTCTGTCTGTTTTTCTGTCCGTATGTCCGTCTGTCCGTCTCTCCAATTGTGAGCAACACAAGCAACACAATGCGCAACTCACAGCCTTGCGATTTTGAAAATAATTTTTTCAACTTTTGGAGTAACTTACATAACTTTGGGACAGCCTTTGGGACATTTTCAAAATTTGCTGAAAATAGGCTCCAATTTCTTCTAAATTTCTGATAAGTATAGACTACAAGAAACTGAAGAAGATGGCATATATCCGATTTTCACTACAAACTCTGACTTTTTGAAAGCTACAATAGTTTGACAATATTAGACATTATATACCACTTTCTAAAAATTTGTATGTAATCGTATATGGTTAACATTCTTCATTTGGATCTCCTATCTCCAGCGGTTATTACAAAGTAGTACGGCTTTTACCGTTTTTTGCAAAGTTTGAACAAAACGACCTTTTAAATTGTGTGTTACTAATAAGAGAATTCATGTACTAGTTGCGATGGTTTAGTGGCAACATTTATGCGCCTGCAGAATCGTTGAACAAGTTGTCTTAGGGTTGTAGTGACGACTATGTCGGGTGATGATAGGCCAAAGAAGAGGAAGGAAAGATCGCGCGCGGTCTGTAGCCGGTTTGTTAGGCTACTGCTCCGGCATTCGCCTGGTGTTTATTGAAGAAACCACGGAAAACTACCGCTCAAAGCAGCCGGTCGCTAGAATTCTCTTCCAGACAGCGACTGAACGGAGTTTGCTCCCTGGAACAATAAAACAGATGCGGGTGCGGGGAACAGTAGTTTATGCAATTAGCTTATCCCTCCGGCGGGTGCGGGGAACAGTAGTTTATGCAATTAGCTTATCCCTCCGGCGGGTGCGGAGAACAGTAGTTTATGCAATTAGCTTATCCCTCCGGCGGGTGCGGGGAACAGTAGTTTATGCAATTAGCTTATCCCTCCGGCGGGTGCGGAGAACAGTAGTTCATGCAATTAGCCTATCCCTCCGGCGGGTGCGGGGAACAGTAGTTTATGCAATTAGCTTATCCCTCCGGCGGGTGCAGAGAACAGTAGTTTATGCAATTAGCTTATCCCTCCGGCGGGTGCGGAGAACAGTAGTTTATGCAATTAGCTTATCCCTCCGGTGGGTGCGGGGAACAGTAGTTTACGCAATTAGCTTATCCCTCCGGTGGGTGCGGAGAACAGTAGTTTATGCAATTAGCATATCCCACCGGCGGGTGCGGGGAACAGTAGTTTACGCAATTAGCTTATCCCTCCGGTGGGTGCGGGGAACAGTAGTTTACGCAATTAGCTTATCCCTCCGGTGGGTGCGGGGAACAGTAGTTTACGCAATTAGCTTATCCCTCCGGCGGGCGCGTCCCACCATTTCCCACCGGCAGGCGCGTGCGGCTTGCGAGCGAGCAACCGTGAGAGGCCACATCAGCGAATCTCCCATGTTGCAGATTTACATGTCAAACGATCCTCGCTCGTAAAAGAAAGCCTGTTTCGCCGCCCGACTGATACCGTCTTTCGCTACCAGATGGCGAAAGCAGCTCAGCGAAATTTGCGTGGACGAGCAGCCCCGATGTTCTGCGCGTAAAAACCAAGCAACATTGAAATCACTTTGAAATCTACACGCAGTCTACATGATATGATATTTATGTACAAACTTTTGAAAGGTTCGATAAATTATCCATCAATTAACGAATTGTTTATCCGCTATGAAAACCTATTCAATGTCAGACACGCACCTTTATTGAAAGAATTCAACTGTAGATCTAATTCAATGTACAACTCAACTATACCTCGTCTTGCCAGAGTGGCGAATTCATACATAATTGAAAATGATTTTAATTCCAATTTTAGCAATTTCAGAATTAAAGCAAGACGAGCTATATTACAGTTCAAATAGAAATGATAATTGTTATACTGTCGAAACTTATTCAATGTTAGTCACGCAACTTTATTGAAAGAATACAATTGTAAATCTAATTCAACGTACAACTCAACTATACCTCGTCTTGCCAGAATGGCGAATTCACTCATAATTGGAAATGATTTTAATTCTAACTTTTAGTGATTTCAAAATTAAAGCAAGATGAGTTATGTTAAAGTTCAAATAGAAACTATAATTGTTATACTGTCAAATTGTTGACTAACATAATTACATGAATTACATTTTTTATTTATTTTTTAAGTTATAGTTTACTAAACATAATTATAATAATGTCAGATATTGTTGTTGAGTGAATGGTATTTTGTATTAATGTATAGGGCATAATGCCTGTTGTCAATTTGATTAATAAATAAATAAACATTGAATTGCGTGCGCGCCGTGCGTGTGTGTGTGTGTGCGAGCGCGCGGCGAGGAATCTCGTCCAGGCTAGACGCGACGCGCGAAGACTAGAGAAAGGCGGCGCCGGCGCCGGTCGGCGTCCAACAGACGGCGCTCCAGCTGTTGGGAAAAGGAGGCTGCGGCATGCGGATGGCCTCCGTTGCACAACCGCCGCCGCGCCCACATGGCGCGCTGTGTGGTGACCGCTCGCGATCTGGGGGACGGGGAACAGTAGTTTATGCAATTAGCTTATCCTTCCGGTGGCCGCGTCCCACCATTTTCCACCAGCAGGCGCGAGCGGTGGGAAATTCCGTACCGCATTTATCAGCAGTTTATGCAATTAGCTTATCCCTCCGGCGGGTGCGGGGAACAGTAGTTTATGCAATTAGCTTATCCCTCCGGCGGCCGCGTCCCACCATTTCCCACCGGCAGGGGCGTGCGGTGGGAAATTCCGTACCGCATCATCTTCGATTTTCGCGACTATAGTTTCTGCTTTTGTTATTGAATGTGAAGAAAATATTCTTGATTTATGTTTTTATATATTTTATTTCATAATTTATACCAAACGAAATAACAATATGAATAAGAATCTGATCCAACACTCGTTCCCTGCGCCCTCCAGACAGCTCGCGATCTGGGGGACGGGGAACAGTAGTTTATGCAATTAGTTTATCCCTCCGGCGGGTGCGGGGAACAGTAGTTTATGCAATTAGCTTATCCCTCCGGCGGGCTAGTCCCATCATTTGCCACTAACAGGCGCGTGCGGCACTCCGTAACGCATTTTTCAACTTCGATTTTCGCGTTAATACTTACTGCTTTTGTTATTGAATGTGAAGAAAATATTCTTGATTTATGTTTTTATACATTTTATTTCGTAATAATTAACTGAATACCAAACGAAATAACAATATTAATAAGAGTCTGATCCATCACTCGGCTCATACCGTGTGTTGGTGAATGTTACAAGTCGGGGAATGAATACGGTGCAAACGCGCCTTCTAACGTTTCTTCGGAAACAACGCATTTAAATTTGAATTAGTAGTTAGTACTACAAGATATGTGTCATAAATCTCAATAACAAAACAGCAGTAACTATTTTAATGGATAAAATAGGCAAATTTTATACTGCATGACAAAGCGCGTGCGGTACGGAGTGCCGCAACCGTTGCAGAGTTCGAATTATCAATGAAGAATGACGGTCGATTGGCAGTGTCTAATATCGTGTATTGAATGTCATCCGGTTGAAAATATAATGAATGAAGAATAACGATGAACTGAATAGTGCAGCACCAATTATTTACACGAAATCAACAAAAATTTAAGATCGCGCAACTGAGTGCCGCTACGCACCCGCCGGAGGGTTATAATGTCATGTTTATTGCATGAGTACATGTTTTCAAATTTGTACGAATGCAATAAAGCTTAACATTATAAACAAGTTGCATATGCAATTTTATGAATAGCAGCATTATAAATTTATAAGAGAATCAAACTTAATTTTGCGAAACAACTTTCTTGTGTCGTGTCGAGTATTTGACATCAGTGCGAGAAAACGTTGCTCCACTGTTCCGTTCACTGCTACCGCCCCATGATTCTCTTCGCTGCGATTGACTGAATGTGATGACGCAATCAGTCCGTGCTGTAAAATCTAATACGTCATCATTTGTGTCGTAAAATGCCCGATTATGAAGGATTTATTGCAATAGAAAAGGTAGTTTATAATGCTAGTATAAAAAAGACAAGAATGTAAACACGGTCACATGCGTTTTTAGAGTGAGTGAGGAAATGAGCATTGTTTCCTACAATGATATCAGGTATGGGGTCATCCATAAATTACGTAACGCTAAAGGGGGAGGGAGGGGGTTCTGAGGCAGCGTTACGCTGCGTTACATAGAGATAGGGAAGTGCGTTACTCGGGGGGAGGGGGGCATTGAAAATACTCGAAATTTGCGTTACGTAATTTATGGATGGCCCCTATGATAATTAGTCGAGTTAGTATAGTGTGTTATTTTACTTTCTCCTAAATTATAATTTCCCTGTACTCCGTAGGGAGAAAGTCTGCGCGAAAAAATGGCGAATTTTCGGCAGAAAAACTCTTATTACAGGCCCTGGTATCGAAAAAGTGGATAAATCCAGTTGCTAAATTCAGAAAAAAATTCTCTATTATGTGGGTTGCTGAAATCCATGTTTTGTGGGTCCTTGATAAATCGAATGACGTCAAAACATCTGTCTGGACGTCCGTCTGTCCATCTGTGAACAATGCTAAACCGTTTGGTCGATTTTCTCCAAAACTGATATTCTCCAACCCTTCTAACGTCACGGCCCCCTTGAATTTGAATCCGATATTTTAATTTTTGGGGGTAATTAAAAGGGGTACTTAAAACTCCTAGGACATTTTTCAAATTCAAAAAAATGGCTTCATGGTTTTTGATTACAGTTTGTTAGTTGGATAGTATAAAGGATGTTTAAGAGAATGGTGCAGTTTCATGATCGTTGTAAACTCTGTTTTTGTTTCAAATAATACAGAACATTAATCGAGCTCATTAGTAGGAACTTTTAAATTATTTTTGCATAATTTGTGGCTATTAAAATTGACGCAAATTTTGTATAAATAGCATATTATTTTTAGCTCTTGACAGATTGTAGTTGTCTTTGTTATAAGGCTACTATAAGCTATTTTTAGCAATTGACCCCGAGTCGTCCCCTTATTCTTCATCGACCCCCCACGGGTCGACATCGGCCGCGTTGGGAACCCCTGCTTTAGTTGATTGATTGATTGATTAATAGCGATTCCCTTCCGCATTAACGGCTAAGGTCATTACTCCCGTAAGTGTAGTGCATGTTTTCGCTCGGTCTGTGGCGGTGCTTTTGCCCCGATGGATGGCGAGATCCGGCGCCGACCTACCGTTGGCTAGCGGTAGTTTTCCCCAACAAAGTGTCTCCCAACAAGTTGAGCACCGCCCCAGCCCGGACAAGCTATAAGCTTCCGACCGGTCTTCCGGAATGTGTGGTAATGCAGTGAATGCAATTGTAGTGTGTACAAGGAGTGACGATGGGACAAAGAATAGGAAGCAAAGACCGCGAGAGGTCCATGTCCAGTTTGGTAGGGTGCAGATCCGGCATTTGCTTGGTATTGATAAAAAACACGGAAAACCACCGATCAGAGCAGCCAGCCGCTAGAATTCTCCGACAGCGACCGAACTCGTTCTATCTGGCTACAGTCGAAAATCCTGCCAATGTTGGAACACGAACCCTAGGACCCGGTCAGAGGCACTCCTGCTTTAGAATGTTGTTCTTTCTATTCCACCCTTTCAATTTTTCCAGTAATCGAACGTGTACTCATGCCTCGGCATGCTTCAAACGAAGTAAGAACAAGTGGTGGAACAGAATGGCACAGACTATCCCGTACTAGTTTTCAATTTCCTTTGGTCTCGGCTAGCTACTTGGACTTCGCACATAACTTTCCCTATACAACGTATATTACTCCGTATATACGTATGTATACGGTAAAATAAAAACACTTCCACACTCTCTCAGTCTGAATCAGTGAAAAACTACTGATTGACAGTGACTATTCACTGATGGTGTCAGTTATAACCCTGCCACTGACAATCAGTGAATTGAACTGAACAAATCAGTGAAATTGGGTCTACTTTTTGAATAAGTGAAACTTCACTGTTTGAATCAGTGAAATCTGTGACAAACTAATTGAACGTGACGATTGAACGATCAGTGAGCGATGGTGGCGTGGCACTTTTACCACAGACAACCAATGAAATGCCGGCCGTCATTATGAAAAGATTCGCATATTCGCTGGGTGCCAGCGAAACTACCCATTTCGACTGAAGCTATCAGTGACTTCGGCTCTCACTGATTGAATCAGTGACAATTTCACTGATTCAGATTCAGAGAGTGCAAACACACCCTAAAAGATTCAAAGCGAGAGTTGTGGGAGCGGTTTCCTGCAGCGCCTGCAGCTGCAAGTGCAGCGGGGGCCGACGGACGGGTTTCCCTGACTTGGTCGCGCCGCGGTGAAACCGACGACGGACGGTCGCGGCGCCGCCGGTCGCTGCGCGCCTGGTCACGAACCGAGAGGCAATTTACCTCGCGCCTTCCGTGTGTGAAGCGGACGCTCTGGTGGCTGGATGCGGAGTGTGGGGAAAGGGTGGCGGTTTGTACTCTGTCTGAATCAGTGAAAAACTACTTATTGACAGTGAGTATTCACTGATAGTGTCAGTTATAACCGTACCACTGACAATCAGTGAATTGATCTGAATAAATCTGAATGAAATTGATCTGAAAATCGGGTTCAATTTTTGAATCAGCGTAACTTCACTGTTTGAATCAGTGAAACTTTACTGTTTGAATCAGTGAAATATGACTGAACGATCAGTGAGAGATGGTGGCGCGGTACTTTTACTACTGACGACCAGTGAAATGCTGGCGGTCATTATGAAAAGGTTTGCATATTCGCTGATTGTCAGCGAAACTACCCATTTCGACTCAAGATATCAGTGACTTCGGCTCTCACTGATTGAATCAGCGACATTTTCAATGATTCAGAGTCAGAGAGTTCGCGCCTTCCGCGTGTGAAGCGGACGCTCTGGGTGGCTGGATGCGGAGTGTGGGGAAAGGGTGGCGGTTTGTATGTACGTAAAAGACGAACAACTTCTTTTGTCTTCTCCTCCAACATCTTTTTCTCTTCTTCTTCAGACGACTTCTTCTTCTTCTTGATTATTTCATGTTTTCGGATGCGTCAACGACGATGGACATTCGTCTCGTACGTGTAGTGCATGTTTCAGCATGGGATGTGACGGTGGCTGGATGCGGAGTGTGGGAAAAGGGTGGCGGTTTGTACTCTCAGTCTGAATCAGCGAAAAACTACTTATTGACAGTGACTATTCACTGATAGTGTCAGTTATAACCCTACCACTGACAATCAGTGAATTGAGCTGAACAAATCAGTGAAAATCGGGTCAACTTTTTGAATCAGTGAAACTTCACTGTCTGAATCAGTGAAACTTTACTGTTTGAATCTGTGAAATATGATTGAATATATCAGTGAGCGATGGTAGCGCGGCACTTTTACCACTGACGAACAGTGAAATGCTGAAAATGTCATTATGAAAAGGTTCGCATGTTCGCGTGATTGTCAGCGAAACTACCTATTTCGACTGAACTGATCAGTGACTTCGCTCTCACTGATTGAATCAGCGACACTTTTACTGATTCAGATTCATAGAGTTCGCGCCTTCCGCATGTGAAGCGGACGCTCTGGGTGGCTGGATGCGGAGTGTGGGGAAAGGGTGGCGGTTTGTATGTACGTAAAAGACGAACAACTTCTTTTGTCTTCTTCTCGAGCATCTTTCTCTCCTCTTCTTCCGATGTGTTCTTCTTCTCTCTCAGTCCGAATCAGGTGAAAAACTACTGATTGACAGTGACTATTCACCGATGGTGTCAGTTATAACCCTACCACTGACAATCAATGAATTGAGCTGAACAAATCAGTGAAAAACGGGTCCACTTTTTGAATCAGTGTAACTTCACTGTTTGAATCAGTGAAGACTACTGAACGATCAGTGAGCTATGGTGGCGCGGCACTTTTACCACTGACGACCATTGCAATGCTGGCGGTCATTATGAAAAGGTTCGCATATTCGCTGATTGTCAGCAAAACTACCCATTTCGACTGAAGATATCAGTGACTTCGGCTCTCACTGATTGAATCAGTGACAATTTCATTGATTCAGATTCAGAGAGTTCTTCTTGTTGATTGATTGGTTATTTCGTATTTTCGGACGCGTCAACTAATATGGACTCTCATCCCGTAAGTGCAGTGCATGTTTATCACGGGATGAGGCTGTGTCTTTCCATCGTCGGATGCTGAGAGTCAACGCCGACCTACACGGCTGCTTGCGGGGATACTTCCTAACCTGGTATCTTCCAGCAGCCGAGGACGGGTTGTATGTTAGGGGTGAGGATATGACGAGGAAGGGCACGGAAAAATCGCATTCGAATCATGGGTCGTTTGTTACGGTGCTGCTCTAGCATTTGTCGGGAGTTGACCAAATAAATCATGGAAAACCACCGATTGTAGTAACGGAGGGAGAACCTCGTTGGGGGAAATTTACTACACGCATTCAACATGTGAAGCGGACATTCTGACACTGGGTGGTCGGATGAGATGTGTGTGGAAAGGGTGGCGGTTTGTGTGTATTAAAAGACGAACGAACAAGTGTGCACATCTTTTGTCTTTTTTTCTCCACATTTTTCTTCGGACTCTTCTTCTTGATGACTGATCGATTATTTTGTGTTTTTAGGCACGCCGACACCTACAGGGATTAGTCCCTTTAGTGTAGTGCATGTTTAAGCACATGCGGTGCGGTGTTCTTTCATCGTTGGATAGTGAGATCCGCCTTCGATCTACACGTCCGCTTGTTTGATTGGCTTAATCCCGATATCTCCCACTCTCTGAATCTGAATCAGTGAAATTGTCACTGATTCAATCAGTGAGAGCCGAAGTCACTGATATCTTCAGTCGAAATGTGTAGTTTCGCTGACAATCAGCGAATATGCGAACCTTTTCGTAATGACTGCCAGCATTTCACTGGTCGTCAGTGGTAAAAGTGCCGCGCCACCATCGCTCACTGATCGTTCAGTTGTTCACGTGCTGCTGTTGTCACTGTTTCACTGGTTCAAACAGTGAAGTTTTACTTATTCAAAAAGTAGACCCAATTTCATTGATTTGTTCGGTTCAATTCACTGACTGTCAGTGGCAGGGTTGTAACTGACACCATCAGTGAATAGTCACTGTCAATCAGTAGTTTTTCACTGATTCAGACTGAGAGAGCACCAGCAGGGCACCGACCGCCCCAGTCGAGACAAGTTCTTAAGATCCCGACTGGTCTCCCGGTATGTGTGATAGTGTAGTGCATGTTAGTGTGTGTGAGTGTAAGGGGTGAGGATAGGACAAGGAAGAGGAAGGAAAGATCGCGTGCTGTCCGTGGCCCGTTGGTTAGGGTACTGCTCTGGCATTCGCCTGATGTTCGGAGAAATCACGGATTACCACTCTGATGAGTAGCCGACCGCTAGAATTCTCCAGACAGCAACTGAACTCGTCCTACCTCTCTACCTAGTGACGAAAATCCTACCATTGCCGAGACTCGAACCCTAGGACCTCACGGTCAGAGGCACCAGAACCATGTAAGTCGCTTCTACGTCTTCTTTTCAGCTACGTGTTCTCCTCCTCCTTGTTCTCCCCCTCCTTGTTCTCCTCCTCCTTGTTCTCCTCCTCCTTGCTCTTCTCCTCCGTGTTCTCCTCCTCCTTGTTCTCCTCCTCCTTGTTCTCCTCCTCCTTGTTCTCCTCCTCCTTGTTCTTCTCCTAGGTTTCCTTCCGCTCCTCCTATGTTGTCTCACATTAACTGAATAAGGTGTGTAGACGTAAGAAGAAGGAAAAGAATGAATAGGGGATTAAAAAGAGAAAGGGAAAAAGAAAAGGGATATTAAGGAGCAGTTGAAAAATAACACCGATTCCAGCCTGAATTGCTACGATGCTTAGAGTGCTAACAGGTATAACGGCGTCAATTGGAAGGATCCCGGGTTGAATCCCACTTAACTGACTCCGGCTGCAAACGACGAAAAAAAACAACAACAACAAAAAAACAACAAATTCTACGAGGAGATGCACGAAGTTGGAAAGCACGTTTCCTTCCTTCTTTGCAATTGAAATGATGACGACCCCTTGTACCTGCTCAAGGGTTAACTGACGGATGTTGAGAAGGGGCAGAGAAATCTATCGGGCGATCGAGGAAGCGCCGGAGCAGAGGTCGGGATGAGGAAATGTCAAAGAACGAGGCGATGTCCAACTCATCCCCTCGCCTGGAGAACGTGCCTGGCAATTTCATTAGGATAGCACGATAGTATTACGGCGAGGTGGCGGTGAAGGGGCAACGGAGATTAGTATGAGAGGGAAGAGAGGAAGGGACAAGAAGAGAGAGCCAGAGACAGGAAGAAAGGAATGGGTAAGAAGAGAGAGGAAAGACAAGAATAGAGATAGTAAGAGACGGGAAGAAAGGAATGGGTAGGAAGAGAGGAGAGAGAGAAAAAATAAGAAGATGGAACCAGAGACGAGAAGAAAAGAAGGGGTAGGAAGAGAGAGCAAGAGAAGGAAGAAAGAAAGGGATAGGAAGAGAGAGGACTGGAGAGGAAGAGAGAGGACTGAGAGGAGAGAGAGGACTGGAGAGGAAGAGAGAGGGAGAGACACAGAGAAAATCAGAGGGAGAGGCAAAGTCATTGAGAGTGACAGAGTAGATAGATAGAGAGAGGGGGGTTCTGGTTTTGTAGCCAATTTTAGGCCCTGACCACTCCGACGCTTCTCCGAGGTTACCTAGGACAGTGTAATGGACAATACGAGGAGAGGTATTCGCTTGACCCTAAGGATGAGAATAAGAATAGGAACAGGATAAAACAGGAAGGATGGCATGTGGTCTATGGTCCTTATTAGGATACTGCTCAGCAATTCGCCTGGATTCGCGACGAGGAAAATCTTTTGCAGATACTAGCCGCTAGCATACTTGCCAAGGACGATGAGTCAAAAATGCAAGAGCATCTGCTATTGGTTGAATAATGGGCCGACAAGAGGAAATACAAATTAACGAAAGAAAACTCATATAACTTTTATCTCGAGAAAATCAAAGAAGTCCTGAAGTATCTCCCCCAGTGGGGCACTACCCCAGCCGGGACAAGCATTACCAGGTGCATTACGATGAAGTGCATGTAACTATGTGTGTGTATGAGAGAGAGAGAGAACGAGAGAGGAAGAGAGAGGAAGAGAGGAAGAGAGAGGAAGAGAGGAAGAGAGAGGAAGAGAGAGAGGAAGAGAGAGGAAGAAAGGAAGAGAGAGGAAGAGAGAGAGGAAGAGAGAGAGAAGAGAGAGAGAGGAAGAGAGAGAGAGAAAGAGCAAGGGACAGAAGCAGACAAAGATGAAGGAAAGGCAACGCAGACACGGTGATCCATTGGTAATGGTGGTGCATCGACATTCATCTAATATCAACTACATACGATACATACGATTATCAACTACACACGCACCCTGTAAATAAACATTTCACTTCAGTAAGCTTGATATTTACCTAAAATAAATTTATTAAAAGTTCTATGGATAATTATTTATTTTACAAGAAACTGCAAGTGTCCATTAGTTGCAAGTTAGTTGATTATTCACAAGCGCGACAGCGCGATGAGTAATTAGTATGAACACATAGAGGTCATTAATTCGGAAGCAAGGATAGTTTTATTTTATCTGATCGATCTTTTAACACTTTGACAAACTTTCTAACCGTATGCCTGTATTGTACTCGTATTAAACTGACTTCGGTAGTAGTCTTTGTTGTAGAGGATATAATAAGCAATTTTATCCTATGATTGGAAATCTTTATTTTATTGGACAGTAATAAAGATCCATTTAAACGTTCAAATTTAACTCTTCTACTAAAAATGGGACGATGCACAAATGTTCAGATAAAACTGTGAATGCACCAAAGAAAACAAAATATTTTGACTGATCGTATCATCTCGTGTTGACCTTAATGCAACATCGTGAATATTGTGTTTGAATTAAAATAAAACGAATGTCAATAAGTCTGTCCAAAATGTAGTGTGTGACACTCATGGTAAAAGTGATTTTATTTCATTGGACTAATCGGCCTATTGGTAAAATTTCGCTTCTCACAAAATAAAATGTCACTTTTAACACTCATATCATAAATATTATTAATCATAAATATTATAATTTTAATGTCTAATAATTATGAAGTATAATAAATTTTATTTTTATTTTTATAAATAAATAATAAAAAATATATAATAAAAATATAATATTATTACAATTATACTTCAACTTAGTTGAAAGGGTTCGAGTTCCTGACGGAGGCGGAATTTTAGGCACTAACTAGATAGCTAGGACAAATTCAGCCGCTGGCTGCAGGGAAATTCTAGGGGTCGGCTGCTCTGATCGGTAGTTTTTCGTGCTTTTTGCGATCATTTCCAGATGAGTAGTAGAGCAGAAACCTAACAAACAGGCCATGGACCATGCGTCATCTTTCCTTCCTCTTTTCTTTCTCATCCTTACTCCTTGCTAACATTTATACGCATTACACTTCCACAATTGTCGGGAGCTTACAACTTGTCGAGGCTGGGGCGAGGCGCCGCTCGTCACAGATCCCTGGTGGGGAAAACCCAGCAAACCGACCCAGGGTAGGTCAGCGCCGGATCTCGCTATCCAGCGGCGGAAGATCACCGCTACCTCACGCGATAAAACCATGCACTACACTTACGGGACTCATAATTTAGCCAGTTGACGTTCCCGCAACCACCAATCGATAAATCAATCAATCAACCCCAGATGCCATATCTTTCTTTCCCCCACGCGCTGGTCGAGTGCGCAGAGATTCCATTCTCTTACGAACTCTCCGGAGAGGCTGTGGAGAGGAGAGAAAAACAGAGGAGAAAGTCTGCGCCATATCTCGCCATCCAACGGGGAAAAAAAATATCGACGCAACATAAACATGCACTACACGTACGGGACTAATGACATAGGCAGTTGATACACTAGGAATCAGTCAACCAATCAAACCCCAAGTCTCAAGACTTTTCCCCACACCGTAGTGGAGTACGCAGATTCCACGTGCGAACTCTCGGGAGAGGCTGCGGAGAGGAGAGGCAAAGAGAGGAGGCGGCAGAGAGCGTTGCATGCAAAGCGCGCGGCGCGGAGTGAGAGTGGCGGCACGCGACAGATGCGCCCGCGCGGGGCACGCGAACCGGAAGTGGCCAGCGCCCCTGACGGCGGCGGGGCGCAGCCGCTTTCTTCCAGCGCGGGCGCGACCGCTGCCGCTGCCCTGCCCCATTGTATTCGCTCACAACTTCCAAGAACATGGCATCGAGCACATTAATCAATAGAGACCGAAAAAATCAAAATATGTACATAAATATGTAATGAAAATAGTAAGAATATGTAATAAATATGTAAAATCGTATATAATATGTAATGTTAAAATACACCAATAATAAAATACATTTACGTAATACGAAATTAGATTCATAAAACTGTTCTCTTTACATCATACAATTTTCTCGTCAGTAGTAAAAGCTTAATCTATTGTAATCCAGGACCGTAGTATAGCAGCCAGACTAATCGCAATAGAAGCCATCGCACACACTGGCGAGATCTACGACCAGGAAAAATACACTCTAACATCTTCATCGAAGTGTTACACGTCAGTGATCTCAAATTTTTCTCAGAAGTTAAGGCTACAGATCACAAACGTGATGACAATGATGATGTGGACACCCAGATTTCCTCAATAATGCAGGGAAAATGCTATTTAAAAAATATACATTTTCATAAAAAATATGGAATTAAATAGAATAAAATTGATAAAATAAGAAAATACATTGTGAAAACAGCAAAATATGTAAAATATGTAATATAGTACTAAATATGTAAAAATATGTAACGAAAAAATTCGATATTGAGTTAGGAGGGCTATGATTTGCCAAGAATACAATTTTGAGAACGGTAAGTAGAAAGACAAAAAAAATATGTAATTACATAAAAATCTAGTCTCTATTAATCACTAGGGAGATAAACTACCGGAACTAGAGAGATGTGTGGTATGCAATTTCAATCAACAGGATAACATTAGAACATATTATAAAACTCTGCCCAATTTATGAACCATTAATAAACAATGTGGTAAAAAATCAAAACATCCTGGAACTATTGAGACTAAATTATCAAAACAATATACAATCATTTTTCCATTTTCTTAAATCTGTCTTTAAGTTACGGCCATTTGCTCTATATGAATGAATTTACTGTATCTGAAACTAAACTGACGAAAAGATAACTGATACTAATTTGAATGTGAATAAGGTGAATATCTGAGCATTTGAAATGTTTATCAAAGAAAATAATAAATTAATATTTAACTTTTTTAACTAGGTTTTTTGTAATTAATGCGTTTTTGTAATTTCTGTTTTTGTAATTTTTTATGTTTTTGAGTAACAGTATTGATCTGATTGTTTCATTGATTAATGATGTATGTCATTGTATAATGGCGTATCATTAAGGTTAAAGCCAATAAAATAAATATTCAAATTCAAATTCAATTCAATTCAATTCAATTAATCACTTGGGAGCGGATTTTTATGACCTAAAAAATCTCGGAATATGCTTTTTAAAATATGCATTGATAATCTAAACAATCTGAAATATGCACTTTAATATGCAATTAAAATTAACAATATTTCATTTTATGTTTAAAACTTTTTTGATAAAATTCAGGAGGAGCGTGCTTGGAATGAAAAAAATGTGTAAAAATAATATAACCTAACTTACTTCTCGGGAGAAATAATTGAAGTAAACATGCGCCTTAGTGAAGTATCTCATTGTAGATCTTCTTTCACTTTTGCTCCCTGCTTTTAAAAAATCAAGAAATATATTCAAAAATCAAGAAATATCCAACATTTGCTGAAGTATTTTATCATCTCTAGAAAAGAAAAAAAAATTGTGACAAGCTTTTCTAATCAATGAACGCTCACTGATAGATTCTATGAAAACTTGAAATGTTTTCTCTATTGCAATGAAATATGCAAAATATGTTCCCATAATTATACTAATATGCCCCAACAGATAAAATCGATCAAATATACACAAATATGCACTAACAAATTAGTCTACAAAGCACCCAATTCTAACCAAATGTCAAGAAATTTCTCTTAGCTCTGCCCTGAAGCAATAGAGAAAACTACACAAAAAAGTTACAATGAAAAGGTACAAGAAGAAAAGAAAGGAGGAAGAAGAAGAGGAACAAAAAGAAGATAAAGAAGAAGAAAATGTAGAAGGGGTGGAAGAAGAAAATAAAGAAGAGGAGGAGGTAGAATATGAAGAACAAGGGGTAAAAGGAAATAAGAGGTATAAGAGTAACAAAAAGGGAAATATGAGAAAAAAGAAAACGAAAAAGAAGAGAAAGAAGAGAAGGAAGATGAAGAGGAGGAAGAAGGGGAAAAGGAGGAACAAGAAAATGAAGATGAGAGGAAGAAGAAGATAAAGAAGAGGAAGAAGGCGATAAAGAGGAAGAAGACGATGGAGAGGAGGAGGAGGAAGAAGAAGAAGATTAAGAGGAAGAGGAAGAAGAGGAACAGGAGGAAGAAGAGGAAGCAGAAAAGGACGGGGAAGAAAGGAAAGAAGAGGAACAAGAAAGGTTGCCTAACAATTGTGACCCAATCACCCATCAAGTTCGAGGAATTTAGTTTCTTCGGAAATGCTTGATGGCTTTCCCACGGAGCGGGGGGGCGGGGGGCGGCTTCAAACCTGTCGGCAATGCGCGGATCTGCTCGCGGCAACACATCACGTCTTCCTGTTGATGGAATCGCAGCCAGTTCAGATCCAGATCCACCGGTTGGGCGAAACAAGGTGGTCGAAAGCGACCAGGGGGCGTGGTGCAAGAAAGAGGAAGACGAGAGGAAGCCCAAACCAGGCTCGAAAGCGATCGAGGAAGAAGACTATGCAGTTCTGCTTTCCTCCATCCATGTCCATCCTTTTGACTTACCCGTCCTTACTTGTCCGAGCAACCTGCGTCTGTTGAACACCTTTCCCGCCTTTTTACTTTCTCGCTGTACAGTAGAATGAAAGTTATGTAATGCTGCGCGAAAAAACGGTGAATTTTGGGAAGAAAAGCTCTTATTACAGAGCCATTGTAACGAAAAAGTGGATAAATCCAGTTGCTAAATTTAGGAAAAAATATTCTCAAACACGTAGTGTTGCCATAATACACGTGTTTTGAGTTCTTGTTACCAAAAAATCGAATGACGGCAAAACATCTGTCTGTCCGTTTGTCCGTCCGTCTGTGAACAATGCTAGCGGCTAAACCGTTCAGCCGATTTTCTCCAAAATTGATATTGCTCAATCTATCTGGATGATGTTGCAGCCCTTTGAAATTTAAATTGAAATTTTAATTTTGTAGTATACTTTACATGAAGCTACTGGGACATTTTCCAATTTTCAAAAAATGGCGCCATCGATTTTGATTAAAGGTTGTTGTTGAATAGTGTTAAGGACGTTTAAAAGAATGTTGCAAGTCTCAAGTTCGTTAAAAGCCCTGATTTTTCGAAAATTACAAAAGTTTAAAATTTTTTCGGAGTGTTCCTATTACTAAAATATTAAAAATATAGATTTTTTTCCTAAATGAAATCAGTTCCTTAAAGATAGATTTTGAAATAAGGTCGTGAACAATTCTTGCAAAATTTGAGTACTTTTCGCAGTAATTTTGCGTGAAAATACGGGCGATAAAATAGGAGCTGTCTTAGCACTAGATACTGGCGTGTATGTCAGATTAAATGGTTTCAGTATCTACAGTTAACTCTCGTGAGAATGTTTCTATTATATTAATGCGTCTGCATGTTTCTGTCTTTGCCACCTATAGACAGCAACGAAATTATTTATTTCTCATCAGAATAAAGTGTTAGGCAGGTATCCAGATGACGCTTCAACTTCGTTTCATAAGAAGTTACAGTTGGTGATTTTCAGTTCCACCACAAAAATATACCAGTTACATATACGGCATTTATTGTACCGCTTTTGGGTCAATAGTTCCGACCTCGATCACATTTTACGTTCATTTTCATTTGATCCATTGATTGATTGATGTTTCCGGACGCGACAACTGCTAAGATCATTAGTCCCATAAGTGTAGTGCGTGTTTCTATCGCGGGAGGTAACGCTAATCTTCTCCCGCTGGCTGGCGAGATCCGGCACCGACCCACATGTCATCTTCCAGTAATTTCCCACACCCGGTATCTCCCATCAGCGGTGCGCCCCCTCCCACCCGCGACACGTTCTAAGCTAGCGGGATGTGTGGTAGTGTATTGAATGCAACTATCTGTAAGTAAAAGGTGAAGACAGGACAAGGTAAAGGAAGGATAAATGGCGCATGGTCTGTCTTTCTGAAGACGGAAGACTGCCTGAAGACTTTCTGGAAGATCACATAACCAAACGGCGTTGTGTGCAAATGCGGGCAGAGAAGTGTTCATAGTATTAATTTTTACATATTATTAAACTTTTGTGTTTAAATAAAAAAAATTGGTTAATAATACTCGGTGAAATCTGAATTTTCGAAAATTGTGAAAGATGTTTATAATACGAGAAAGTATGTACCGTTGTAGCACCACAAGTTACTTTCTCGTATTCGTACGTATATGAGAACGTATATGAGAAATGCCCGTCGTCTATACGTAGTATTCAGAAAGTTATGTAACGCTACGAGAAATCGATATCGAGATTTCAACGGAAATACACGGTTTAGGGTTCCCTGATGCCAAAAGTTTGTTTTTTCAAAACGCCCCACATTCTGCCAATAAATGTGTCTGTATAATTAACAGCAATTCTTTACGTTGTGAAGGGGGATAAAAAAACTTAACGTTTGATAATTATGACATTTAAAAGATTTCCACAAAAATCGAAGTCGCTTATTATTTTATAATAGTGCATTGCCATATTCTATAAAAAGCAGGGAAAAAATTGGGACCATTTTTGAAAAAAATCGAAAAATATCGTAGGGGCTTTATATAAAGTACACCAAAAAATTGAAGATTGGTTTCAAATTCCAGGGACCGAGATTTCACGATCAGATCAATAGGAGAATATTAATTTTTGAGAAAATACTGTTAATGGTTTAGGCGCTGGTGTTTTCCAGAGACAAATAGAAGAACATTTTGAGAGAAGTTTTTAGTTATCAGGAAACTACAAAACGTGTTTTCCTCTCAAAACATTTGTAATTTTCCCCGCCGTATTACATAAAGTTTTCTATATGGTGCATATGAAAAACTAAAAAGTAAAACATTGTATACATGAAGCGAAAAATGGTTAGGTGCACTCTTTATCACATCTAGATAGGTATCTGCAGAATCCGTCAAACTACATAAATGGAAACTAAAGACTTCCGCTGATTGTATCGACGATGTCACGAGTTTAGATTGACATAAGTGTCCTAAACGGTGCCCCAGCATCTCGTTTGACAGGTGTAACTGAATGTGATCGCCATGGTTCTACTGCAGTTGATCTTGTCTCTGGGATTTGCATTGAGCCTGCTTCAGGGAGTAAATGGTTTCGGAATGGTAAGTTCGAAGATGACTAGACAGCTACGCGCCTAATGAATATAAACTAGTGGCGCTACAAAAGCGCATACTTTCTCGAATTATGTGCACTACACTTTGCAACTTTCGAAAATTTTGAGATTTCAACAAAAATTAGATCTGGGCTATTTGAGCACCCTTTGCTCCATCCGAGGATCTTTAAAGGAACTATTTTAAGCAATTTTTAAATTTAAAAATGTACTGTACTTGGAAACAAATACTACGCGAAAACTATTCGTTTTTCAAAAAACTGTACGTTAATTTTTTAATCAGATGCCAAATAAGAACTAGTGGTGCTACAGAATGGCACAGATTTCCTGTATTAGTTTTCTATTTCCTGTGGTCTCCGCTAACTATTCGGACATTTTCTTGTCAGCTGCCATCTACAGCCGCAAAAGTACATTTTTTGACATTTTCTTAATTTTTCGGTTTCCTAATAGTGGAAGGGAAATATTATTTTAAACATTTTAAAGATCAGTAATACCTCGCCCTGATTTCGTTTTATTAAAAAACGCACATTTTTTATTAAATTGAGACCGTAGATAACATAAAGGAAACTTAAGTGAATGGTGCAGGTTTCATGTTCGTGGAAATGCCTGATTTTTCAAAAACTAAAAAAAAATTAAAATTTCGGCCTCTTCCTACAACTACAATTGTAAAGATACAATTATTTTTCCTAATGAAATATGCTCATCAGAAACATCTTCAATTAAGGTCATGTTAAATTGTTCCAAAATATGCGTATTTGTGGAGTAATTGGACGTCAAAATTAGTCGCCCGCTTCCCTAAGAGAACTTTAACCTAAGAAAATTTTAAAACAGTGCTTAAAAGTTGTTTTTTAATCTATTTTAGGAGCCTAAAATATAGAGAACAAATAATGAAAATGCATAGAAATGAATAGAAAATTAATACGGGAAAGTCTGTGCCATTCTTTAGCACCACTAGTTCCGGAATAGTGAGAAAGGTTAATAGCGATCACAAATAATCGAGACACGTTAATCGAGGATCTACTATAGTCAAATTTCAATTAGGAAAGATGTAGATATCGGTTCTTACATATAAATTACAACTAATTTCCCAATTCAACTGCAATCATGGTTGCCACCAAACTTCACTTAACGGAAAATATTTATTAAATATTATATCTACGACCGACATACTCTTTCAAATGGGAAGTAAGCTAAACGTGGTTTTATATTTTAGTGTCCTGACGTATCTTCTTTTTAATCTAACAAATGTTCAAGAAGAACTAAATTAATGTTTATGTTAACATTGCTATACAATGCATTACTTTACATTTGTATAGTGTAAATAAAAAAACATAACCTGATAATAGTAATGTATATCAGCTTCGCGTTCAATGCCTCCCGTCTCCATCACGTTTTTTGCTAAATGCTCATTTGCTGAATGGCTCAGCCACCCTGATCCATTGAGCAAAGGCTAAGATGACCCCTTTTGTGCTTCCAGACATAAATGTAGCTTCACTATGCACACACTTGGTTGAACTTTCCTTTTGCTTGTAGTGTTAGGAATAGAGCGGAATATTTGTTACTATTTTATTAGCAATAGAAAAACTCAAATCTGCCGGGTTTACGTTTTCTATTACTCGGTAGTTGCAGATTTTTCAAATAATTCAAAATATACATTTTTTTTAAATAATTACCCATCAATTAACCATTTATAGTTAAAATGGTGGAAACAGATTCTGTAGCACAAGAAAACGTGCACAGATGGTACTTCTCATACAGTTTTTAATGTTCTTTGACTAAAGAGACCAAATCAAGTTTTAAGGCCCATTCACAATGCAAACGTAAACGTAAGTATAACGCATAGACAAACTTTAACACACGTGATAGACTGAAGTATTCACAATGTCCTACATAAACGTAAGCAAAATAATATTTTCTATTGTATGTGGGTAATTCTAGTTACTATTGGTTGGGTATGAGAATCGATATTTTATTATACACACATACATAAATATGAATGTATGTATTGTGGCACAACAGCTCTTTACGAGCAAAAGCCTACCAGCGGCGCCTCGGCCTTGCGGCTATGGGTTGGGTTAGGTTAGGTATTTTAATTTCAATAAAAATTACAAGTAAATGATACTACTGTGAATACTACACCAAAACTTGACTACAAAAAGATCGTACGCTACAAAACAACCACCGAAAATCCGCAAAGGCAATTTTGAAAATCAGTCTTTTGTTCGATCGATCGACTTCATCCTATTTCGATACTCGATTTTGAGTTAAACGTAATGTGATTGATTCATTTCTTAGTTCTTACATAAGCATAAGCACAGAAGCTTGAAGCTTGCAAACTTTTAAGCTAACTCTTGCGTGTTATGCTAATGCGAAAACATTGTGAATGGGTCCGCTTATGGACGTAGACCTAGCTTTTATGTTAATGCCATGGTTATTTTTATGTTTGCATTGTGAATGGGCCTTTACTTAATGTGTCTTTCGCAGGGTCCATACGACTACGTCCAAGCGGACGCAGTGGAGGATTGCATGAAGGGAAACAACAAGACCGGGCAGTTGGTTATGGAGGTGAAGATGAAGGGCACTGCGAATGGTCGCATTATAACCGGTTTCTGGGAGACCCCCTACGACATCGGCGACGGCGTAAAGGTAACGCTCTCGATTCTTCTTCTTCTTCTACTCCGGCCTTTCTCTGCCCCCCTCTCTCTCTCTCTCTCTCTCTTTCACACACACACCGACTCTCATCGGCGAAGGCACAAAGGTAACGCTCTCAATTATTATTCTTCCCCTCCTGCCTTTCTCTGTCCCTCTCTCTCTCTCTTTCACACACACACACACACACACACCGACTCTCATCGGCGAAGGCACAAAGGTAACGCTCTCAATTCTTCTTCTTCTTCTTCTTCTCCGGCCTTTCTGTACCCCTCTCTCTCTTTCTCTCCCTCTCTCTCTCTCTCTTACACACACACACACACACAGACTCTCATTGGCGAAGGCACAAAGGTAACGCTCTCAATTATTATTCTTCCCCTCCTGCCTTTCTCTGCCCCCCTCTCTCTCTCTCTCTCTCTTTCACACACACACACCGACTCTCATCGGCGACGGCGTAAAGGTAACGCTCTCAATTCTTTTTCTTCTCCTCCTTCCTATCCCCGCTCACTCTCACTCTCTCTCTCTCTCTCACACATGCACACCGGCTTAGGTGGCCGAGGGCTTCACTTGATGCTTGCCTCTGACCGGGAGGACCTAGTGTTCGAGTGGCGACTGTGGCAGGATTTTCGTCACCAGCTACATAACTAGGATGCATTCAGCCGCTGTCTGGTGAAGAATTCTTGTGCAGGATGCTCGGATCGGTAGATTTCGTGGTTTCTCCCATCAACACCATCCGGATACCGCAGCAGTTCCCTAACAAACGGGCCACGGACCGCGAGAAAGCTTTCATTCCTCTTCGTTGTCCTATGCGCTCCCGTTACTATCGCATACTTACACTTACATGCACTACACTTGTACATTTCTACGGGACACCAGTCGAGAGCTTAGAGCGGGGCTCATCAGAAAGACGATTCGCGCTCTCTGGTGGGTGTAGCGTCGCGAGGTGGCGCACGTGCCGTTTCTCTGGAAAGCCCGGCCTTAAGCCGGATGGGGGATGGGGGTGGAATGCGGCGGCGCCTCGCCGGCGCGCGCCGGGCAGGATATCCCAGCCTCAAAATAACCGGGACAACTGGGCGTGCCTGAGTGCGAGTCCATTGATGACGGCTGCTCTCTGCTGAGGGCTGGCTTGCGAGCCGAATGACGCCCGCCGCTGGTAGACTGGGGGACGAGCCGTGGGGTATTTATTGCGGCGCCGACATGCGCTCGGGAGATACGCTAGTGAGTCGAAAGACGTGAGGTATCTCCGTGCAACCTTGCACGTTTTGGCATCCGGCCATGTAACAGTCTAGTTACAGGGACTTTATGTCCGACAGCTCGCACTTCGCGCAGCTTCTCATGCTCTCGAGCAGAGGCACTGGGATCAGCCTAGGGACGGTCGCAGGGTTTCGCGGCTTAGAGAATAGAAAGGTTGCCTAAGGTTTTCAATTTTGTAACATTATCTTGTAATTTATTATTGTAAATATACTGTACATACTATTCAGAATCTGTCGTCTGTTCTTTTCATGTCCAGTACGCCACATGGGTCAAACCTGAGCACTTAAGTCGTTAGTGGCAAAGAACATGCAGTGAACAGGAGATGCGAGGCCCGTCGGTGATAAGTGCTTGACCCACGAGCTAGTCCCCTACCTGTCGTTCGCGGGGCAGGATTGGGGAAGTATCGGCCGCGATGGTTACGGTTCTTGGCGGAGTGTAGAAACGACCATCTGGATCCCAGAAGCCCGGAGCAACTCAAGTCGTTAGTGCCAAAGTGCATGCAGTGGCCCCAAGTGCTCGGACTTGTCCCGCCAGTTAGCAGTGGCGTAGCGTGACTCACACGTTTGGGGAGGCTCAACAATAACACACAAAATGTCACTATCAACTACTTCGTCTAACAGGCGAACGCAACACAAGGCAGATACTCTGGGACTACTTCCAAGATCTCGATTGCTTACGACGGTCGACGGTGTAGGCGCTTCCCACAAAACCCTCACAGCAGTCAGGGCTGCCGATGTCTTGAAAGCAAATTATACAATGGCTCAGCTTTAATTCTTATACGCGAATGGCAATAAGACCATTTGTTAATTTATACATTGCAGACTTCAATAATATGTAATCTATTTAAGAGATAATACAATTTCTTGGATATTAGTTAAGAAATAGTAGTCAGGCACTATTTCTACAGTTTGTACCCATGACCAAGCGGGGACTCCCGAGTGAGAGAGAGAAAGATAATTTACTGAACGCCTGAAGTGTGCTGCGCTCTCGTGCACAAACGAGCTTCTTTCCGCAGTAGACGCTAGCGTAAATCAGTCGGGTTTCTCTGGGCCAGGGGTGAAGAGGAGAGAGGGGAACCTTGCCATCTGCGCATGCGTCATTGCTCGTCGCAATCTGGCGGCAGACGCTGAAGTATTTTAGCTTCCAAACAATCAGAGGCCAGCTTCAACAGCCCGCCAAATTCAATCATAGGAAATCAATTTTAAATTAATACAAAACGTGTTTCGCTCAACAGACCACTTGTAAGATTATCAATACAGTATTTAAGGTTCTTATAAACGGGGATGCTGAGCATCTCAGCGTCCCCTGACGCTACGCCACTGCCAGTTAGTCCCCTACCTGTCACTCGTGGGGCAGAACTGGCGAACAAGATGCCGCGATGGTCACAATTCGTGGCGTTACCCATTGGTTAGTCCCCTAAACGCCCTCCTTTGGGCAGCGGACGTGAGTGCGGCCGAAAACCTATTATAGGGACGTCCAACTGGAGAAAATGGCTCATTAGGCTGCTTCGCCTTCCGGCAGCACTCACGACGTTAAAGCCAACGTGGGTAGGAATAGGAATCGCGTTGGAGGCTGCGAAATGCCTGAGCTGCGCCCCAGTTGGCCCCAAGTTGGGCTCTTGGCTTCGTCGTTGCAGTGCCCGGGACCCAGTATAATTGAGTACAGCTTTGAGCATATTGTGAATAGTGATCGTCTTATTGAAGATATTGTAAGCCTCCCACATTTTATTGGTCGTTGAGAATAAATTCTGAGTGACACGAAACATTTTTGATGTTTTCGGGTTGTAGTAGTGGACATATGTAGAACTTCGCTACGGCTCTTCCTTTTGTGCAATGTCCTTGCAACAGACAGTACAATTCTATGTTCTGTTACCACGAATAATCCTCTCCTAAATTATTTCAGTAGTACAGATTTATAATTTACCTTTATAATAATAAAACAATTTTGGCCTTGTTACAAAATTTTGTTAATGTTAATAGAGTTTATCACTTCCCTGGTGACATTCTCCGCGTTGTTGTCGAAATGCCGCGTTCAGTTCCATTTCCATTCCAAATCTATAGATTCCGATTCCGCACTCCCGGACTACTGTTAATGTTAAATGTCACTTTCAAACAAAACTCAAAACTTTATGTAAGTTCCTACTCGAGATCCACTGTTTCACTCTACACAATGCATCTCGCCCAAACACCTCCGGCTATCTGATTCTTGCATTGTTCCAACTTTCTTTCGCCGCGCATTTTACAACAAACTAGAGGTGACTAGTTATAATAATTATAATTTCTTGCGTTTCAAACTCGAATCTTCTTATCAATTAATGTTTATGTGATCACACATCACAAGTCAAAACATTCAATTGTGGGAATGTTTTTTCTAATTAAAAAATTCACTATTCCGAATGATATAATTTTTTACGAGTTTTTTATTCATTGCCTAAATGTTCGTATTTGTTTACTTACTCCCCACTGGTCTGCTAACGGCACAATTCTTTGGATTTCTTAAACAAATAATGCTTCCATTTTACCCTGGCCTCTTCGACTGTTTGTGTGGTTTCTACAGTATTTGGTTCCCTAACATTTCAATTTATTTATTCTGGGACGCGTGTTAATGGACCATCACACATGGGAATGCACACATGCTCAGAGACTTAAAAGGGATTAATTTCGAACACGATACGGTGTTCCACGCTGTGAAAAAACTCTCTACTCTAGCGTTATTAAAAACTTTAATTAGAGTATTTAGCTGCAATATAATTTTGGAAATATAAAATTGTCTACAGTTGTTTTACTTGATTCTGAATGAATTAGTTTTATTTTACAACTTTGTAAAAACAATAGATTAATAACAATACACATACAACAATACATATAAATACAACACAAAAATACACATATGCATAATCTACACAATACACACTAAGAATATTATAATACGCTACATACTAAGCCCTTTCCTATTTTTATCAAACACACTGATCTTTTCACCTTGTCCTGTAATAACCTTATTACTTTATCCTGAATATTCCAACTTGTCCACATTCTCCTTCTCTTCTTCAAAAATCATTCATCTCTCCAAAACATGTTCCTAAACTTCCTCATGCGTCTCACAGACCCTACATTTTCCCCCTCACTATTTAGCCAATATTTACTCCATCTCATTTCTTTGCCCAACCTATATCTTGCTATCCTACGACAGCCAGTTGAGTCTGGTTTTTAATATCTGTACTTATCGTATGTTCTTTTCGCAGTGTATTCTTAAAATATTTCATTGGATCAACGGATGGCGATTTATCTTCAAACATGAAACAGGATATAACGTGTGTGCGGATGGAATGAAAGTTGCACCAGATCTGATGAAAATGATGGCCCGTCACAGCGGCCTTGCTGAAGAGTGCCCTTTTCCTAAGGTGAGGTCTACTTAGTAGTAGTAGTAGTAGTAATAATAATAACAACAATAATAATAATAATAATAATAATAATAATAATAACAACAACAAGATGATAAATGCCGCATTTGTCAAGAACACGTAGAAACCATTGATCATATTGTCTCAGCTTGTCCAATCCTAGCAAAGACCGAATATGTGAAAAGACACGACAGGGTGTGTAGCTACCTCCACTGGCAGATCTGTACCGCCCTCGAAGTTCCGAACGCATGCCCCAAGTGGTACGAACACTCACCAAAACCGGTGACGTCCGTTGGATTGTGTACGATATTGTACGACCAACAAATTGAAACTGATCGCAGGATAGAGGCAAACAAACCGGATATAGTCAACCGGGATTTGGAGAACAAATCGTGTTTATTTGTCGATGTTGCTGTACCTTGCGATCAAAACGTCGTTACTAAGGAGGCAGAGAAACGTCTTAAATACAAGTGTTTGGAAATCGAGATCGGCCGAATGTGGGGCGTAAAAGCACAGGTCGTACCGATAGTTATCGGAGCTCTGGGATTTTTTCCGCAAAATTTGAGTAACAACTTGTCTAAACACTCAGGTAATTCAAAGGACTGGGAAGTGTAAGAAATCGCTTTATTTGGAACAGCCCACATTTTGCGCAAAGTATTGTAGAGGCACCGACAGTCACCGGATCTGCTCCTTAGGTAGCTGGTTGCAACCTGGAGTAGATTTTATATTCAGCCGACTCATAACATCTTTAGACGTGATGTAATGGGATAATAATAATAATAATAATAATAATAATAATAATAATAATAATAATAATAATAATAATTGGAGAACAAATCGTGTTTACTTGTCGATGTTGCTGTACCTTGCGATCAAAACGTCGTTACCAAGGAGGCAGAGAAACGTCTTAAATACAAGTGTTTGTATCAGACGAATGTGGGGCGTAAAAGCACAGGTCGTCCCGATAGTTATCGGAGCTCGGGGATTTGTTCCGCAAAATTTGTGTAAGAACTTGTCTAAACTTCCAGGTAATTCAAAAGACTGGGAAGTGCAAGAAATCGCTTTATTTGTAACAGCCCACATTTTGCGCAAAGTATTGTAGAGGCACCGACAGTCCCTAGATCTACTCCTTAGGTAGCTGGTTCAACCTGGAATAGATTTTATATTCAGCCGACACGTAACATCTTTAGTCGTGATTTAGAGGAGTAATAATAATAATAATCATGGTCACCCATTTGGCGTACATGGATGACACAAAACTATACTCCAGCACATTACAGGGTTTGAAGAAGCTAATACATATAACTGAAAGATTCTCTAGTGATATAGGCAAGCAGTTTGGCATAGAAAAATGTAAAATACAAAGTATTCAAAGGGGAAAGCTCATAGAGAGCACAGATCATGAAACTATATCAAGAGAGATTATCACAGCGTTGGGAATAGATGAGTTTTACAAGTATCTGGGAATTCAACAAAATAAAATGATCATACACAGTCAGATAAAAGAGAAGTTAAAAACAGAGTTTACTAACAGATTGAAAACCATACTCAAGACCTCCCTCAACTCTCGTAATCTTACAACAGCAATTAATACATATGCCATACCTGTGATTACTTACTCATTCGGCATTTTTAAATAGACCAGAACAGATTTAGACTCACTGGAGAGGATTATCAGGGTCCAAATGACTCGGTCCAAATACCACCATCCAAAAAGTTCTATCCAAAGAAAACACTACCAAGGAGACTAGGGGGAAGGGGTATCTTAAAGATTGGTAATCTCCACGCAAAACTGATGACGGACATGAGAGAGTATTTCAATGAGAAAGCGTTGTCATCTCAGCTACACAGAGTAATCCAGCAAGTTGACGAGAACTATACACCCTCAATCTCAAACAGCAAAATGTATTACACGAACAATCAACACAAACCCAGGAATTAGAACAATGGAAACAAAAGCACTTCATGGTAGATACCCTACAGAAATCGCCAAATCAAATGTCTACGCCTGCTTGTCGTACAAGTGGCTTAAAATAGGATATCTGTACCCCGAGACTAAAGGATTTTTTATAGCAATCCAAGACCAGGTGATTGCGACAAGAAATTATCTCAAGCACATTATTAAAGACCCCTAAGTGCCTTCCGATATCTGCCGGGCTTATGGTGAAGGTCAAGAATCGATCCAGCACATCACTACGGGTTGCCGCATGCTTGTCCCAACTGATTATAAACAGAGGCACGATATGGTAGCACGAATCATCCACGCCAAACTTGCAAGGAAATGTGGAATTGCTGGTGAATTTGATACACCCTACTACAAGTATCATCCAAAAATGTCATTGAGAACAACAGATATGAGCTATACTGGGACCGAAGCGTACTAACCGACAGAACAGTCCATCATAACAGGCCGGATGTCATTCTTTGGGATACATCTAAAAGAAAAGTATGGCTGATAGACATAGCAGTTGTAGATACCAGCAACCTCGAAACAACACATAAAAATAAAATTCAGAAAAACAGAGAACTAGCACAAACTGTAAAGGAGCAGTGGCATGTATTGGACGTGGAGATTGTACCAATCGTCCTCTCAGCAAACAGGTGTGGTACCTGCCGTCCTGAAGCACTCTCTGAATAAACTGGGGATCGAGACGAACATTACCATCAATCTACAGAAAGCTGTGATCCTGAGCACGTGTTCTTTAGTCAGAAGATTTATGAGTTTCTAAAAATTTGTGTTAAAGAACTACTTACTTTTAATTTGTAAATTAATTTATGTGTCAAAATTTATATTTGTATAATTGTTTACTCCCTGATTAGTTTAATTAATATTATTGTACTACAGAAGTCATGCTTTAATAGAAATATATGTATGACTCCTACAACTTGTACCAGGAAACTGTGAAAAATAAACGATAATAATAATAATAGTAATCGTAGTTGTAGTCGTAGTAAAATCATGAAGAGAAAAGAGGCAAACGAAAGACAATCGAAACAAAAAAGGCACTGCCATTCTGATGTCATGCACATCAGCAGTTCCACTGATGGGCAAAGGGTTTCTTTTAATTGGTGGAAATCCAACTCCCGCAAAGAGCGGTGTCTTTGAAAGATTCCCCCCCCCGCAAAAAAATAGTAGCAGTATTGGTAGTAGTAGCAGTGGCAGTGGCAGTAGCAGTAGTAATAGTTCATAAGGCCATAAGCGACCTCAGGTGATCCATTTATGGACACACTCAGTAGTTAAGGCTGCTACCAATTTACGCATTAGTTCTTTCTATTTTCCCTGTTGTTTCTGCTACCATATTCCTCCACTTCGCTCGATCCTCAGTCATTCGGGTGATTGAATTCCAATCTAGTCCTGTTATTGTTTTAATTTCATCTGTCCATCTTGTTTTCCTTCTGCCCTTGCCTCTGTATCCGGAAATAAACCATAGCATCAGATCCTTCTCTAAGGAAACCTCTATTCTCATCAGATGTCCGAAATAGCGCAGTTTGATTGGCTACAGCTACTAACGAAGAGCTCGGTTGGATTTCCTTTCGATTGGTTTTGGTTGGATTGGATGTGTTTGGCCGCCTAGCAGTCCATGGAACTCCAAGCATCTTTCTCCATGTCCACATTTCAAACGCATCTAGTTTTCTTTTATCTACTTTCTTAAGGGTCCAATTTTCACAACCATAAAGTACAACAGGAAACATTATGATGTGTACTAATTGAACTTTGCATTGTCTCGAAGTGTCTGAACTTTCCATGATTTTCAGTAGTTTGGACATATCTACCTTGCCAAGTCAATCCTTCTTCTAATTCCTGTCGTGTTTTGCCATCCTTTGTTCTATGTGATCCTAGGAAGTTGTATTCATTAATCGACTTAATACTTTGTTCATCAATTGAAATACTTGTTTCACCTCCTAAGCTCATAATTGATCCAAACTCTTTGCTCACTTCACTGATTTTGTTTATTAGAAGTCTTAGATGATCATCCGTTTCTGCTAGGAGAGTTGTGTCGTCAGCTTATCTTAGATGGGTGATTTTCCGTCTCCCTATTTGCAGGTCTACTTACTAACAGGAAAATAGCAACATGCGCAGACTATCTTTACTGATGTTTGAAGATACTTTCAGAACAGTGCCGACTGGTGGGTTGCGAATAAGTAGGAGCGACATATGTGTCTCAACAATCATACATTTTGTCTCAAACTGTTTCTTGAGTGAGGGCAAGCTATAGCGAATAGTAAACGGCCAATATCATCTTTACTTATTTTAACAAATATACAATTACAAATACGTAACAGATTTGTATCTGCATTGGCACAAAAAGGTTTGAAATCAGAAAAAAACTTGTTTTTAAATGTCTGGAAATTAGACCCTCGTGTATATAATAAATCAAAATAAATCCTTTATGATATTTAAAAGTAAAAAGCAGAGTACAACGGAAGCAATACGCAGGCTACATAATTTTTATCACAGTCTAATGCAACTTTTACGTTCATGATCGTAACCTAGAATTGCGCTTTCAAAAAAAATATTAAAAAAACTCGGAGCGAAAAAAACTACTTTATGAAATCAGATGAAATGGTGGATATTCTTAGCTTAGTTAATACGCGCGGTCTCCATCTAAACAAACACTTAAGGAACACGCTACAACTCACCCTGTTCTCCACACTCCCTAGTGTATCTGGAGAAGAATTCTTTCGGTCGGCTGCTGTAATCAGTAGTTTTCGGTGGTTTCTCCGATCAACAGCAGATGAATGGCGGATAAGTATCATAACAAACGAGCAACGGACCGCGGGCGATCGCGATCTTCCTTTCTCTTCCTTGTCCTACCTTCACGCTTACCCTTACATACACTACACTACCACACACGTTGGAAAACGGGAGATTAGAGCTTGTCCCGGCTAGGACGGAGCCACACCGATGGGAGATACCTGTTTGGGGAAAACCCGCAAGTCGACGAATAGGTCGACGCCGGATCTCGCCAGCCTGCGAGGGGGAATATGGCCGCCACCTCTCGCAATAAAACATGCACTACACGTAAGGGACCGACGTCGTGAGCAGTTAATGCGCCCGGAATCACTAATAAAATCAACCAATTAATCGAACAATAAACTTCTGTTTCAGGGGCGCCATGAAATCGTCGACCTCCCCTCACAAATCAAGCCCGCTGGATTTCCCAACATGCCGTACGGGCGATTTAAGCTAGAAGTTACACTCATAAAGGACAACAAGCCCTTTGGCTGTTACGGCGGGGAGGGAACCATCAAACCTTCGGCGAGAAAGCTGCTTGGGTGACTTGTGCACAGGCAGGGTTACCTGACTCCAACTGAAGAAAAGCATTAGATAAGCGGTTAAGCAGGTGTATAGTTGAAACAAAATTCGATTTTTGAAAATATAAAAAAAGTATTTGAAAGTAACTATTTATTTTATTTGATTTTAGAGATGAGGAGCGCGATCAGGACGGTCATTGTTGCTTAGAACACGGCTATTTTCAATTCCAATTGTGATGTTCTCCAAAACGATCTGCATAGAGAATTTCACATTTTAATATATATTTATACACTCAACTTCTCTCGAAAAAATGTATAGCTCAATATTATTCGCTAAATCTCACTCGAAAAATAAAAACATTAAAACCCCGCTGATGTATTTTCAATCTTAATGCCGCTATTAACTTTCTACATACAAGAAAGACATCACAGTTAGAAATTATCCCTAACCTTATTCATAATGCATGCATGCATGAATGAATGAATGAACGAAAACATATATTAAGACACACTCTTTTATAACTACTGAAAAAACAAAACATTTTGAAATCACTTTTGGGGAAAATATTACAAAATAAGTTAAACAATAACATTTATATTCAAAGTACATTTTCATGTCAAGTTTTTAACTGAAACCAATAAACTCTTTGTTGGTAAATATCAGAAGTTGCTTACGTAGCATACGTAACGTACGCAGCTGTGCTCCAACATTAAGTAATTTTCGTTACTTTTCTACACTTTCCAAATACGCTTGGTAATTAAATTGTTTTATTTACTGGATACAGATAAATTGAAAGACATTTCGTGTTTGAATCAGAGCAAAATAAGAAATACAAACTTACGGTAGTACGTCCTGCAGTACCCAGACTTCAAAACAAAATTCTTCCAGATTTTGAAACAAAATTATTCCAGATATTTAAAATTACTACACACGTCGTATAACTAAACAAGTTTAAATACCAAGGCAAATCTTATTTAACTGTTTCTATACAATTAGAGACTATGTGGATATCAAAAAAAACAACTAGAGGTCCTACAGAATAGAACAGACTTTACCGTATTAGCTTTCTATTTCCTTGGGTCTGGGCAAGCTATTCGGAAGTGCCACATACTCTTGCCAGCTGCCATCTATCACCACCCAAACTACATTTTTTTGACATTTTCTTAATTTTTCGGTTTCTTAAAGGTAGAACGGAAATATTAATTTTAGAATATTAAAGAACACAAAAAGCTTGTCCAAAATGGCAATTTTATTGTAAAAATTTGTAGCCGTTTTTTAGAAAATGGCGTTTAAGCACAACTAAAAATGCGAAATTTGAAGCTCTTTTTCACAGAAAATTTTTGAATTTTAGAAAAACTTCATTTGAAGTCATTTGAAGCACTTACACTCACAACCACCCGCTTTTTTTCGTCACATGCAAGCTTCATTCACAACGCGATCCGCGCGTCAAAGGAACGAACTTCCTTGAGTGCAGACAACCGATTCATGACCTCATCAACTGTAAGTAACGCAATTACTTTGTAACCAGGAGATATACAAAGTGATAGATCTTGCGGATGTGTTTAAACAGAGTTGTTAGAGACTTGCAGAGCAGCCTTGTAAATTGTCAAGAGAGAAGACGTACCTAATACATGCTCATTGAAATTTGTTTTGTATACCATAAAATTCAAAGAAAAAATGTAAAATATTGTAGTAGAAGTAGAATCAAAATATCAGAAATAAACAAGCGGGCTCCTCTCAGGAACCACGTTGATGGAATTCATTGCAATTTCATTGGGTAGCATATGTTGAGCACACCTGATCCCAATTACATTGATAAATCTAACCCTAAGAGACCTACATTCCTGAAGAAAGACTCAGCTCTATCGCGAGTTGTCACGTTAGAAATCTTCGACTATTGCAGAAGGTTCGGAGAGGAAGGTAAGTTCAACAGACTGCCTGCCTGGCACCCAACCCTGGCAAGCAAACGAGAGGGGTTTCGCCACGTCTAGTTACCAATACCAAAGTTGCACAAAACCGAACATTACTCTCTTTTATTTTTTTCTACTCCCATTGTATAACGCTGTTTTTGGATGGCTGCAACCAGTTGCATAATGATGGTCTTTTCGATACAGTTTTCATTAAGATACAGGTTCTTGACCAATCACAGAGACGCTTACAAACCAAGTATTGTCACTTCATTAATCAGTGAGAATCGTTGCAGTAAATGTTTCGTTCGAGTGTGTATATTAAAATTGCATTTAATATTGTATTAAGCTTCTCAGTCTTAATTTATTTTATTAGTAATAATATTTTCGTGAAATATTGTTAAAATAAATTGGATCGTAATTTCACTTTGATCTTATTTGACTAGCGCAGTGGTAGTTATTGAAGAGAACTTTCAGTGAGGTTAAAAGATCTGAACGCAAGTCATTTTGCGTTATTTGCTGCTGCTGTGTGGTTGTCCTTAAAAACCGGCCAATTATTTAGTTTAAAATATTTAGTGAATGGTGGTTCTTTCTGATGGTGTTGACGTTTCCAGAAATGAGAGAAAATGCGAAAATACGGACATCGGAATATTATTTCCGCAACTTTTGTAGTTACTCGCCGGCGCTCTGGTAAAACAGCCACCTGCGGGTGTAGGGTAGTGAGGTGTCCGCTAGGTGGCCTTGGCTGATTCTTGCATGTCGACTGCCACCAAACGATGCAGTGGAGAAGTTTAACTTATAAAAGTTACCATAAGTCGTAGAAAAAGTACCGTATGAAACTCAATGTAATGGGTATTAATACACTCGTGTGAAGTTTACGATACTCGCTCGTTCCTCGCTCGTATCGTAATTTCACACTCGTGTATTAATACCCATCATTTCATCATCGTTTCATAAAGTACTATTTTTTAATTAATGTACTAACTGACTAATACAGGACCTATGTTTTGCAGTTTATAATGAGATTGTTTTTCATTTTAAAACGACTATTTTTAAAAAAACCTTTTGTTTTTTAGGTTTGACCTACATAACTAGATATTACCTTGTAAAAGCAATGTAGATAGATAATTTATTTAATTTGCTTTGGGCATTAAGCCCGGAGGCAAATTCTTTACACATAATATACATCAATACTTAATACATATTACACATAATACACATAATCAATACATAATACACATTATAATACTGTGAATAAAATAATACTATGGGAACACTAAAATGCATACAATACAATATTATTTCGCCTACTAAATGCAGAGTCCCTTCACAGACTACTGATCTTATCGCTTATTACTAGAATCTAATCTTAACCTAAACATCTTGATGTTTGCGGGCAATGTCTCCATTAGTGCTGCAGGCAATCTGTTCCATGACTCTACAGTTCTATTTACAAAACTGTATTTCCCAACATCAGTTCTCTGTACTTCCGAAGGGATTTATGCCAGGATAGCTCCGCAGATGGGGAGGAATTCTTAAATAGTCGGCTTAATATAGATAGTCGGGCATGGGTGTTTTCGCTCGAAGCCCAGAGAAGGTCAGTCGCGTACGCGAAATAATTTTGATAGACGTTAGTGACTTACGTAATCTAATAGTCGAGGACATTCCGGGGACATTATAATTTATTCTAACGGTAAGCAAGAGGGAAAGTTATGTGATGCTGCGCAAAAAAACGACTAATTTTGGCAGGAAAACTCTTAATACAGGGCCCCTGGTAACGAAAAAGTGGATAAATCCAGTTTCTAAATTCAGAAAAAAAAAGCCTTTAACTCGTGGTGTAGCAAGAATTCATGTTTTGTGGTTCCTTGATATCGAAAAATCGAATGAAGGCAAACGTCTGTCCGTCTGTGAACAACTCTAGCTGCTAAAACCGTTCTGCCGATTTGCTCCAAAATCGATAGTGTCCAATCGATCTGACTGATGTCGTGGGCCCTTGAATTGAAACCTATTTCCTATTTCAATTTTGGGGGCGTACTTTAAGTGACGCGCCTGGAACATATTTTGTAGTTGTGTTTGAAGGACGAAGAAAATGGTGCAAGTTTCATGTTCGTCGAAAACCCTGATTTTTCAAAATGATCAAATTTTTTTCGGGCGTCTTCCTACAACTAAAATATTAAAGATAAAGATTTTTTCTCTTAATGCGATCTGTTACTTAAAGATAGATTTTGAAATAAGGTCATGTACAATTTTTGAAAAATTTGAGTACTTTTCACGTAATGTTGCGTGAAAATACGGGCGGGAAAGTACGCACAGTACCACAAGTTTCAGTGTGCGAAACATCTGTAACGATTCGCAATTGTCTTTCGTCTTCACTATGTCTTTGTTTATTATTTACAAACGATGGTGTTACGACACTGGTATTCATTTATCTTCGAACGACTTTATTAAGTGATGCGGAGATTTTGAAGATGAGGTGCCGAAGGATTTTGCTGAAATGGCAAATAATATTAAAATAAGTTTGCT
>JAHLJT010005437.1:69316099-69617781 GCA_031308135.1 Acheta domesticus
TTGTGAATTGTTGTTTAATACAGGCCCTCATATTCCCTACATATCCACTAATAATGCACTACATATTCACGGCAAATGCAACCTGCAACACACTCGGCAAGATTGTGAATCTATATCGTTAAATAACTTCTAAACGAGGCGTCCCATGGATTTAAAAACTAAAATGTTGAGGCCAAAGGCCTCAAAGGAAACGTTTCCTCACACCGTAATCTACAGAATGAACTCTTCCTGAAATTCTATTACATTTTTCCTGGTTTGGTGCTTTCCGATATTACCTCACCTGCTCAGAGACGTGCAGAATCTGCAAGTAAATGTCAATGAGAGGGACAGAGGGCGGCAGAGGCAGACAGACAGGGACAGGGGTGAGGGAGGGAGGGAGAGACAATGAGAAAAGGTGATGCGAGGGGAAAGAGGTAGATGAAGGGCAGAACAACGTCTGCCGGGTTTTCCTAGTTGATATATAAATTCTATTCCTTTACTTGACTTATTCCGTTTCACTCACCGTGTGTAAAAAAAACAGTACACACAACACGGACGCAACTTGAATGCCGCCCTCGTCTCTTTGTCGTCCTCGCTACGCTTGTTACAACGCTACGCCCTTGTACGTATATCACTATTTTGACATCAGAACCCACAAACGTGTTTTCCTCACAAAACATCTGTGCTTTTCCTTGCAGTATCACGTAAAATGGCGTACATGAGGAAGTAAAAATTGAAATATTGCAAATATGCCTGCGGGAAATGGTTAAATGCACTCTTTATCCACATCTAGAGAAGTATCTACAAATCCGTAAAGCTACGTAAAATCGAAACAAAAGACTTCCGCTGAGTGCAATCAACGATGTCATAGAGTCAAATTGACAGAAAGGTCCTAAACGATGACCCAACATCCATTTGACAGGTGTAAGTAATTGTGATCGTCATGGATCTGCTGCAGTTGTTCTTGTCCCTGGGATGGGCGTTAAACTTGCTTCACGGAGTGAATGGTTTCGGAATGGTAAGTTGGAAGGTGACTATGGTCCGATTAAAATAAGTTGAATTGACAATTGTGTTTCTGAAGCTGTAGCTTCGTACAATATAAGTGTATGATTTGGTTACTTTAATATGTATTTGTTGCAAATGTTTATTTTCGTGTCCGGGAACACGTGCATCAGTGGTACGCAACCTGTCAATGTTGCTACCTTCCATTCTCAACTTGCAATCACCAACTATTTTAATCGGAACCATAGATAGCTACGCGGCTAATGAATGTAAAACTATTGGCGCTACAGAAGCACATATTTCTCGAATTATCTGAACAATATTTTGGAATTTTCAAAAATTTGAGATTTCAACGTAAATGAGACCTGGGCCGTTTTTAAACGTCCTTGCTCTATCCGAGGAAATTATTTAATGAAAAAATTTTAAGCGTTTTTAAGCAAAAAATTAATGCCTTTTACTCGAAAACAAATATTGTGGAAAAACTTTTCGTTTTTTTCAAAAAAATTGTATCATGACTTTTTATAAAGATGTAGTTTTTAAAGCAGATGCCATTCACGAAAAATATGTCTCCTTAATTTCTGTAGTGATAGTAGAAAGTAGATGAAAAAGTTGCAAATTTAAATTTTTCCAAAAATTGGCAACTTTATTTCATCAACTAATTTTTCGGTATCAAGGATCCATAAATGGGAGAATTAACTATACGTGTTATAGAAAGTGATGTACTACACATAGAAACAAAATTTATTCACTCATTTGATACCTGGGGGCCCACATACAGGTTTTTCATGCAGAGTGCAAAAAATAAGTTTTTCCGCACCATTTCAATGCGTTATCTTTACTTAATAAGTACGTTGCATAGCTTAAAGTAAAAGAAACCCAGAGTGCAATGTTAATGTACATGAATTGACGGAAATTCCATTACAACTCATTTAAATTTTCGTTTGAAAAAATTGGTGAACATAATGAAAACTATTTGGATAAATATTTTTCAATTGTCTGAAAAGAGGAAGAATATATCTTTGTTTCAAACACGGCTTTCCAGAGTTCGTATACATGATAACGACATATATGTATAGACGTGCTTTTATAACCCAGCACTTGTACTTTATTAAGGGACCGAAGCCCCAGGTGGGCACCTAGGCGTTAGCCTCTATCCGCACCCTCGTCTGATGTACAAGGGCACCTTCCGATCAACATCCGGATCCCGCCGGAACGCAGTTAGCCGTCGCGGCAACCTCCCCATACAATCTGGATCTAGGGCCGCTCTGCCAGCTCAGAGCTACTAGCTATCCGGGCTAGTGCCGGAGTCAATATCGCCTGTATGACGAAGCGTCAACTTACATGCGCCGGGACACCAAGTCCCTCCTCTATGCCCAGAGTATCGGGCCACTGCCACGACGAAGCCAGAAGCCCAACTGGAGACCACCGGAACTAAGGTCCGGGCGGTTCGGGGCCCCCATCCCGTCTACCCACTGCCTGCGTCTTCAGGCCCTCGATCTGGTGGAACCGTGACCAAGGCAACCTGGCGGTTGGTCGTTTAACCGCCGGACTTCTAATTGTGGGATTCAGAGCACCCCGAGGGGTCTCCTGCACCCAATCCTGCCATGAGGTCGACGCGCCAAGGGCCCAACTGGTGGGTTGCCGGGTTGAACCGTCAACCAGGAGCTTAGCGAATAATGATAACGTCAGGAAAAATTGCTTCTTTTCAATTCTTGTTCCAATAGAGCGCAAGCTGCATTAAAAAGACCTTTATTGGAAGCAGACGTGTCGTAGCACATTACTTGTAATTTTGTGATCAATTGTAAAACGTTTTTGAAACGGAATATTATTTAAAATAAATTTGATCGTAATTTTCCTTTGATTCTATTTGACTAGCGCAGTACTCCCTCGCAGGTAGATTCGTGGCCACAGCCATCTGAGGCAGCATGCGACGGTAGGGTTAGGGAGCTGACCGCTAGGTGGCCTTGGGTGAATCCTTGATATCCTTAATCCCATGAAACGATTAAATGTAAAAGTTTAACTTATAAAAGTCGTAGAAAAAGATTCGTATGAAACTCGATGTAAAGGGTATTACACACTCGTGTACATTACCGTGTGTACACACTCGTGGGCATTACACACTCGTCGGTATTACACATTATACACACGTGTGAAGTTTATGATACTCGCTCGTTCCTCGCTCTTATCGTAATATCACACTCATGTATTAATACTCATCATTAGAGACCGGAAATATATGTAGTATTAAACGTCAAAATATGTATATAAATATGTAATGAAAACAGTAAGAATATGTAATACATATGTAAAATTGGATATGAAACGTAATAATATGTATAATATGAATATGTATAATAAATATGATATGTATAATATCATATATGTAATGATATGATATGTAATAAAATTCTATAATTAAAAACCATTTACATAGCAAGAAATTAGTTTTAAAAAAACTGCTCACTTTACATCATACAACTTTCTCGTCAGTAGTAAAAGCTTTATCTATTAGAATCCAAGACCGTAGTTTAGCAGCCCGACTATTCGCAATAGAAGCCATCGCATAACTGGCGAGATCTACGACCACGAAACATATACTGTAGAATCTTCCTCGAAGTGTTACATGTCGGCGATCGCACATTTTTCTCGGAAATTAAGGTTACAATCACAAAACGCAGTGTCAATGATATTTTGGACACCTAGATGTTCCCAATAAGTAGGAAAAATGCTGATTTAAAAGAAATACAACTTTTTATAAAACAAATTGGAATTAAATTGAAGAAAATTGATAAAATAAGAAAGTATATTGTGAAAACATGTAATATGTAATACAGTACTAAATATGTAAAAATAAGTAACGAAAAAATCGACATTGTGTTAGGAGGGCTATGGTTCGCCAAGATTACAATTTTGAGGACGGTAAGTAGAAAGACAAAAAATATGTAATTACCAGTGGCGTAGCGTGACTCGCACGTTTGGGGATGCTCAACAATAACACACAAAATGTCACTATCAACTACTTCATCTAACAGGCGAATACAACACAAGGCAGATACACTGGAACTACTTCCACGATCTCGATTGCTTAGTAGCTCGTGCTCGTAGGCGGTTCCCACAAAATCCTCACACCAGTCAGGACTGCCGATGTTTTGAAAGCAAATTATACAATGGCTCAGCTTTAATTCTTATACGCAAATGGCAAAGAGACCACTTGTTAATTTATACATTGCAGACTAAAATAATATGTAATCTATTTAAGGGATAATTCAATTTCTTGGATATTAATTAAGAAATAGTAGACATGCACTATTTCTACAGTTTGTGCCCATGACGCAGCGGGGACTCCCGTGTGACAGAGAGAGAGAGAGAGGGAGAGAGAGGGAGAGAGAGGGAGAGAGAGAGGGGAGAGAGAGGGAGAGAGAGAGGGAGAGAGAGGGAGAGAGAGGGGGAGAGAGGGAGAGAGAGGGAGAGAGAGGGGAGAGAGGGGGAGAGAGGGGGGGAGAGAGGGAGAGAGAGGGAGGGAGAGAGGGAGAGAGAGAGAATTTACTGACCGCTTGAAGTGTGCTGCGTTCTCGTGCACAAACGAGTTTCTTTCCGCAGTGGATGCTAGCGTAAAGCAGTCGGGTTTCCTGGGCCAGGGGTGAAGAGGGGAGAGGGGAAACTCACCATCTGCGCATGCGTCATTGCTCGTCGCAATCTCGCGGCAGACACTAGAAGCATTTTAACTTCCAAGCAATTACAGACCAGCTTCAACAACCGGCCGAATTCAATCATAGGAAATCAATTTAAAATTAATACAAAATGTGTTTCGCTCAACGGACCACTTGTAAGATTATCAATACAGTATTTAGGGTTCTTTACTAATATTATAGACGGGGATGCTCAGCATTTCAGCGTCCCCTGACGCTACGCCACTGGTAATTACATATAAATCCGGTCTCTACTCATCATGACATCATCGTTTCATAACGTACTATTTTGTTTCATTAGTCAAGCACGGTCTGTTTACCCACCCATGAGCTCATCCGCAAGTTGTATGTGTGTGTGTGTTTCACTTTTACCATAGTCTACCATAGCACGGTTTGCGGCTGCTGAGATGGCCCTTTGTTTTGCATCTAGAGATTAATGTAGCTTCACGATGCGCACGTTTTGTTGAGCACTCCTTTTGCTTGTAGGGTCAGGAGTAGATCGGAATGTTTGTTATCATTTCGTTAGCAATAGAAAACTCAAATCTGAGGTTCGTTAACCGGCCCAAATAAGTTTTCTATAACTCGGAGGCTACAAATGCTTTCAAAAGTAACTAATCTAAAAAAGCCAACAACAATTACCCATCAATTATTTATTTATAGTTAAAATGTTGGAAAGAGATTCCGTCGCACAAGAAAACGTGCGCAGATGGTACTTCTCAAACAGTTTTTATTGTTCTTTGATTAAACAAATTTTTTTTTTTCATTTATTCTAGCTTGGCCATTGGCCCTCTGCAGCCGCATAAGATATATACATTAGAAAGAAATATATACATGAATATTCGGATACATTAGAGACACTATTCTAGTTTTAAATATAATGCATTCGCGTGCTTATGTGATATGTCATGAGAAAAGACTCATCGGTTCTACATTATGGGGGATCGAAAAATTCTCTTGGAAGCTTTCTTTTTAGTCTTTTTCGATGAGGATTAAACAAATGAAATGAAATCTTCGCAGGGTCCCTACGACTCCGTTCGTATCGAAGCTGTGGAGGAATGCAAGGCGGCGAACAAGACCGGGCAGCTGGTTATAGAGGTGAAGATGAAGGGCACGGCCAAAGGTCGCGTTATCACCGGCCTCTGGGATTCCCCCTACGACATCGGCGAAGGCACAAAGGTAACGCTCTCAATTATTCTTCTTCTCCTCCTCCGGCCTTTCTGTACCCGTCTCTCTCTTTCTCACTCACACACACACCGACTCTCATCGGCGATGGCACGAAGGTTACGCTCTCAATTCTTCTTCTTCTTCTTCTCCTCCGGCCTTTCTGTACCCCTCTCTCTCTTTCTCTTTCTCTTTCTCTCTTTCTCTTTCTCTTTCTCTTTCTCTTTCTCTCTCTCTCTCTCTCTCACACACACACACACACCGACTCTCATCGGCGATGGCACAAAGGTAACGCTCTCAATTCTTCTTCTTCTCCTCCTTCTTTTCCCTGCTCACTCTCACTCTCTCTCTATCTCTCTTACACACACACACACACACACACACACACCGACTCTCATCAGCGATGGCACAAAGGTAACGGTCTCAATTCTTCTTCTTCTTCTCCTCCGGCCTTTCTGTACCCCTCTCTCTCTTTCTCTCCCTCCCTCTCTCTCTCTCTCTTACACACACACACACCGACTCTCATTGGCGATGGCACAAAGGTAACGGTCTCAATTCTTCTTCTTCTTCTTCTCCTCCGGCTTTTCTGTACCCCTCTCTCTCTTTCTCTTTCTCTCTCTCTCTCACACACACACACACCGACTCTCATCGGCGATGGCACAAAGGTAACGCTCTCAATTCTTCTTCTTCTCCTCCTTCTTTTCCCCGCTCACTCTCACTCTCTCTCTATCTCTCTTACACACACACACACACACACACACACACCGACTCTCATCAGCGATGGCACAAAGGTAACGGTCTCAATTCTTCTTCTTCTTCTCCTCCGGCCTTTCTGTACCCCTCTCTCTCTTTCTCTCCCTCCCTCTCCCTCTCTCTCTCTTACACACACACACACACACCGACTCTCATCGGCGAAGGCACAAACGTAACGCTCTCAATTCTTCTTCTTCTCCTCCGGCCTTTCTGTACCCCTCTCTCTCTTTCTCTTTCTCTCTCTCTCTCTCTCTCTCACACACACACACACACACACACACCGACTCTCATCGGCGATGGCACAAAGGTAACGCTCTCAATTATTCTTCTTCCCCTCCTGCCTTTCTCTGCCCCTCTCTCTCTCTCTCCCTCTCACACACACGCACACACACACACACCAACTCTCATCGGCGAAGGCACAAAGGTAACGCTCTCAATTATTCTGCTTCCCCTCCTGCCTTTCTCTGCCCCCACTCTCTCTCTGTCTCTCTCTCTCTCTCTCTCTCTCTCTCTCTGAGAGGGGAAATCTCAGTTGTCGCAGAATGGGGGAAACCTCTGAGGCTTCACCAAAAGTACGTCCGCCATGATGGTTTATTTTGCGAGCGGTACAGCTATGGAACGAATTCAGCCGCTGTCTGCTGGAGAATTTTAGCGGCAGGCTACTCTGGCCGGTCGATTTCCGTGGTTTCCGATCAAAACCACCTGAATGCCGGATAAGTACCCTAACAATCGTGCCACAGAGCGCGCGCGATTTCCTTGCCTTACTGCGACAGACAAAGTTTGATCAAACAATTTGGTGCTGTTTTTGAGAAAATTTTGGAAATGTTTTTGAAGTTTCATGTGAAGTACCCACAAAAATCAAAATGTAAGTTTGAAAACCCTAAAGCCACGAGTTCAATCAGATTGTCAAGGATTTTGAAGAAAATCGGCTGAATTGGCGCTAGCATTGACCACAGACGGACGTTTTGCCTTCAATCGATTTTTCGGTATGAAGAACCAACAAAACAAGGATTCTGGCTTCACGTGATAGAGGAGTTTTTTTCTTCTAAATTTAGAAACAAGATTTATACACTTTTTTGCTACACAGAGCTCGGCAATGCGAATTTTTCTGGCGAAAATTCGCCGTTTTTCGGCGCACGATTACAGAACTTTCTCTTCTTACGAAGAACTTCGGAAGGGGAAAAAGTAAAATATGCGAGTGTTCTCGCATGGGTACGCTAGTAACAACTGAATGTATTGCATTCACAAACGCTCGAAGTAGGGGGAGGTGCACAAGTTCTTTTAACGCTAGCAGGAGCCGCCACAGATCTTTGATCACAGATCAAAACGTATTTTCCGCCCCAGATCACAACGTATTTTCCTCCGTTTATCCTGACGCACAGGCAAGGGTGAATTCCTAGTTGTACGAGTCTGGCACACACGAATGATAACCCTAGCGAATGGATTTTCAGTGTTGATGCATGTGCTTCCTTTGATTCAACGATGTGATCCACTTAAAGTTTTGAAAATATCAGGTGCAGCAAATGAACAATCACTGACATAAATACAAATTCTGACATATTAATAAGTTTAAAGTGCTTACCTTTGCGAAGGCGAGGTGCAATAGACGTAAAGATTTTTTGGAATCTTGTATCACTCACCTAAAACACAGGTAATTAATGAATTAATACATTTAATTATGTTTCCGGGTAGGTCAACTGCATTGGTGACTAGTCCCGTTAGTGAATGAATGAATGAATTTTATTTTACAATTTTGTAAAAAACAACAGTTGAATAACAACATACAAATGTGTAATATACACAATACATACTAAGAATATAATAATGTTACATACTAAGCCCTTTCCTGTCTTTATCAAAAACAAGGACCCTTTCACCTTTGTCTTCTAATAACCTCGTCATCTAATCCCGAATATTCCAACTTGCCCACTTTTTTCCTTCCTCAAAAATCAAACATCTCTCTAAAATATGCTTACAATCTTCCTCTTCCATTTCATAGATCCTACATTTTCCCTCTCACTATTCATCCAATATTTGATAATTCTCATTTCATTACGTAACATACATCCTGCTATCCAACGTCTGTAACTTTCCTTACATTTACCTTTTAAGTCGCTTTATCATACATCTGAATAATTTTAAACCATTTATTAAATTTTGAATTCCTTATTGTTTCGTAATCGTCCTGCAATAACTGATCTTTATCTCTTGGATCAATTCTTTACTTCAGTCTGTGTCTTCTGCTCTTAACCTTGACACCTACTCCAACGAATAACTTTTATTATTCCGAAAACTTTCCCAATCAGATTTCTCAGTTTCAAGGTTTTTATTTTAAAACAAACTTCCTTTAATAATTCATTAACCCTCCCTCTCCTAATCCTTTCCTCAAATTAGCATGCCATTTTGCCCACTTCTGTTCTCAATTCTTGTCTCTTTGTCTCCCATCTTACCATCTAACCAGGTGTGCAATAGTCTGTTCCTAGGATCCATCTTACAAATCATTCATGGATTGCTTCTAGTTTCCTTCTCTCCATTCCCAAATTTCTGCCCCCCCCCACAAAACTAGTGAATTATTTTATAGCCGGAGATGGGGGAATTCCATCCACGCTGGATGGTGAGACACTTCGTTTTATTTCTCACCATCTAGGTATCTTCCTTCAGTCCAGTGTTCCCCGAGACAGGGAAGTAAAAATTAGTACAGAATGAAAATCACAATTTAAAAGGAATATTATTTACTTTTTCTAAAACTAAAACATTCATAATTTAGATACTTAACACTTCTTGGCTTTGAAGTCTGTGTTGTCTAGGCTTGCTGGTATGTTTCCCACTTGACAGTGATCGGTGACAGGACAAAAGGGACAATAATGACGAAAAAGGATAAAAAGGCAAAAATAAACTAAAATACTTAAAATAGGCATGAGAAGATAAAATACTAAATGAAAATCTTCTAAAACAATTTCACTACGCTTATGTGATTCCCATTGTCTAAAGTCTTAAATATGGTCTTACAAATAAAGTCATTTTGCTACAATTTCGGGCATTAGTTAATACACTCACTAAAGCTGGTGGAGTTGTTATTATTGATTGATTAATTGATTGATTAGAGTTTCTGAGTGCGTAAATTCCTAATATCATTAGTTCCGTAAGTGGAGTGCATGATTTTAACGCTGGAGGCGGCGGTGGTCTTCCCGCGCTGGGTGGCGTTTTTCGGCAGTGATACCTACAAGTCGGCTAGCGGGGTTTTCCCAACCAGGTATTTCCCACCAGCTGGGTACCGCCGCAGCCGGGACAAGTTCTAAGCTTCCGGGTGGTTTCTCGACTAGTGTTAGTTAGTTAGTTAGTTAATGCCTTATTTTACGTGGCGAGACTCGGGCCATCAGGCCCGCTCTTCCGTCTGACCACGCAAATTTCGCTACGCTCCTTTCACCTAGCGGAGAAAGAAGGTATTATCTCGGGCAACGAAACAGGCGATTTGAATTTATCTCAGAGGCGTCATTTAGGCTTGATCTTTTACGTGCAAGTAAATCTACTAACATGGGCCAGCCGGCTTTACTTCCCCTCCGCGGAAGGCGTACGAAGGATTTTTTTCGCCCTTAAAAATCCACGGCTTCGATCGGGTTTGAACACGCGAACTTGGGTATGACAGTCCGGAGTGTGGTAGTGCAGTGCATGTAAGTGTAAGCGTGTGCAAATAAGGGTGAGAATAGGACAAGGACGAGGAGGGGAAAAACATGGGCGGTTCGTGGCTCGTTTGTTAGGGTGGTGCTCCGAGTTTAGCTTGGTGTTAATGGCGTAAACCACGGAAAAACAGGGAGCAGAGCAGCCGGTCGGCTAGAAATCTACAGAAAACGGCTGAATTCGTCCTAGTTATGTATTTTGAATTCTAGCGGCCGGCTGCGCTGATCGGTAGTTTTCCGTGGTTTCTCCGATCAACACCAGTACCCTAACAAACGGGCCACGGACCGCGCGCGATCTTTCCTTCCTCATCCTTGTCCTATCCTCTCCCTCTTACACAGACCTTACACTAACATGCACTACACTACCACACATACCGGGAGGCCGGTCGGGAGCTTCCAGCTTGTACCGGCTGGGGCGGTGCCCCGCTGGTGGGAGACACCTGGCTGAGAGGAAAACCCCGCTAGTCGACGGTAGGTCGGCGCCAGATCTCGCCATCCAGTGGGGAAAAGATCATCGCCATCTCCCGGGGAGAAAACACGCACTACACTAACGGGACTAATGATCTGAGCAGTTGACGCGCCCGGAATAACGAATCAATCAATCAGTCAATCCTAGTTATGTAGCCTAGTTATGTCGCAAATTCTGGCACCGTCGGGACTCTAGTCCTATGACTTCCCGGTTAGAAGCACTGCAGTGACAACAATTGATGCGCTGAGCCACCTAAGCCGTTAATGGTGAAGTAGAGTTTACCATGAGAATGATAACGTACCACTGGAATTCGCACATGCTCAGAGGCTCAAATGTGGATTAATTTCGGACACGGTACGATACTTCACACTGTGAGAAAACACCCTATTCTAGCATGATTAAAAACTTTGATTAGAATACTGAGTTGCATTATAATTTTAAAAACATAAAATCGTCTGTAGTTGTTTTACTTGATTCTGATTTTTAATATCTGTACTTATCATGTTCTTTTTGCAGTGTACTTCGAAAGTATTTCATTGGGTAAATGGATGGCGCCTTATCTTCCGACACCAAACAGGAGATAATATGTGTGTGGATGCAATGAGAGTTGCACCAGATCTGATGAACCTCATAACCAAACACAGTGGCATTCCTGACGGATGCCCTCTTCGTAAGGTGAGGACTACGTACTACTTTCTGTAAAATAACATGCACACACCATGTTCACTGAGCTTTGAAGATACGTTCAGTGAAGAATGTGACAAACGGGACTAACATCTAATACCTGCAAAACTAAGTATCGCAGTTGGAACGAATATGAATCTGGGGGAACAGATAATAAAAATAACTCAATTATTGCAGAATTTGGGGATAAGAATAGGCGACAAAGTTGGCTGTCAATATGAAATAGCAGGTAGAATCGAACAAGACCAAAACGACAAGAAAAATTCACAGCATTACTTGGAGTAAGAAGCTAACAACGAAGAATAAATTACAATTTACGAGGGTTATTAAGTCGACATTAATAACAAATTCTGATTTGCGTCAAACATATTTGTGTTAAATTGTGCGCACCTTTCGCAAATGTGGACGTGCCTCGTAGTAGCAGTATTAGCGACGTTCTTTACAGATGTCGCCGCTTCTCGCATCCTAGTCGCCACGTCCTTCTATCTTCCCAATCTTGAAGATCTCATTCCTTCATTACCTTTTCTATCTCCTTTTCCCATGTTTTTCTTCGTTTGCCACGTTTCCTGTTTCTTTCAGGTAACCATTTAAAAATTCTCTTAGGCCACCGACTTTCCGCCATCCTTTGGATACCATACCACCTCAATCTTTTAGCATGCAATGCAATGATATAAATATTGTTAATATTCGAAAAGTATTTGTTGCAATACAGTGCAATTAGAACTTGGTAAATGCTACGCTGTAGCGCGCAAGGACAGCTGACCTTGCTGATATCATATTCGTGAGTCGACGCACCTTGTCGGAAAACGAGAATGTTCGTCGATTACGAGACATTCTAATACGATATCAGCAAGGTCAGCTGTCCTTACGCGCTGCAGCGTAGCATTTACCAAGTTCTAATTGCACTGTTTTTGCAACAAATACTTTTCGAATATTAACAATATTTATATCATTGCATTGCATTTTGAAACATCTTTAGAATGATGGAGAAAAAATATATACTTCCACCATTTAAAAAATCAAAATTGTGTCAATATTTCTAAAGTTTCATACTCACAAACAAGAAAACGAATAATGTCATTTGCCCCATCATCCCCAACATGGTGCAAATAGCATCTCGATACCTCGAACCGTTTTCAAGATATTTGCTGTGGACAACTTAGGTGCTCCGCCCTGTATATAGATGGCCTTGGCCGTTGACGCGCCCGGAATCCTAATCAATCAATCAATTAATTAATCGAACGATAAACTTCTGTTTCAGGGGCGCCATGAGGGGCGCCCACCATTTAAAACACATCATAATACATTTCAATTTCGCTCTTATTTTGGAACTTCACATAATTCCCAATAATGAAATTTGAACTTTTATGCACAAGAGAATCTTTTATTTCCTTTTTGAAAGCTTGTTTAAATTTTCAAAAATTAAAAATGATAATTAAGTGAAAAACATAAATTAATAATTTCTCCAGAACGAACTAGTTTTTATTTTTTAATAATGCCAAAAAAATGACAATCCACAGCCCCGGTTCTACTTGTAGTGGCGGTCAAACTGATCGAAGCGCCCGCCACTAGCTTACAGGCTCGCCAACTGCGGGAAGAGTTTACGCGACCCGCCGCAAGAGGGCACCGAGAGAGCAGTGAGGCTAGAGTCCCTAGATACAGAGAGTAGCGCAACCTCAACGGCCGCTGCCATTTAACCCTTTATAGGATTGTGGTTCTCTCCGCGACCACATGCTGTTCGGCCGTTTTTTGCTTAACTATACCAAGCAATTTTCATCCTTATCGCTAATTTTACATTGTAGAAACTCTTTCAATGAAATGCGATTGTTGCAGATAGTGTGATCACATTTATTCTTAGAAATCTTGCTGTTGGGCCATGCATGTGGTCGTCGTCGCGACCACAATGCATACAGGCACTGTCGCGGAGTGTTCATTTGAGCATTTTGTTGAGAAGTGATTTTTCGTTTTTCAAGTTTCCAGAGTTTTTAGAGAACAGAGGATTATTACTTATTTATTATTGTTTATTAAGATATTTTTGAGTATAACAATAGATTTATTCATGAAGTACTCCATTTTTACATCAATAAGGTTAATTAAATTTTCAAGGGTGTAGTCAGGAATAAGTACACAATCGTAAAATTTTTTTTGTTCTGTGAAAATATGAATTTTAAAAAATGTTTTGAACAATTAAATTTATTGTCTAATAATGTAAGATATTCGCTAAATAGATTTAGTCTTCCGAATATTTGTGACTTAGAAAATATTTCAATATTTTTACATTTCTTCAGTGATTACGGATATTTGCGTAGTATAATGTAACACCCATACTTGTTACTAGTGGTGTGCTCTCTTACAGAATGGCTAAAATTTGGAGTTTCCACAGTTCTAAACCCATGGTCTAATAAGAATTTAACAGTTTCTAATAGGAATTTAACAGTTTCTTGGGAATATTTACGAGAATGATGAAGTGGCGTTAGATTCGGAGTATAGAGGGGATTCCAATGCAGATGACGTGACGCTAATAACGCAGCTTATGAACTATAGTAGTTCACGTTTCTTTCAATATTGTTATCTTTAGTCAATGATTTATTATTTTAGATTTTGTTTCTAAATGTATATCATATTGAATTTCACTACTTATTTATTTGCACTATTTATTTTCAATTTTCTTGCTTTTTGTATTTCACGTCTGTTCCTACGTGTTTCTTCTATTTTGTAAAGAACATGCATACGTTTATTTATGACTGGATACCAGGTTTTCATTAAGGAATTATACGAGATGGTTCTGTACGCAACCACAATCCATAGTGTAATGTGTATCCCTAAATGGATAGTGGTCGTTTATACGACCTCATCATTTTTGCAATTATCTCACTTTATATTTAAACAAATCACAAATTAATATTTTTCTCATGTTTCTAAGATCAAAATTAAACAATTAAAAGATAAATTCAAATAATTCCGGAGAAAAAGTTGCCCGACCTATTAAGGGTGTCCTTTCACGCTGTAGCCACGCCTGGCACCATTCAGGAGTTAAGGACAAATGGTAACAATCGAAAGCATTGCAGAGAGTTTCAGTTGTATTATCGTTGGTTTTTGGTTGATTGGCGGCTCCCAACTCATTCACAACATCGCAGTTCAACTGGATATAAAACGGCGGAACCGACGGCACGAAGGAATGTGATACTCTCTATATCTAGGAACTCTAAGGACCAGTTGCATAAACGTTCGATATGGAATCCATAAGCTTATTGATTCTATAAAATGGTCTACAGTGGCAAAACGTGTTTCTGGAACGACCAATAAGACTTATAGAACCTACAAAACTTTCTATATCTTATAGGTCCTGAGACAGGTCTACGAATGCTTATAGAATCTGCAAATAAGCAAGATGGCGAAACAGCGCACTGCTGCAAGCATCTGTTTACTAGTGTTAGAGGTTATTTGTGGTTCTTGGCATCCGTGTTGTGATTTAGTGTTTTTTACGAGTTTTATTTTGTGTGTAGTGTGCGTTTTTGGAGTATTTTTGACTGTTGAATTTTAGTGAATATTATTCATACAGACATATTATTTTACTTTTATTTAATTCTTATTTAAGTACAATTTATTATTTAATAAACTGTACTTAAATAAAAAGTAAACTAATATGTATGTATGAATGAATGTAATAAAATAAAACGAAATTGATAGTGAGAACGTATAGAGACAAAAACACACCGTCAAAACCACTTCGCCAGAGCTCAGCACACACTAAGAACGTGCAAAACGAAACACAGAATACGCACTATTCAAATATCGACTGTGTCTCTATCTAGTGGTGGCATTTGAAGTACTTATAGAACCTATAGTTATAGATTCCATACATTTGCTTCATGCAACAGTGAACGGCCTGCGGAGACTATACATTTTGTAGAATCCATTGCTATGGAACCCGTATGGAAAGCTTTATGCATCCGGCCCTAAGTGAGGCGGAAACGCCCAGGGCCCTGCAACTCTTCATCAAAACCGGGGACAAAGCTCAAAGGTGCTACAATAGGGGGCGCTAGTGTCGCCGGGTACAGGCTCGCCAACATCCGCACCTAAAAAGTCGCTAAATTGTGAGAAATACGAACAGTTTCTTCTAAATGTTCAATTATTCAAAATATATATACCAAACCGCTGAAGAAAGCGCGAACATCGACGCTATCTTTTGTAGCATTACGAGCCTGCTTGAACGTAATGCGAACCTACGTAGCAGCCACACACGTTTGCAGTACCGTTGGCAGTAGTTCGTATTTTAGTTCCGGTAAGAAGGTGCTGCAGGGGAGGGCGCCACCGTAATGGTCTCCAACACATTATATGGGAGTTGAAGGGCCCTGGAAACGCCGCAGTGGGCGACCGGCGCTGGTTGGGGGTGGTCGCCCCACCACCAACCGGGCGGCGGAGAGGGGCGTCCAGGGCCTTGTAACTCTGCATCAAAACTGGGGACAAAGCTGGAGGGTGCGCTTGTGTCGCCGGGTACAGCTGCAGGTTAGGCTTCCCAACTTACGCATATAAAGGTCGGCTGATTGCAAAAAAATGTCTTCTAAATGTTCAATTACTCATAATACACACACATGAGAAACCGTTGAAGAAAGCGCGAACATCGACGCAGGCTTTTGTAACATTACGCGCCTGTTTCCGTCTCGTGAACCCATGCAGCAGCCACACGCGTTTGAAGTATCGTTGGCAGCCGTTCGTATTTTGGTTCCTGTAAGACCTCATTCACAATGCAAACTTAAACGTAAACGTAACGTAGCTGCAAATCCTGAAATGTGTTATTAAGCGAGACCATTCACAATGCCTTGACGTAACCGTTGACGTAAGTCCGTAAACTTAAGAGTTCGCAAGCTCCAAGCTTTAACGTTAAGTTTACGTCGGAATTTACCGAAGACCAATCAGAAAGCAGCATGGAAGATCGATTTCACATTGTGTTCAGGTCATTTGTGGTTATTCCATTGTTTTTGTAATGTAGAGAACTAGTTTATGAACGCTTTTGATGCGTGTTGTGTATTCAATCTAAGAATTTGGACAATTTTCACTGTGACTTTAACCTGAAATGGCGAATAAATTAATTATGTCCGACAAATTACTCGTGAATTGGGTTCATGAGAATCCTTCTGAAAAAGATGAAGGAAACGTGAGCACTACTACATCTACTCGCATGTATATAAAGACAAATCGATAGGAATCTCGAAGAAAAGCTAGAAAGATCTTTTCACCATGTTAGAGACGAATCGATCAAGTTTCAGTACGTTGAATTCTGATTGGTTCAGGCGAAACTTACGTTCCAGCTTACGTTCGTCATTGTGAACGCTTGTTTTTACGTGTAAATTTTGCGGCTAAGTTTACAGCATTACGTTACGTTTAAGTTTGCATTGTGAATGAGGCCTAAGAAGGTGCTGCAGGAGAGCGCGCCACTGCAATGATCTCCGCCACGTTATATGGGAGTTAAAAGGCCCTGATAAGCGACTCGCACGGCCGTCGCAACAGCAGCGGAAGAGCACCCCCAGGCGCAGGGCGCTCTCAGCCACTCTCACACAAATACCGACGGTACAATTATTTCCAGAAGAAAAATAAGGGCCCTTTTCATCATTTGCGCAATGAGTCAGGCAAACTGGACAAAAACCTGATCGACATAGGGGTCATTTGCCCAGAAACTGAAGTAGGTACATTATTTCTTGCAGGTATATATTGTACTAGTCCCTCTATAATTATGTACAACAAATGTTTACTAATTCAATGAATGTCGTTGTTAAAATAAATATAAATTTTCTCTTTGATGGATAGTGTATAATTGTACAGAGTTTTGAAATGAACGAATGTTCTGTAAGGCAGTCAAAATATACAAAATGCACACAGAATTAAAGCATCTAAAATGACGAAAAGGAAGAAAACGAGTTTCAAAAACTATGAATCATTTCTCCAGTTATTGTTAACATACGATCCGTTGACTGCAGCTATAGGTTAGGCTGAAAAAAAAGTGGTTATAATGAAACACACACTGCAGGAAAAACGGACAATATATTCATAATAGTTCCTCGTGGACAATTCCTCGAATATGAAAGGAGAAAATTTCAAAGGGGATAAATGGCCACTTCCGGTAATTGCCTGAAAAAGTCCAATTGTACCGCAAAGGCCACTCTTATTTCTGTGGCAGGAACCTCAATTTTCAATCGGCAGCAACTAGCCACGCTATGACTCTCCTACGACTGTGTTTATGAAATGCTCGCTGACTTTAATAAACGTCGTGCTTAGTTGGTACGTTTGAAAGAAAATAGCATGATTATTTCCTAATTCGGGGAGCGTCAACTGTTATGGTTATTGCACCCGTAAGTATAGTGCATTTTCTTCCTTCGCTAGATGGTGAGATCCGACTCGTCGACTTGCGGGTTTTCCCCATCCAGTATCTCCCACCAGCTGTCCACAGCCCTGGATGGAACAAGCTCTAAGCTTCCAACCGGCATGTGTGATTTGTTAGTGTAGCCAATGTAAGTGAGTGTATAAGAGGTGCGGATAGGACAAGGAAGAGAAAGGAAAGATCGTGCGCGGTCCGTGGCCCGTTTGTTAGGGTACTGCTCCGCCATTCGCCAGGTGTTGAACGAATAAACAATGGAAAACTACCGATCAGAGCAGCCGGCTTCTATAATTCTCATCCAGACAACGGCTGAATTCGACTTATCTAGCTAGTTAGTGTGGAAATTCTTGCCACGGCCGGAAGTGACACTCTAGGACCTCTCGGTCAGAAACACTGCAGATAATTACTCGATATCATCAGTCACCTCCGTCGGTGAAAATAGTCATTTACGTTACCACTCCACTGAGCCTAGGCCGATAAGAAAAAGTATGTTTCTTAACGACTCTACATGACGTGTGAAACACACACATTTTTTCGTAAACATTGTAGAATTCACGACCATGATGTAATGAGGGATGTAGTTCATGGGATAGGTCAGGGTATAAATAACGAACTGGGCAAACTAATTCTTTAATTGCTCATACTTGACCAATCCCGTGAATAGCATCCTTCAATTTTTCATAACAATATTTTAAAAGAAAGATTTTGTAAAAACCTATTGAAAGCATTACCCTTGATGTTATGATACTCAGCTTCCTATGTGATTTGTTTTATGAATGTCCAAATAATTGCTGATTATTTACAAAAAGGGCGCAGAATTTCGAGGCAAATCTGCTATAAAATGATTACTTTTGTCACACGACGTTCTAAACAAAGCAGAAGCAGCTTATAGTACTGCAATGTCTCTCAAATGCGGAACTACATACGAGAAACAGTTTTTTTTAAACTGCGAGGTTTAAATTAAATACTCATGAAAGAAGACCGTTCTTTAAATGAAGATACTGCGATAGCGATTTCAACGACCGACTGCAGTGAAAATATCAAATATGTGGTTCTTTCCAATGGATATGATTCTTGTGGATGGTATGTTGAGGTATTGTATGAAATATTTGTGTTTGCTGAAAAACATTAAAATATCTTGACTATTGACATGATTATGTAAGTTACAAATTTGCATATCAATTTAAGTAATATGAGATATTTTTGGTAATTTCAAAGTTGTTATTTTCAAATCTGCGAACCAAAATAAGATAGAATATGCATTGTGTTCTGAGATATTCGGGTGGCTGGAATTCTGAAACAAGGAGCCATTAATTCAATGCTATAATAGAAAGCTGAACAAGTCCACTCCATTTTCTTCTCGACAGGCATGGTTGAAGTCTTAATTCATATTTTAGAAAGATTGTGGCTATTTTATGCTATGCTTAAAGGGTGTGCTTATTTTCATCAGTAACAAAAACTTCCATTGTATTGGTAGACCTTATAAATAAGTCCTTCAAGATAAATATTTTGTGAAGTGTCATAAAATGTCATAATATTGGTATTGGGTATCTGAATCTATACACATAAAACAGGATGTTGGTGTGTACATAAGAGCCAAACTCCAACACTGTTGGACCGATCTCCATGAAAGTTGGCGCTTCTACGGGAAGGTTTATGTATTGTTAATTCTGTTGTAACTCCCCTACATGGCGCCACATATTCACTATATATCCACTACATATTCACGCCAAATGCAACCTGCAACCCACTCAGCAGCATTTTGAATCAATATCGTTAAATAACTCCTAAACGAGGCGTTCTAGGGCCCTAAAAAGTAAAATGTTGAGGCCAAAGGCCTCAAAGAAATGTTTCTCATACCGGAATCTACAGAATGAACAATCTTGTACATTTTTGCTCGTCCGGTGCTTCCCAATATTACCTCACCTGCCCAGAGACGTTCAGAATCTGCAAGTAAATGTGAATGAGTGGGCCAGAGAGCGACAGAGACAGACAGGCAGGGAGAGTGTGAGGGAGGGAGAGACAGTAAGAAAGGGAGATGGGAAGGGAAAGAGAGAAATGAAGGGCACAACAACGTCTGCCGGATTTTCCTAGCACTCATATATAAATATTCAGATACCCAAGGGTTTTTAACCTAATAATATTGAGCTCTGAAAAAAACTTCATTATTTTAATACGGGGTTCTCAGCAGGGTCGGTATCGACCCCTTGGGGTCGATATTTTAAAGGGGGTCGAAGATGATCAAGGGATCGATTGATTGATTGATTGGTTGGTTGATTGGTGATTCCGGGCGCGTCAACTGCTAACCTCTTCAGTCCCGTAAGATAACTTAATGTTTTTATCGCGGGAAGTGACAATGATCTTCACTCGCTGGATAGCGTACTTTGACGCCGACCTACGTCAGCCTACTGGGATTTTCCCCAACCAGATATCATCCATCAGCTAAGCAACGCCCCAGCCGGGAGAAGCTCTAAGCTTCACACTGGTCTCCCATCTTGTGTGGTAGTGTAGTGCTTAAAAACGTATGTGTAAATAAGGTTCCTTCAGCCATTCACTTTCATATTGGTAAGCAGAATCCTCATCGAAAAAGATTAAAAAGAAAGCTTCCAAGAGAATTTTTCGATCCCCCATAGTGTAGAACCGATGAGTCTTTTCTCATGACAAATCACATAAGCACGCAATTGCATTATGTTTAAAACTAGATTATTGTCTCTAATGTATTAGAATATTCATGTATTATCTCTTTCTAATGTACACATCTTATGCGGCTGCAGAGGGCCAATGGCCAAGCTACAATAAATGAAAAAAAAAGAAAGAAAAAAATGTGTAAATAAGGGGTGAGGATAGGACAAGGAATGGGAAGGATCGTGCGCGGTCCGTGGCCCGTTTAGTAGGGTGCAGTTCCGGCATTCGTTTGGTGTTGATCAGAAAAAACTACGTAAACCTGCAGATCAGAGCAGCCGATCAGTAGAATGTTCTTCCATACAACGGCTGAACTCGACTTAGCTGTCTAGCTAGTGTCGAAAATCCAGCTACCGGCGGAATTCGAACCATAAGACCTCCCGGTAAAGGGCACTGTAGTGACATCAGTTGATGTCTTGAGCCATCTTTGGCGGTCAAGGGGTCAATTGGGATCGGTAACCGAATATATACCGACGAATGATTGGTATAATGAAGATCGTCATCAAAATCCGATTGATAACTAAAAATATTTATGATTTTTTTATCATTATTACTTTTGAAATTGTTATAGGTTCTTCCTGTTGATCCTGGTATTATGTGGTAGATACGTAGATGGTACGATTAAATATGTATAGACCATATAGGATCAATCTCAGTTGACTCCAGGAATTAAAACTTTTGTATTGTATAAATTTATTGTGAGCTCGACGTTTCGCACATTGAGCATCTGCCTTGTCAAGAGCAATACAGATATAGAAACGGTTGACAATGGCATAGACAATACAATTGACATAAAAACAAAGGAGTACAAAATTATTGAAATCAATATTTACATTTGGCGTTACATCAGAGCACAACATATCACAAGTTATCAAAACACATTGAAGGCTTGTCAAACTTAATGGTTACAATTCGTCAATCGTGGAAGGCAAAATAAGATACGTTAAGGAATGGTACCAATTATAAAAACTGCAAATCATGGATTGAACAGAGGAATTGGCAAAAAATAATTACGGATGTTGGTTCATTATCAACGTCCTATAAATTTGTTTAAATTTTTGTACGTCACTTTTGGTGCTCATCACATTATTTAACAGAATATGTGTCATTTCCGCAATTAGCCTTTTTGACGTTTGTTTCTTGTGGTGTAAAATTTTGACTTTATCAAATCCAATGGAGTAGTCAAGCTCTGTTCTGTGTTTTGTTAAAGAAGTATATAGAGTTGCATCTTTGTTGATATCATATTTATGCTGGTAGACCCGTTATATCTATATATCAAGGAAGCAATGCAAGCAATTTGTAGCAATATATCAGCAAACGGGGGTTTTCTGTAGCCAATTTCTCTCTTGTAAATCAATTAATCCCTTGTGTGTCAATTTCCCTCTTGTCTGTCAATATCTCTGCTGTGTGTCAGTCAATTTCTCTGCTGTGTGTCAGTCAATTTCTCTGCTGTGTGTCAGTCAATTTCTCTGCTGTGTGTCAGTCAATTTCTCTGCTGTGTGTCAGTCAATTTCTCTGCTGTGTGTCAGTCAATTTCTCTGCTGTGTGTCAGTCAATTTCTCTGCTGTGTGTCAGTCAATTTCTCTGCTGTGTGTCAGTCAATTTCTCTGCTGTGTGTCAGTCAATTTCTCTGCTGTGTGTCAGTCAATTTCTCTGCTGTGTGTCAGTCAATTTCTCTGCTGTGTGTCAGTCAATTTCTCTGCTGTGTGTCAGTCAATTGCTCTGCTGTGTGTCAGTCAATTGCTCTGCTGTGTGTCAGTCAATTGCTCTGCTGTGTGTCAGTCAATTTGCTCTGCTGTGTGTCAGTCAATTGCTCTGCTGTGTGTCAGTCAATTGCTCTGCCGTGTGTCAGTCAATTGCTCTGCTGTGTGTCAGTCAATTGCTCTGCTGTGTGTCAGTCAATTGCTCTGCTGTGTGTCAGTCAATTGCTCTGCTGTGTGTCAGTCAATTGCTCTGCTGTGTGTCAGTCAATTGCTCTGCTGTGTGTCAGTCAATTGCTCTACTGTGTGTCTGTCAATTGCTCTGCTGTGTGTCAGTCAATTTCTCTGCTGTGTGTCAGTCAATTGCTCTGCTGTGTGTCAGTCAATTGCTCTACTGTGTGTCTGTCAATTTCTCTGCTGTGTGTCAGTCAATTGCTCTGCTGTGTGTCAGTCAATTGCTCTGCTGTGTGTCAGTCAATTGCTCTGCTGTGTGTCAGTCAATTGCTCTGCTGTGTGTCAGTCAATTGCTCTGCTGTGTGTCAGTCAATTGCTCTGCTGTGTGTCAGTCAATTGCTCTGCTGTGTGTCAGTCAATTGCTCTGCTGTGTGTCAGTCAATTGCTCTGCTGTGTGTCAGTCAATTGCTCTGCTGTGTGTCAGTCAATTGCTCTGCTGTGTGTCAGTCAATTGCTCTGCTGTGTGTCAGTCAATTGCTCTGCTGTGTGTCTGTCAATTGCTCTGCTGTGTGTTTGTCAATTGCTCTATATGTCCGTCCGTCAATTTGTCTTTCTGTTTGTCCTCATCTTTGTTTATAGATACTATCACACGTCAATTCATATAGTATAAAATACTAATCTTGTACTACCACACGTCAATTTGTATAGTATAAGATAATAATTCCGAATTCTGAATCATTCTCAAACGACCTACCCGTATCCAAACGTCCTTGCCGTTGATAAGAATGTGCATCCAACAGTCCATCGACCCAACGCCCAAGCCATTCCACCTTATCAGTCAAGCACCGAGCGCCCCACTACACATCCTGGCGGCCGTTTCTAGATTGTGATCACTGGGAGCGGCTTTCTATGAGTTGGCACATTTTATTTTCTCGCTACGGAGTAGGGAGAAAGCTATGTAATGCTGCGCGAAAAAACGGCGAAATTTCGGCAGAAAAATTCTTATTACAGGACCCTGGAAACGAAAACGTGGATCAACCGATTTTTTCCATAATTGATATTCCCCAATCTATCTGGCTGATGTCGCGGCCCCTGGAATTTGAAAACGACGTGTTAATTTTGGAGAGTACATTACATGAAACTCCTAGGACTTTTTCCAAATTTTTCAAAAAAATGGCTTCATCGTTTTTTATTACTTTTTGTGGCTGGATAGTGTAAAAGACGTTTATCAGAATGATGCAGGTCTCATTTTCATTGATAACACTGATTTTTGGAAAATTTGCAATTTTCGAAAAATCAAGATTTTCCACGAACCATTTTCCTAAACGTCTTCAAAAACTTGAATAGAAACTTTACTTAAAAGTCTGAAAAGTTTATATATACTTATATTTGTCAGACGTTTTAGTTTTCCTACCTCGGCCATACACTGCTAAGTCGCATGCAGTCACCGAAGACGTGACGCATAGAATGATGTTTGAAATGGTTCACTCGCAATCAGAGCCCTGGATCACTCGCCGGCCAGGATTCGCGCATGGCACGTTGATTGATTGACTCATATTTCCGGGCGCGTCATCCGTTACGGTCATTGATCCCGTTAGAGCAATAACCTCAGAGACTCGCAAAATAAAACATGTCAGACCCACGAACTTTGCACATGTTTATCTATGTATGTCGTCGTACTAAATCCTAGACTGAAGCCAGAATTGAGCCACCACCTTTCAGGTTTTTTTTGTTAAATCGCGAAAACTCCCCGTGAAATTTAAAATTTACAATTTCATGGTGGATTTTTTGCATTAAAAAATTTCATGGTGGAGGTTGGTGTCCCAATTTTGGCTTCAAATTCGGATATAGTGCGTCAACATACAGAGAGAAACATACATATGTCAAGTCTTTGGACCGGGAGAAATGGCTCAGTGCATCAACCTGATGCCACTGCAATCCCTCTGACCGGGAGGTCCTAGGTTCGAGTCCCGACAGCAGCAGGATTTCGACAGCTAGGTCGAATTTGTCGACAGCTAGGTCGAATTAAGTCGCTGTCTGGAGGAGAATTCTAGCGGCCAGCTGTTGTGATCGGTAGTTATCCGTCGTTTCTCCGATCAACGCCAGGCGAACGTCGGAGCAGTACCGTAATAAACGGACCGCGCGCGATCTTTCCTTCCTCTTCCTTGTCCTGTCGTACTCCTTACACAGACTTACACTAACGTGCACCGCACTACCCTACATGCCGCGAGACCGGTCGGGAGTTTAGAGCTTGTCCGGGCTGGGGCGGCGCAACGCTAGCGGAGATAGCTGGTTGCGGAAAACCCCGCTAGTCGACGAAAGGTCGAGGTCGGATCTCACCATCCAGCGGGGAAAAGATTACCGCCCCCCGATGAAATCACGCACTACACTTACGGGACTAATGGTCTCTGTAGTTTACGCGCCCGCCCGGAATCACAATCAGTCAATCAATCAAGTCTTTGGGTTGACAACTTTGTTTTGTGTGTGTGTGTGTAATCTTCATCGCGGGAGGTAGTTGTATACCTCCTCCACCACTGAAAGATGAGATTCGGCGCCGTCCTACACGCCGACATGCGGGGGGCTTCCCCATCCAGTGCCTCTTCCAGCGGAGCACCGCCCCAAATGGACAAATTAGACTCCCGAGTGGTTTCTTCTTATGTGAGGCACTGTAGAGTGTCTGTGTGTGTGTTGGTGTTGTGTGTGTGTGTGTGTAAGAGGTGAAGACAGGACAAAGAAGAGGAAGGAAATATCCCACGTTTGTCGGGGTCCGTACCCGAATAGCTTAACCGCGCTCTGTGAGCTTATACAAATCCAGTCACCGCGGATTCCTGGATGGGTGACCTTTTGGGAAACCCGGGGATCTAATGGTGCTGAGCGTTTAGACGAATTGATTGGCTGATCCCACGTACTTCTCGGCATTCACGCGGTAATGATTGGAAAACCACCGCAAGGCTGGATTATACTCTCAACTGTAATAATATTGTGTTTTCTTAAGGCGTATCAAGATGTAGCTAAAAATTTTGGGTTTTGAGATACGTTCGCGTTCCTTAAGCACTGACGATTTGCGATATCTGCAGATAAGGATCACGATTCTTCTTGACATTCAAGAGTTTTATCTCATTGAACGTTTGGGGGCCATAAATGACGTAAAGGTTGACGTGCAGGTTTATGTCATCACTTTTTTTAAATCATTTATAACCTGTTCAATTTCATATAATTAGGAAGAGGATTTTTATGTCCTAAAAACTTGAAACATGCTATTGAAATATACATTTATGACGTAAATATTCAAAAATATGCACTTTAATATGCAATAAAAATACAAATATTTCATTTCCTGTGAAAATATTTCTTGATAAAATTCAGAAGAAGCACGTTTCGAATGAAAAGATATATTTTTGTGCAAACAAAATACAATCTACCTTGCTGGAGAAAGAATTGCAGTAAATATTCACCTTAGTGAAGTAGATTGTTGCATTTATTCTGCCTGGTTTAAAATATAATATCAAGAAATATCCTACATTTCCACAAGTATTTTATCTATAGAAAATAAAAACAAATTATATTATAATCGATGAACGCTCATAAATAAATAGTAGATTCTATGAAAAGAATAAACGTTTTACAAGTATATCTCTATTTTAACGAAAAATACGCCTGTAATTACACGAATATGCATTAACAGGAAAAAATCGGCCAAATGTGCACTAATGTGTTAGTCTACATAGCATCTAATACTAACCAAATGTCAAGAAATTTCACTTGGCCATGCCCCGAAGCAAAGGACAAAAATATGCAAAATCATAACAACCGCCCCTACGTATAATATTTCAGGAGATTGAAAAAATTAACAGTTAATTTGTGGGAAAATGCCAGAGCTTTCATTTGGTAAATTATGTATTTACCAATTTTGAAAATAAGTTAAGTAAATAGTCAGAAAATAAAGTATAATAGAAAATATTGAAATATCACCACTTCTGAAGTATTGTAGCAAAGTGTGAGTACATCAGGCACCTGAATAATAACTATAAGGGTGGCCGCCCTTTGCCTTGAACGAATTTCCCACACTATTCCGGGTTTTCCTGGATTAGTGTAATTTATCCACTATAAAACTGGTATAGTTCGCAACAGTACAAATAACATGTCATTGAAGCAAAAGGCAGGTCAAAATTACACGGTTGTTATCTGTTTTGCCATTTTTGTCCTGGAAAACTCAAATTCTCTAGCGCCCTCTAGTTTTCCGAGAAAGACTGGTACTAAGTTTCCAAACAATGGGTGTGGTTATCTGTTTGACGACTCCTTAATTTCACCCTTAAAATAAGTTAATAATAAGTGTAATAAAATTTTGCTATTACATTATTATTTTTCATAAAATTATTTCCAGATTAAGTTTAGTTTTACAACTGTCTAAAAAGTGTCCGTGACTTCTAACGATTCTTCAACAAATCTCCTGATATTTTTAGTATTTTTTCAGTGACTCAGAAAGAATTCTATTATGCAAAAGAAGATACCTTATGTAAAATCGTCTCTAGTAATGATCTACGCCATCTGAAATTCTCAACTGATTTTCACCTGTAGTTCCTCACACTGAATATCATTTTATTTTCTCGCCATCTGCAATTTCAAAACAAGTTAACTTCTGAAAAAGATTAAAAAGTCATATCACAATTCGAGTAAATTTTATACCACAGAGACTTCCAACTTCGCGCCTGCACCTTCTTTCAACTATTGTAATTCAAGATAAAAAGATAAACCTTACGTTACTTACTCTATGATAGCAAGAAGGTCACCACATTTAATGGACGATATTTAAGTGATTCTTAACAGTATTCAAATTTGATTTCTCTTAAGAACACTTTACACAAAAGCAGTACTTCAATTAAACGTACACGTAGGTTGTACATTATTGAAAGGATTCCAAATATTGACTTTCTCCTATTTTACTCCGAGTCATTATTATTATTATTATTATTATTATTATTATTATTATTATTATTATTATAAAAACAATTAAATACATTGGAAATCAATTGTATCTTTACATAAAAATGAATCAACTTACGGATTTCAAACGAGACAACTTTTATTTAAACTGGACACCTCACTTAGAATTAGGAGTCTTTAAGTCCATTTGGTAGAAGTGAATTCAAGTCAATGAATTATTCAATAGTTTTACTTCCATCGTTCAACAGGAAGCAGTTACTGACGCACAAAAGCGAATAATCAACAGTGATAAGACGAGCTATAGTATCACTGCATTTTTAATTCAAGGCAAACAAACAGAAAATGCCACAGTAACAGGAAATTCCCCTGGATGATAAGAATCACTTGAATTATCTCATTTTTTTCTCCACCTATCTATATATATATATATCATGGACATCCAATACAGTAGGTCATTCAGGCGAAATGGATACCATGGCAAACATGTTAGTACTTCTACTCTTTTCGTTCCTGACATCCAGTACGACAGTGGTTGCGGATTCCTACCCAGACAGCACTTCAGCTCTTCGGTCGTGGTTCGCCAACTCTACGGCTTATCACGCATTCCTGGATCTATGGACCAGCGCGGATCATCCACTGGGTGTAGCGTTGCGAGCGGTACAAATCTCAGATTCGTCGCGAATTTCGGGTGGGTGTCGAGAAGACCTCATATTTATGCTGACTTCTGAGAGCATCCAGACGCAAACCATGCTGGATTCGTCGGTGACGTTACCTGAAGGAATTCTTTCCGGCTGGTGGACGCACTTCGGCAACTGGCCCGAGTGCGTGAACGTTCGAGATGTCCAGTCGCCGCGAGGGACGTTCCACGGGCAGATGTGCATGGTGAAGATTTACCCGGAAGTCACCGCTGTTTCTGCAGAGGAGACCTTTATTCGGGGAGGTGATGCTTCCATGGTAAGTCACTCAGCAAGACATTTTTGATTAATTGGCTGATTAGCAGGAGAGGTGGCTCAGCGCATCAACTGACGTTACTGCAGTGTCGAGTGGAAATAGATTCGAGTGCCGACGGCGACAGAACTTTCTAGCATGTCAGCTGGGTCGAATTTAGTCGCTGGAGGAGAATTCGAGAGGTCGGCTGATCTGATCGGTAGTTTTCCGTGGTTTCTCTGATCGACACCAGCCGAATGCCGGAGCACTACCCTAACAAACGGGCCACGGAACGCGCGCGATCTTTCCTTCCTCCAAGAATCGAGAAACAACACGTATATTTGTTTAGGTTTTCAAGGAGCTCTTAATAAACGCAACTTCACAAAAAAATCCCTGTACTTCAGAAACAGTTATTCACCATTTTACAGTGTTTCCACCAGAACCGCTAACTACGCTGCTCATTTCCAACCCAAAACACGGGGTAAGCTGCATGACTTTTTCTTACGCTATGCTTATACCTCGGCAGATCCATAATTCCAAACAGATAAGGACTGGATATGTATGGATCAACTCGTGAGGAAATTATCATTTTCTTGGATCCTCCACATCCTTTATAAAAATTATCAAAATAACGTGTTTTTTAAGCACTTGCAATGCGATTGCAAAGATACATTAATTCATGTACAGAGGTGGTCGAGAATTCATTCGAATCCTTTCAACACGAATTGATATCACATATCTCTTTCATATTGACACATTTTACCCGTATCTCTTGTGTGATGACGAACTCTACTCAGCTCTCTTTCCAGAGAGGAGACTTATATTCAACGACGTAACTTTTCCATGACAGCTTAGCCGGTATCTATACCCAAAGTGCTCAACAGCTCTCCCTAAAGTCACAGAGGTTAAGCAACTCGATACATTGGGGTTCCCTGGAAAAGTGATCGTCTCGCCGTGAGAGACCGGAGTGAGTAACCGAAATCAGTACTCTCAACGATACGAATCTATATAGTTTGAGATTTGTTTTAGCCGTATCTCTCGTGTGATGACGAATTCTACTCAGCTCTCTTTCCAGAGAGGAGACCTATATCCTGGGAGGTAACGCTTCACGACAGCTTAGTCGGGGTCCGTACCCGAATAGCTTAACCGCGCTCTGTGAGCTTACACAAATCCAGTCACCGCGGATTCCTGGATGGGTGACCTTTTGGGAAACCCGGGGATCTAATGGTGCTGAGCGTTTAGACGAATTGATTGAATGATTACAAGTGATTTCGGGCGCGTCAACTGCTGAGGTCCCCGTAAGTGTAGATCATGTTTTTACTTGAGAGATAACGGTAATCTTTCCTCACTGGATGGCAAGATCCGGCACCGACCTACCGTCGGCTAGCAGGATTTCCCACAACCAGGAATTGCCCACCAGCAGGGCACCGCCTCAGCCGGGACAAGCTCTAAGCTCCCGACCGGTCTCCGGGCATGAGTGGTAATGTTGTGGCCTATTTGGTAGGCTATTGCTCCGGCATTCCTCTGGTATTTATTGAAGAAACTATGGAAAACTACCAATCAGAGCAACCGGCCGTTAGAATTCTCCTCCATCAATAGAATTCGACCCCTTAGCGAAGAGGTGCAAAGCAATGACTGCCATATTTTTAATTAAAATTTTTAATTTCCGTCTATATTTTGAAATATATCAATATGTTGGTTCATCATTTAAAAGACAGAAAAAATCTTAAAATAACAGTTTTATACAATATTAAATGAAAAACATCTTCTTCACAACGTTTCGGAAATAACTCCTTTCCATCATCAGGTGTCAAAACAAATAAATATAATATTAATATTAATTAATATAATATTAAATTATATATGTTAATATTATATAATACCAGTTATTTCCGAAATGTTGTGAATAATATATATTTTCTTTAATATTGTATAAAACTGTTATTTCATTAATTTTTTCTGTCTTTTAAATGATGGACCAACATTTTGATATAACTGCCATATTTTTAACGGAATGTCTCGTATGATAACGTATTTCTCTGTGCCTGCGCAAGATGGCGGCGTTGTCGATGAACCTGGGCTTCTGCGTGCCGTCCACGTGCACGGCGCAGGACGTGACGGAGCTGTACCGCAAGCCGCTCTCCGCGCTGCCGTCGGTGGGCGGCGTGCAGCTGGCGGCGGCGGCCGACTGCACGACGCGCGCGCGGCCCGCGCTGGACGCCGCCGACTGGGCGGCCGTGGGGCTGCTGGCGGCGCTGGGGGCGGCGGTGGCCGCCAGCACCGCCTACGACCTGCTGGCGCCCAGGCACGCGCGGCGGCCCCTGCTGGCGGCCTTCTCCGCCGTCGCCAACGGACGCAAGCTGCTCGCCATGCCCACCGGAAAAGGTATCAATATTCACTCATTCTCTCATTCCCCCATTCACTCACACACTCACTCTGTCGTTCACTCACACACTCTGTCGTTCACTCACTCACTCTGTCGTTCACTCACTCACTCTGTCGTTCACTCACTCACTCTGTCGTTCACTCACTCACTCTGTCGTTCACTCACTCACTCTGTCGTTCACTCACTCACTCTGTCGTTCACTCACTCACAATGTCGTTCACTCACTCACTCTGTCGTTCACTCACTCACTCTCTCGTTCACTCACTCACTCTCTCGTTCACTCACTCACTCTCTCGTTCACTCACTCTCTCGTTCACTCACTCTCTCGTTCACTCACTCATTCTCTCGTTCACTCACTCTCTCGTTCACTCATTCTCTCGTTCACTTATTCTCACGTTCATTCATTCTTCATTTGCGCCGGATCAGACGACGACGCCTGCTGGCGGTCTTCTCCGTCGTTGCCAACGGCCGCATGCTGCTCGCCATGCCCACCGGCAAAGGTATCAATACTCACTCATTCATTCATCATCCATCCATTCATTCATTCATCATCCATCCATTCATTCATTCATTAATTCAGTCATTCGCGCGGGGTTAGGCGGCGGCCCCTGCAGGCGCCCTTCTCCGTCGCTGCCAAAGGCCGCAAGTTGCTCCCCATGCCATTAACCCACCGGGAAGGTGCCATTACTCACTCATTCATTCATATGCGCCGTTTGTCCCGTTTTAAATCATTCTTTATTCCTCACTTATTTATCCACTTTTCAGCTCGTTCATCTACCTAATTATTAGTCTTACACTTTTATTCAGTTAATCGTCATCCACTTATCCAATTAATAATATCTCACCGAAATTAACAATAAAATACTCACTTTTCGCTTATTAAATTATATCTTATTTGCGTTTCTCCAATGTTGTCTGTCCTTCATGATTTAAATAGTAATTAATTGCATTAAGACTACCTAGAGCAAATAACTGCGAGATTGAAATTTCCAATACGTCTCCAAAACAAAGTGTTTTAAAACACATTATTTCGTACACGCATGATGATTTCCTAAACCGCTCATTCTCTTGCGCAGGTGATCAGACGCTGTCCTGTCTGCACGGCATGCGCTTCCTGAGCATGTTCTGGGTGGTGATGGGTCACCGCTACATGAACCAAGTCCAAACGCCCGGGCTGATGAATACGATGACCGTCGCCAAGTTCATCAGCGACTGGTACCGTGTCCCGCTCACCAACGCCACCCTCTCCGTGGACACGTTTTTCGTGCTCAGCGGTCTCCTTGTGGGATACCTGTTCTTCAAGCAGGCTCCGCACAAGCAGCGCCTCAACATCCCGCTGTACTACATCCACCGCTACATTCGCCTCACCCCCGCCTTGGCGATGATGGTGCTCTTCACGGCCACGTTGATGTACCGGGTGGGGTGGGGCCCCGTTTGGGAGTCCACGATAACTCTCAGCCGCGACAACTGCCGCGAGAATTGGTGGAACACGCTTCTGTACATTGGAACTTTCGTGAATCCTATGAAGCAATGTGTGGAGCAGAGTTGGTACCTGATGACCGACATGCAGCTCCATTGGTTGTCCCCGATTTTTATTATACCTCTCGCGAAATGGCCCAAGATTGGAATGATTCTGGTGGCAGTTTTTTGTGGGTTGGGTCTCGTCGAGAATTTCGTTGTTTCGTACGTAGCGGATCTCGGAGGAAACATAATGGGAACCATGGGAGACAAAGAAAGAGATTTTTTCAATATACACTTTTATCGTCCGGTTTACAGCCGATTTGTTCCGTATCTGGAAGGCCTTGCGTTGGGGTATATCTTGGGAAGTCAACAACGTCGAGGGGACAAAGCGCCGAAGTTGGGTTGGGTTGCTCGTTGTGTGGCGTGGTTGTCGGTCGCCGCACTTCTGGTGGTTTCGTTGGGCATAGGATACGACTTCATTCAGACGACGCCGCCTTCTAAACTCCCCACCGCCTTCTACAATTCTCTCAATAGGGCAACTTGGAGTCTCGGAGTCGCCGGTGTAGTGTGGTTGTGTGCTACCGGAAACGGAGGGCCTGTCAACACTCTGCTGTCGTGGTGGGGATTCCAGTTGTTGGGCAGATTCTCCTACAGCATCTACCTCGTGCACATAGCCCTACAAGACATCCAGCGCAGTAACGTCAAAGCGGCAAGTTACTTTGGCGACAGTGTCATCCTGTCAGGTCTGGCTGGAGATATTTTCCTGTCGCTGTTTTTCGGAGGAATATTGAGTATTACATGTGAGTCACCGTTCATAGTGATAGAAAAGGAGCTTTTAGGTGGGCACGCAAACAAGAATGACAACCAAAGAACAGGCACAACAGCGCCCGTCAATTTACCATCTTCCCCAGATGCAAGAGAAGAGCGGAAATCTTCGAAAAGAGACGACTGAGTGTAGGTTGCGTGCTTCGGTGGTGTAAAGTTTAGCGTGTCGGACCGTTATACCCAAATTTTCATGTTTGAACCTGATTGTCTGTATTTTAAGGCCGGAACAAACCCGTCGTACACCTTCCTTCCTAAAGGAAAGAAAGCTAGATCTTCCATTTACAATACTTCCTGCATGGAAGATATTAATCTTACAAGATGTTTTAAGCTAAATTCTAATCCACTCTTTATTGTCACCCGAGCGCTACCTTCTTTCTTTGCTAGATAGGATGTTTACATGGCCAGATGGGAGATGCGTCCAGATGGTTTGATCCTCGACACGTAAAATAAGGCTTCATTGCATTGAATTGAATTGAAATCCTACCTGACTCTTGGAAATCTTGATTGCAGCGAATTGCTGGTTAGCGTTATCCAAACGACTATTTAAATAGAGTATATTCTTATTATATTGAATTCCAGGTTATACAAAAGTATTAGAATTGTTCAAAATTAAAATTAACCAACAAAAAGCATTTATAAAACCCAGAAAAGTAAATAAAATAATTAAACGAAATATTATGAACAGTGGCTCTTACAAATGTCAAAATTACTTAATTCCTTTCCCGAAAAACTTCAACATTGTCCTTCAAAGTTACATTACTTTCTTTACTCTGTCTTCGTGAGTGCGCAAATGTTGAAGATTCTACGAACTTTTTCGTAAATTCAAACATTTCTGTGATTACCTCGAAAGTGAATGAACTTGTAATTTTCAAAGCACTTGTGATACCTTATTATATTTACTTTCGGTTAATTTAAATTATTTTTGTATAATTTACGGTGTAAATGTTTGAAGAAGTTAGGCATTTTTCTAGTCAAGAAAACTAAAAGAATGTGGCTTTACTCCTAGAATGCAGAGAAAGAAAACATGCTGATTGTGACGGAAAAAATCAAGTGCTTAAACTGACTGCTTTACTCTCAGTGTTCAAAGCAGTGAAATATCAACTTGATAATATGATATTAATCAATAGATAATAAGAATTAAGTTTGTTTTTTATGTTCTTTTCTATAGATCTCACATTACTCATCACGACACTTTTGTGACGATTATGAACGATATTGTATAAAATGAAAAATAATATTTTGTATTTTAATTCTGTGTTATTAATACAAAACAAAAAAGTTTGTATTTACTCAGTCATTTTTTATAGAAATACAGAAAAATAAAAAAAAATTGATAAATGACCCCTGCTGCATTCTCAATCCTACTATGCAAAAAAGAGACCAAAATTAGAAATTATCCACTCTGAGCCAAAATGAATGAATGAATGGATGTTCAAATGCATGAATGAAAACATGTATTAAGTTACATCATCTCATAACTTCTGGAATAAAATATTTTAAAATAACTTTCAAAAACGATTATAAAATAAGTTAAACAATGCCTTTTACGCTCACAACACAATTTCATAATGTTAACAAGTTTTTAATTGAAAGTAATAATATATTTAAAGGGAAAGTAGAATTTGCCGGTAGCTTGCTTACGTTAAATACACGCTACAGATGAGCTTCAACATTAAATCTGTCACTTTTGTGCACTTTTCAAGTACACTTTTTGTTCAATTGTTTCATTTACTGCATACACATAAACTGAAAGACTTTTAGTATTCGTAGTAGTGAAAAAGAAGAAATACATTTAGTTAATATACATTTAGAGACTATGGTATACATCAGAAAGAAAAATAATTTTAATTTTAAAAATTATATTTAATGAATGAATTACACACTTGCGCTGTTGTAATTGTAATTAAAAAATAATAAATATGCTTTTAACAAGTAATATACTATAGCTGCTAGATTAATAACCACTTCTTCATCAGGTTCCCGTTCTGTTTCCTTGATTTATTGAGCAAATGTCACGTTGCACTGTTTCTGGACTTAATATAGCTTTACATGCGGTTAGTTAAGCTCTCCTTTCGCTAGGTATGTTAGGTCTGAAAGAGTGATTAATTCGTGATTCCGACCTCATCACCAGCTGTGACCATTATTTCCGTAAGTGTAGTGCATTTTTTACCACGGGAGATGGCAGTGTTCTTTCCTCTCTGAATAGTCAGACGCTGTCTAGCGCTGTCATAAACATCATTGTGAGGGGTTTCTACATCCAGGTATCTCCCACCAGCTGGGCACAGCCCCAGCCGGAACAAGCTACGCCCACGACTGGTCTTTTGACCTGTGACGTAGCGCAGAGCTTGTAAGTATTGTGTAAGGTATAAAATTAGGACAAGAAAAGGAAAGTGGTGGCCCGTTTGATAAGGTACTGCTCCGGCGTTCGGTTGGTGCTGATCGCAAAAACCACGGGAAAATACCGATCAGAGCGACCGGCCGCTAGTATTCTTTAGACAGCGTCTGAATACAACCCGGTTATCTAGCTAGTGTTCAAAATCCTGCAACCGTCTGGACTTGAACCCTAGGACCTCCAGGTCAGAGACACTGCAATAACACCAATTGACGCCCGAAGCCATATAAGCTACATTATGGTACATGCAAAGTCGGGGATGTGGGTAGTTATTTTGTTGACAATACTACAAAATCAAATCTGTAACTAGTTTATCCATGCGAGTCAATTTTGTACACCATCGGAGTAAAAGTTTATAATTTTCAAATGTTGTTAACTTTGCTTTCTTCATAATTCAAAACTATGTATGTTAAATTGGTGGGGAAAAGATGCTAAAGCTCAAGATATATTCGCAGATTATACTTCTCTCCTATATGTCACTTTGAGCATTTCCACATCTTTAAGGAAAAGAAGATCATCAATCAAAAATCAAATCCAATGACAGTATTCTTCTGAAATTTTATTAAATATAATACAATTTATATTTCAAGAAAACTTGTTACTTGTAATAATAACACTGGTTACATTTCTTTTATTACTTACGATTTTTGCTTTTGGTGACTATTATTTAAAGATCATTATTTATTTCTTCTAACGTAACATCGTTTGTCCACGTATTTACATTACAGATCCACAGCGATTGCAATCTAAGTAGTATTTCTAAAGTTTAAAAAATATCATTCAACACGATTCTTAAAATTGAAAAATAACTTCTATTATTCGATCTTATTCTACCAGCGCGCTCTAGTGTGCCAACGAGTAATCAAAACAACTCGGTCAATGTTATGAATCTAGAGGGCGCTAGGCGTTTAAACAACCGAAGACTGAGAGAAAATATAAATGAAACGAGAAAAATTATTTCCACTTACAAGAAGCACTGCAAAGAGTATATTCAGAATACACGCGGAAAAATATTGATGAAGAAAGGAGTTAATACACTGGCTAAGTATCTGTCACTTTTTTCTGAGGAGAAAGATAACTTACAAAATATAAAAAAGATGAATAATAAAATGAAAGTATCCACTATTATTATTATTATTATTATTATTATTATTATTATTATTATTATTATTATTATTGCTCCATATCACGACTACAGATGTTATGAGTCGGCTGGGTATAAAATCTACTCCAGGTTGCAACCAGCTACCTAAGAAGCAGATCTAGGGTCTGTCGGTGCCTCTACAATACTTTGCGCAAAATGTGAGCTGTGCCAAATAAAGCAATTTCTTGCAATTCCCAGTCCTTTGAATGACCTGGAAGTTTAGCCAAGTTCTTACACAAATTTTGCGGAACAAATTCCAGAGCTCCGATAACTATCGGTACGACCTGTGCTTTTACGCCCCACATTCGGCTGATCTCGATTTCCAAACTCTTGTATTTAAGACATTTCTCTGCCTCCTTGGTTACGACATTTTGATCGCAAGGCACAGCAACATCCACAAGTAGACACGATTTTTTCTCAAAATCCCGGATAACAATACCCGGTTTGTTTGCTGCTATCGTGCGATCCGTTTGAATTTGTTGGTCGTACAATATTGTACACAATCCAATCGATGTAACCGGTTTTGGTGAGTGTTCGTACCACTTGAGACATGTGTTTGGAACTTCGAGGGCGGTACAGATCTGCCAGTGGAGGTAACTACACACCCTGTCGTGTCTTTTTAAGTATTCGGCCTTTGCTAGAATTGGACAAGCTGAGACAATATGATCAATGGTTTCTACTTGCTCCTGGCAAATGCATTTGTCATCTTGGGAAATTTTGAGAACCGCTTTATCATAATGTCGTGTTCTCAACGCCTGATCTTGAGCAGCTACTAGAACTGCTTCCGATTCTGGCTTCATTCTTCCCCTTTTAAGCCACATAAATAATTTATCTTTATTGATCTGCTCCTTGTCCATTCTTTTTAGATATTGTCCATGGAGGGGTTTATCCCTCCACGACTTCTTTAACATTTTTTGTCTCACATTTCATGTTTAGTAGTACAAGAAGTTCAGTGTCTGTGTTATTTGACGTGTCTTGCATAGTTTTCTTTGCAATACTTTTTGCTACACTAACAATGCCTCTGTTTCCCATTCTTCGGTCAGATTTCATGACCTGCCTCATTAGAGGGTCATCTTGATGACTGACTACATACTTTCCCATTCCAACTATTGCGTTGTGGCAGGAGGCTTCAATTTTTCTGTTGCTTCTTCCTCCTTCCTTACGTGATACATAAAGTCTATGTACATCAGCTCGAGGGTGGGCGACATGATGCATTGTTAGCAGTTTTCTGGTTTTTCGATCCATGATGCGGATTTCTTGCTCAGTCCAGTCAACTAGTCCGGAAATGTACTCGACTACAGGTACCGCCAGACTACCAATTGCAGATTTTTTATTCCTGGAGTTCAGAGCAGACTGCAGGACAAGTCTCACTCTTCTGTAATACTCTTTGCGAATTCTCTCTTTCATTGTGTCGTTCGAGATGGTCTCACATTCTTCAATGCCCAGATATTTGTAGGTTTTACCTGGCTCAAGATCTTGAATCACAGTGTGCATATCAACTTCAATGCTTTCTGACGTTGTCAGTTTGCCTCTTTTTAAATTGATGTTTGCACATTTGTCAAGACCAAACTTCATGCAGATGTCATTGCTAAAGTCATTCACGACAAACAGCTTTTGGGAGAGAATCGCTTCATTCTTAGCAAACACTTTCAGATCATCCATGTAAAACAAATGTGATACTGGCCTTTCATCACCATGGAGCTTGTAACCAAAGTCAGCTTGAGACAACTGTCTCGATAGTGGGATCAAACTAATGCAAAACAGCAGAGGAGATAGTGAATATCCTTGAAAAATACCACTGTTAATCTGAATACTTCTGGTTTCTACTGCTTCCTTTCTGCTCTGTATTAGTAACCTGGTACTCCACGACTTCACGCTAGCCTTGCAAAATTCAATAAGTCTAGGATGAAATCGATAGATCTCCAGGGTCTTCAAAATCCAATCGTGTGGTACACTATAAAAGGCTTTTCGGTAGTCAATCCAAGCCATGCTCAAATTACGTTTTCGTTTCTTTACATCATTCAAGATGACTTTATTCAGTAGCCACTCGTTACTACGTTAAACAGGAAGGAAAATAACTACGAAATAATATTCTTGCAGAAAGAATTTTTCTCTAAAAATCGCTACATTCACTTTTACCTTTACAATTTTTCTACGTACTATATGATAGTATACGAGAAAGTAACTACTGGTGTTACAGATTGGCACACTTTCTCTTAATAGTATTCTATTTCCGTTGGTCTAATCGGACTTTCCATGTACTCTTGCCAGCTGCCATCTATCGCCAAATTGCTTTTTTAAATATTTTCTTATTTTTCCGTTTCTTAATAGAAAAACGGAACTATTATTATAAGAATATTAAAGAACAGTGAAACCTCGTCCTAAATGGCAATTTTCTTTGAAAAAAGTTGGAGCCGTTTTAAGAAAATGGCGTTTAAGCGCTACTGCAAATGCGAAAATTGAAGCTCGTTTTGTCAGGAATGTTTTGTGATTTCTGAAACCTTATTTTTAAGTCATTTTAAGCACTTACACTCACAAAAAAAATAGTGTTTACAAATTTCTGGAAAATAGCATATTAACGGTGTGAGATATCTTTTAAAAAAATTACATTTGTGTAATTTTTGAAAAAAAACACCCCCAAATGATCTCTGCGTCATATTAAAGAGTGCAATTTGCACTATCCGTTTGAAACGTTTGAAGAAAAAAATTAAAGCCGTGTTTTCCGAAAATCTTGTTTTTTTAGTTTTTTAAATTTCACATATTTCAGGTAATATTGCGCGAAAAATACTAAACATTTCAACAAAATGTACATGACCTTAGTAAAAGAACTCTCATTGGACAACGAATTCTATTTGAAGGAAAAAAAATCAATTTTGTTGTTGGAGGAAAGTGCCGAAAAATTCAAACGTTTGCAATTTTCGAAAATTCAGAGTTATCCGTGAAAATCGGGCATATGCCACCTTAAGAAGTGTATTTTACTCTATTCCTACAAGTATCGTAAAGAAAAATTTGGAACAGTTTTTGAGAAAAAATTTAAAATGACCGCAGGGCTTCATGCAAATACCCCCAAATTTTGAAGAAAGTTTCTCACAATGTCAACGCTTCGACTAGAGCCAGATGGACAAGGGTTTCTTCAATTCGAAAAAAAAAACTACGTATGGTTTAGGCGGTAGTGGTGTTCACAGAGGGACGAACAGACGGACACACGGAGGGACAGACGGATGGACGGACGAACGGACGAATGGACGGACAGAAAGACAGACAGAAAGACGGACGTATTGCTTTCAATTGGTTTTTCGGAATCAAGGACCCACGAAACGGGGATTCTGGCTACACCAAGTGTTAGGGGATTTTTTTCTTAATTTAGCAACTTGTTTTATACGTCTTTCGTAATCAGGGCCCGCCAATTATTTTTTTTCTGCAGAAAATTCGCCGCTTTTGACGCGCAGCATTACATAGCTTTCCCTATTCTATGTACCCCGTATATACGTACGCATACGGAAAATGATAATGGAGGGAATTGATTTCGATATCAAAATATATCCTGTTAAATTAGAAAAAACGTGTTTTCAAGTGGCTGTGTCTTTCGCTGAGGTGCAATTAATATTTGTGTCTCTTCTTTTGGTTGCCAAGCGTGTCGTTTTCAATTGTGAATTTCTACTGAAAATCTTGTGGCAAATATTTCAGAAAATAAAATGTAATTGTTAAAATAGAATAACGGTACAACACATAATACATATTATATAATGAGTTTTTCTATTGGATTATTCACGACGGAAGGTTCTGGATTTCCAAAAGGAAAACCATTTACGTCGGATATGCGAAAACTATTTGAAATGCCATTTGAATTTGTAGAAAGATGTAGAAAATAGCTCAGAAGTAAGTTGATTGTTCCTCTTAGTTTTAAATTTTAGAAATTTTTATTAAATTATTATTGTGTAATTGAATAGTATAATAAGAAAATTGTCAATGCGCGTGATATAAAAATGTTAAAAGTTAGAAGTTGACATTAGTTAGTTTTGAAACCTAAGCGTGTTTTGTAGGTACGGAGATAATCAGCCATTAGTTGCAACGTACGGTCGCATTTCAACAACTAAAAGACAATATAAAAAGTTATTTCAATTGTGGAAGGTGGAAAAAGTTTCCGACATCGACCGTGGAAAAGTCCATTTTGCAGCTCGGTTAGAAACTACATCGAATTTATTATTCGAATGTCGTTGAACAGGTCTCAATCTGCTACCGCAGACTTACCTTTCTCAAACGTTCTACCATTACGTATAGTGTACATTCCTTTATCAACTTTATCAAATGCATCTTTCTGGTTTTCGTCAATTGTGGACTCATAGATTTTACAAAGTACTGCTGAGCACTGCAATCATCATGGGTTTGCGATGTTTTAAAATAAAATATTAAAACATTCGTATAGAATTTGAAACAATTTGTTGTTCAAACAGGAAAGTGTGTAATCTGAAAACTATTTATTTTATGCAAGATCAGTTCACAGATGAATGGAGGTAAATGGTGAACTATTTATGTGACATTTTGGACATACAATCATATTCAAGAGATCTAAGACAGTTCCAAATGAACATAACGAATAAGAGAAACTAGTGACTGATAAACCTGCTTCTTTTCAAACAGACGATTCCAAATTGAATGTGCATGAACAAGATATTACATGGACATCAGCGATTAAGATATACAATGGCGTAGTTTCGCGTAGACATTTCTGAACCGTTTTTTTTCATTAATGTGTTCGGATAATTCGATGAGGGAGTTTCTTAAAAGTGAAAACTGTAAACTTGCAATTTCTGTTCAAAAATCTAATGAGTGAAGAGAATGCTACCAAAATTATAAACATTTTTCATTACGACGAACAAAAAACAATTAAAAATTACAAACAAGATTGTGATGCTAAACAAAAAAAACTAACGGCGATATATCCAACAAAGGATCTGTTTATATTTATGATCTCAATTAATGTGTAGTTCGGTGACATAAAAACATTTATTGTGACTATCTCAACTTACAAAGCAATCGATTTCAGACGGGGTCGGGTCATATAGGAAAACATGATAGAACACAACCGATAAAATATCTAAAAATATCACAATTTAGACACATTATCCGATTCACTGAATCTCACGTATTGCTGCAAGTTCACTGCGTCATTCTTTAGTGGTACGTGTACGATATGAGATATGTTGATGATGTGTTTCAATCTTCATCTGCAACCTAACTAAACTTTTTCGCATAATTAATTTTGAAAAAAGAGATAAGTTTATAAAAATGTTTGTTAATTGTTTTATAGAAATGCTGCCTGATACCAAATATTCATTTTATATCGCCACTGTACTTATTTTACATTGTTGCACATGTGCTGCCTTGCTCGCTCCTCCAGTTATTAATGATAAACAAAATGAAAACACTGGAGATCTTGTTCCAGTAGAAAAGAATATAGTCAAATTTGGAATTTTAGCGACTGTGGTAGACTGTTCCAGCTGGGAACGCTTGGGCACCGATTCTGAGATAATGTTTACACTCGCATCCCACACTAATAATCTGGCGGGCTGCGTGTATATTCATGATGGCTTTTTTCCCAATCACTCTTTAATAATTGATGATATTAAAAGAGGGAAATATGACATATTTGGAGTGTCAGTTATAAACAGACAGGGACTTTCCCACGATATCGATTATCTGTATCCACATTACCAAAGGGATCTTTGCTTGTTAATCCAGAAGCAACCCATAAACAAGCTCACTACGCTACCTTCTGTATCGCCTGCTTTGTGTGTTGCGGCCATTATTAGTCTCACTGCCATGAGTATCATTTTTTACTGGGTCTACAAGTGCAAATGGCAACAAATGATGTTTGAAGTGATCAGCACATTTATCACGGGCTCCTTTGATTCAGATGGTCGTCGTTTTTTGGTGTTTGTGAGTTTCTTCAACTTTATGGTAATGAGTGTTATTGCAGGATTCTTTCTCGGGGATCTTGTGAACTTGGCGGACAATAATGATCTGAAAACAATACAGGAAGTTGTTGACAAATTTGACGTGATCTACACAACACAGTTTATTTTAAATGAAATAGAGAAGATTGACGTTTTGGATGACCCGATTCTCGCATCGCTTCGAAAGAATGTTCAAGTGATACCACCAGGTCGCGAATATGAAATGGCAATATCGAAATTTGAAAGTGGAGGCTTGGCTATTCTTGAAAACACTCAGATTTTAGAGATCATTCTGCGTTATTATCTCTTTGCTCCAGACGGATACCCCTTGATGCACATAGTGGAAGAGTGCGTTATTTCTCCGTCATATCTCGCGTATCTCGTACGAAAAGACTGGAAATTCCGTGAATATTTCAGTTCGCTCGTTCAAAAAACGGTCGAAAGTGGCATTTATAATATTTTGAGTACCAAAACAAAAAATGACATCAAGGATATGCTTGGTTTAGTAGTTCTGCACAAGGAAAATGGTCATCATGAATTTACACGAATGAAACTAGAGCAAATGCAGTTTGTGTTTTTTTCTTGGATAGGGGGCATGGCGATTGCTTTTATTGTATTTCTGTTAGAGTTGTTGGTAAGACGATTTTTGGGACAAAATTTGCGAATTTCTATCGCAAGGAGAATTGTAAACCGTAAACCAAGGTCTCTTTGTGCAACAGAGGTGACTTTGTCCCATCGCGTCTTTTAGAAAACTATTGCCTTAAACTATGCTGTGTTGTCTCTACCAGAGGCATTGATGGATACATAATGCACCTTGTGAGTTGTGCTATCTATTACACCATTAAAGAATTACATTCTTATCACTGTTTTTCCGCGAGTTTAGTTCTTAATTTTTGCATGAATTGATGTTGTGCTAATGTACTTCGGGAAATTTGTGTTGCAATTCAGAGAACAGTACCTTTAAGGAGAATAAAGTAAGAGAAGCATTTTAAAGAGGAGACCGATTTTTAAGTAACATTAAGGAAAATTAAGTAAGTGCAACAATTTAGAGCATTATTTATTAATTTGGTGCTATAGTAACTACTCCCTGACTTTTTTTAAGTTTTTTGTGTTTGAGAGAGAAATAAATTGATGGAAAATGAAGGGGTGTCTTCATGACAGTATCTCTTGAATATTTAATGCACGAATTTCAGTTTTTTGACAGCTCTCTTAGTGGAATTATATATTTAGTTTTTGCATGATAACAGGAAATTGTAAGATTAACAATTAATGCAGTGATGACTCCCATTAATAGTACTCGCAAATAATGATATTATTTCATATCATTAGGAGAATTTGTAATGATGCAGAATGAAAAAGTGTTGTTTTCTGGACAAATGACTGCCGTTGAAGGTAATTCGGCACAGGATGTCTTGCAGAAATCCCAGTGAGTTTGGAAAGAGCGGAGAATAAAGATTATATTTTTTTAGAAATATGAAGATAATATTCAAAGACCTCAACACCCTGAGTTAAAATCAACCAGAGGACTCTTCGCTGTTCCAGAGCTAAAAAGCTTTTGGGGAAATTGATACAATTTCTGTTATCAATAGAAATGTCAAAATGTTTACTTAATAATTAAAAAACTATTCACTAAATAAAGTTTACAACTTTGTGAAACTGTTTGTTTCATTCATAATTACAAAACAATTACGAAGAAAAGGTGAAACTGTGCTATTCATTGTGCAGCATTGTACGACGCGCATTAAATGTAGTGGCCCCATATTAAGATCATGGCCTTTATGCCAAGTTCAGGTAATATTTTTTGTACAAAAACATTTATTTTAATAATAATCACCGCATAAAATAGACAAAGCGTGTTATTAAATTTCGTTAACTGCTAAAACTTTGCTAATTATTTGCAAAATAAACTAATAATTTAAAAAATATTCCCAAAGTGGTACACAACCATATGGTGTCAAGGCGGAGAAGAATAATCGAGAAAAATATTTGCATGCGGCAGTCTCTTTAATACGTGTTTTATTGGCCCTCTCCTAACTACTAAGCACGCTGATACTTTTTCATTTTCATCTAAATGTAAGCAGAAATGTGTTATTTTGTTTTAGTCCATTCTATTTTCATTTATTTTTCGCAGAACAAGATTTAACCTGTTTTTGCCCTATGTCACAGAGTACTAAGAAACAAAATTGAATAAACTTATTTACAAATTGAATTGAATAAAATTGAATAAAATTAATACAAACAACTGTAACTTCGGTAATTTCGAATGTGTAGACACAAGCTTTTGATATAATTCGTTTCTAGTGATTTTGGACATGAACATGCTGAAATATGATCTCAAAGTTCAAAATCACGTTTATTTAAAAAATTAATTCCCAAACTACGCAATCTCCGATCTTGCTGAAATTTTGGGAAATTAAAGGTAAGGAATGATACTTTAACACATAGAAAAATCGCAAATGTCTTTTTAATATTCTGAAATTATTCTGATTTGTAGTTGATATTGCATATTTTTTTATTTTTCGTTTTAAGAGCACTTGATATGAAAAAGTATTAAGGATAAAATTATTTACCTAATATTATAATAGGTATTATCAATTCATAAAGGTTCTAGCCTTATAATTGATTAAATTGTAATACTTACTGTAGGTAGCGCCACGTGTTTTTATTCAAATCGACATGAGAGCCATTCCACGTCAAATCGCACAAGAGTTGACACGACATTTTTTAAAATGCACGATATTTCCGTCTAAGTCGTAACTTAGACGGAAATATTTCAAGGAAAGGCATTAGAATAGGAACGAAAGTACGGCAATACAAGAAAGCAAATGTAAGCGGTATTCAAGGTTTCTTTAGGGAACAATATGACCGCTTTCTAAGAACAGAGGGCGGTATGGAAGGAATATGGGGCGTGTTCAAGGATATTATATACGAAGCTTTGCAAAAGTTTGTTCCGTGCAAAATTCTAAAAAATAATCCGGATCCAGAATACTACAATGCAAAAATTAGGAGAATGAAGAGGATAACGAGAAAGGCATTTAAGAACAGAAAGCGCAGTAGCGAGCATATGAATATTTTTCGAAATCATTCAAAAGAATTGGAGCGCGAAAAGAAAATTGCTCAGGAGGGCATATTTAAAGAATATTCTTGATGGGAAGGGAAATAACTGGACAGGTTTTTATAAATATGTTCGTAGAAGGAAAGGAAATAAAGAAGATATCCCAGTTATTCGCGAAAATGGAAACACGCTAATTATTGACAATCGGGCAAAAGCGGATGCATTTAATAAGAATTTTAGTTCGGTTTTCAAAAATAGTGCGGACTATCCATTTATTCAAGGGACTTCGGGTGTGAATCAGTTTAATATTGAAGTAAACGTTCTATGGAATAAAGTAAAGTCTATGAAAAATGGTAAGTCAAGGGGTCCAGACGACATTTCTACGGATTTAATTAAACTAGCAGGAAAGGCAATACTACCGTACCTAATTAGAATTTTTCACGTGTCTTTGAATAATTCAAAAGTACCTGAAGATTGGAAATTAGCCTTTGTCGTACCAATTTTTAAAAGTAGTGACAAAACTAAATTATGCAAATAGGCCGGTAAGTCTTACGTCAGTGGTCTGCAAGCTTATGGAGCATCTAGTTGGGAGTTACATTAAGAAAGAATGGGAAATTAAAAAATGGCTCTACGATGGGCAACACGGGTTCAGGAGTGGTTATTCATGCGAAAGTCAGGTAGTCACGCTATTTCAGGATCTAGCAGATGAAATTGACGCGGGCGGGAGAGTAGACGCATTAGTTATAGATTTTGCGAAAGCATTTGATGTCGTTCCTCACGATCGGCTTGTACAGAAATTAATTAATTCAGGCATAGATACCAGGGTGGTGGCGTGGATTAGCGAGTTTCTGCGACATAGAAAACAGAACGTCCGAATTGGGCAAGAGTTATCTTCCGGAGCAAGCGTTACGTCAGGAATACCCCAGGGGAGTGTCATTGGACCCCTTCTATTTCTAGCTTTTGTCAATGATCTGCTGGCGCAATTAACCTCAAATGTTCGGCTATTTGCAGACAATTGCATAATATATCGTAGTATTAATTCGAAAAGTGATGAAGAAATACTGCAACGGGATCTTGATGCATTATATTACTGGGCGGAAAATAACGGAATGTCCATAAATAGCTCTAAAAGTAAATCCATCACTTTTGGCAGGGGTCATAATTACAGTGAAATACATTACCGTTTAAATAATGACATTATTCCGAGACTTTCCTCGTGCAAGTACCTAGGAATTCATTTTGATAGTAAATTAAGTTGGAAAAAACACGTAGATTTTGTTGTAGGGAAAGCCTGGAGAGCTCTTCACTTTGTAATGCGCATCCTAAAAAAGAGTACGGCAAACGCGAGGGAATTTGCTTATTTATCACTTGTTCGTCCAATAATGGAATATGGAACAATTTGTTGGGATCCACACAAGATTATGCAGTGTAAACACTTGGAAAGGATTCAGCATAGGGCAGCTAAATTTACTTTCAGGGACAAGAAAACGGCAGGGTGGGATTCACTCAAAAACCGGCGATCAGTAGCAAGACTCTGCGCCTTGTATAAAGCTTATAGTGGTCATCCAATGTGGAAAGAAATTAATCGGCGGCTATGTATTCCTACATACATCAGTAGAGTGGATCACAGGCACAAAATAAATTTAAGACAGCAGAGAACGGATGTTGGGAAATTTTCTTTTACAAATCGAACGATTACGGAATGGAATAGATTGCCTGCAAAAACCTTTGAACCCTTTCCTCAAAGTGTTCAACAGTTTAGGAAATTAATTTAGGGTATTATTAAGTAAATGAGGGAGAATAGTGGGTTATATAGCGATGCATAAGTGTTCTATTGTGAAGTGAGGTGTAGTGCAGTGTATAGCAGAGGAATAAAGAAGGAAATGTTTTCAGGTCTTAGTGAAGTGAAGTGCAGTGGAATGCAGTGTGATACTAGTGTAGTGTGTGTGTGTGTGTGTGTGTGTGTGTGTGTGTGTGTGTGTGTGTTTTCTCTCTAATGTAATTTAATGTTTTATGAAGTCAGTTTTTATATTATTATCATTATTTTAACATTACTTTTATTATTTTACCATTATTATTATTATTATTACTACAATTAGTATACAATTTGCTAGTTATATTACCTTATTCTTATTGTTGTTGTTATTATTATTTTTATTATTATTATTGGTATTAGTTCTATGTTACTGAGAGACTGTGTATATTTATGTTTTTTGTAATAGCTGCCACCGGGTTATGCCCATTTGCAGTTTAAATAAATCTATCTATCTATATTTTTTTCTTAAATCTGGACATCAAAAAAAGAGAGACGTATTTTTTTATTTGCGTGAAAATTGATTATTTGTGTAGTTATGGCTATATTAAATTTTGGAATTTACAGGTACTTCACAAAAGAAGATCAATTATCTCTCCGAATGTACCAAATATACAAATTTCTGGTTTGTGTCATTTAATACTCTGAAATGTGTATTTTATTCCTCTTTAAATAAAGTTTTCAAAAATTTTTTTTCATTTTAAAAAATGTATTTTTTTTCAAAAAAAGTAAAATTTCTATATAAACTCGATGAGATAAAAATTTGAAAAAAATATAGGCGTGCTCCTTGTTCAATTTTCTATAAAGTACAACAAGAAAAAAAGTGGGCACTCCACACATACAGATCTAAGAAAATCAATTGTAAGTATGAGGGCGCGCTCTGCCTACCCATGCACTAACGAATTGTGTTCGGCCAGTCTTTGATGCAAGTGCTGAAGAACTCAAAAAAGAATGACCGTCTGCCTCATAAGGGTTTCAAGAGTTATTTGTATTACACATGTTCACTCTGACCCCAGAATGCATGACATTGTGTCATACATACTTTTGTAACATCGTGGGTGACTTGTGGGTCAACTATGTTCTTATGGGTGAAAGCGAAACTAATTGAAATACGAGCCATTACACGTCAAATCGCACTCGAACTGACATGACTATTTTCAAAAAAATAAATGACACGAATATATGGCATTCATTCTGGACATCAAAAAAAGTCACGTGTTCCTTTATTTACCTGAAAATTTTTTGTTTCTGTAGTTTTTCCTATATTAAATTTTGAAATTTACGCGTACTTTGCAAAATATGATTAATGAACGCTCTGAATGTACTTAACATAAAATTATTGGTTTGTTTTGTTTAATTTTTTGATATGTGTATTTTATTCACCTGTAAATTACTTTCTCAAAAAATAAATATTTCATTAAAAAATTGTAATTATTTTTAAAAAACGAAAATTTCTTTGTGAACTCTCTCAGATGAAAATTTGAAAAAATAGGCATATTTCTTGTTCAATTTTCTACAAAACATAACAGGAGAAAAGTGGGCTCTCAACACGTACAGATAAAAAATCTATTGTATGGTATTCGGGCGTGTGGTTCCTGCCCTTGCACTAACGAATTGTGTTCGATCAGTCTTGGATACAAATGCCGAAGAATGGCCCTCTGCCTGATTTGTGTTTCAAGAAACATTAGTAAATATGTTTACTCTTTCCCCAGAAGGGATAGGTGACAGCAAAACGAATGCTTTTTCTCGTGTCAGAAATGTCCTCGAATTTTACTGCAGAGTCCTTTGCGTCCTAGGGACGGGGTGCCATCCTGACCTTGCTCGTGAAATACAATCGACCACTTGTCAAGGGACATGGTAAAATTTTCTCAACATTAGTCGCAATACGCAGTACTTATGGAGACAAGTGTGCTAGTATTTGTTCTGTGAATCGTGTATACATTGTGCAACATGAGTGGCGATCAGCGTATGAGATAGATGTTTCAATGCATTTAAACTTTCTGATCACGATTTTTAAAAAAGAAAATCTCCAAGACGCGTAAACCACGATTTGCTGGTGAATTTACGGGAGTCATAAGATTGGCGAACTTGTGATTCGTTTCGGATGAAAGGGAATCGGCTTCCAAAACGGCCTTTTCTTAATGAAGATAGCGTCGAGATCAGTGGCTCCCGTGGCATTAACGAAAGTAGAGGAACGTCCAGTAAAAAAACTGGAAATCAAGGAAGTGACAATTTAATCTCTTCAGATAGTTCGTCAAGTGTCAGCGAAATGAATAAAGAGAAGATAAACATGAGTTTAATTGCAATAGGAGAAACCCCACCAAGAAAAGAAAATTGGAACAAAATGGCATCCCCATGAGAAATTTAAGAAAGCACAGAGTGCCAACACAGATATATTTTTTCACATTGAAGATCTTTCGACGTCCATCGAAAAATCAGACAAAGATACTATTTAGTAACTCATCGATTACTTTCACTCAACAGATGACATGACGTTAAAAATTTAAATTTTGACAATTTTTGAAACTTGGACATACAATAAAATTAAACGACTTTTTGCAGCAACCAAACGCATGATAAAAGTCTCTAAAACGTTGGCTGAAGAAAATGGAATTTTGTCCAGAACTGAAGTAAATTCGGTAAGGCATTAAAACTGTGCATTGTGACGGAAGTTCAGGAATTCTGTGGTATGCAAATACTTGTATTCAAAGTGAGTTGTGAAGGACCAGAAAATTTCAAAATATCAGTCAAAACCTCAGTCAAGAATCCGTCATTTAATTATTTATAAATTTATTAATTATTTACATATATTAATACACATACATATTATTATTTATAAATTCAATCATGAAGTTTCACCACCTCAAGAAGTACTTAAATTACTGCTTCATCCAAAGAAACCGACGACCAGTAACCAAAAAACGTGTCTATTGCAGCAATCTATTGTACACTGGTTCGTAAAATATTAATATCTTTTAAAGTTACTGAGATCCCACTTAGATTTTTTCTGGACTTATTATCAATACTCTAGTTCGTTTATAAATATTTTTTAAAAATTTTTAGCTTATCGAGTTTATAAAAATATTCAATTTTCAAAGTTTCAGATTTTGAAAAAAATTGAAAATTCAAAAATTAAATATTTTGCAAAATTTTAAAAATTAAACATGTTTTTAAGTTTCGAATGAAATTTGAACGGAATTTCTATAATTGGTATATTCAAATACGTGATATTTTTAAGTTAGTGATGCGCGTCATTTTTAGCAAATTTCATTATACAATATTTCCGAAAATAATAAAGTTAAAAAAAATAAAAATACACGTGTTCACTTATTTGATCCATATAAAAAATGGAAAAAATTTGAAAATAAATAAAAATATGAAGGTCAAATTTTGTTCTTTTTTGTGCGATTTGACGTGGAATGGCTCATGAATCTTTCTTAGGTCAAAAGGTACAGAAAGATACTGTATCTAAAAAATCCATGTTTTTTTTAGATTTTTCATATTTATTTTTTAAATAAAAGGATTAAAATACACGGGAACGAATATTTTAGCATATCAAGAAAGTGCAAATATATTTTAAGAAAATGTGTAAAGAAAACGTTACTTTGTTTGTCGATATAACTAGGAATGTATTAAATCCTCAAACAAAAAAAGAAAAGTACAACACAAGCTCACTTAACCTTCCAGCTTCTTCTTCCTCTCCTACTCATATTCTCACAAAAAAAATAGTTGCCATGTTTTCTAACCCAACCCTCGTATACGAGGGATGGCATTGTAGCCAGCTACAATGACATACCAACCCATCCCATCCCAACCCATCGCATCCCATTCCATCTCAACCCAACCCATCCCGTTCCACCTCAACCCATCCTATCGTACCCCATCCCATCCCAACCCATTACATCGTACCCCACCTATCCCAACCCATAGCATCCCATTACATCCCATTCCAACGCAACCCAACCCAACCCAACCCATCCCATCCTATCCTATCCCATCCCAAACCATCCCATCCCATCCCGTCTCATCCTATTCTATCCAATCCCATTCCATCCCAACACATCATCCCATCCCATCTCGTCCCGTCCTGTCCCCATCCCATCCCATTCTAGCGGTCCCATACTCCCTCTTTTCATCCCATCTCATCCCATCCGTTCCCATCTATTGCATCCCATCCATCCCACTCTGTTCCAGCTCCGGAAGTTTCGTCAGAATACATAATAACTATTATAACATTAGGTAAATACTTATGTCCTAAGAACGTTTTCATATCAAGTTCTCTTAAAACGCAAAATAGAAAATATGGAATATCAACTTCAAATCAGAATAATTCCAGGACATTAAAATAACATCTTCGATTGTCCGATATGTTACATCGTCCTTTATATTTAATTTCCCAAAATTTCGGCAAAATCAAAGATGGCGTATTTTGGGAATTACGTTTTAAAATAAAACGAGACTTTGACCTTTGAGGTCATATTTCAACACGTTCATGCCCAAAATCACTAGGAACGAATTATATCAAAAGTTTGTGTGTACACATCCCAAATTAACGAAATATCTATAGTTTGTATTAATTTTATGAGTTTATTCCATTTTGTTTCTTAGTGCTCTGTGAAATACGGCAAAAACAGTTAAATTCTGTTCTGCGAAGCAGAAATGAAAATAGAATGAACTAAAATAAATGAGCACATTTCTCCGTATTTTTACATTTAAATGAAAAAAAGTATCCCCGTGCTTATGTAATTAGGGGAGGACCGATAAAACACGTATTAAAGAGACTGCCGCATGCAAATATTTTTTTATCATCCTGCATCGCATTGACATCATGTGGTTCTGAACACCGGATGCGTACCACATTGGGAATATTTTATTTAATTATTACTTCATTTTGTACATATTTAGCAACGTTTTAGCAGTTTACGAAATTTAAAAACATGCTTTGTCTATTTTATGAGGTGATAATTATTAAAATTAATGTCTTTCTACATAAAATGTTACCTAAACTTGGCATAAAGGATCATACAGTGTACATTCAATGCGCGTCGTTCAGTGCTCCACGATGTGTGGCACAATTTCATCCTTTCTTCCTATTTGCTTTGTAGTTAGGAATGAAACAAACAGTATCAAAATGTTAAAAACTTTACGTAGTGAATAGTTTTTTTTAACTATTAAGTTAAAATTTTGACATTTATATTGATAACAGAAAGTGTATCAATTTTCCCTAAACAGTTTTAGCTCTGGAGTAACGAAGAGTCCTCTGGTTGATTTTAACTCAGGGTTTTGAAGTCTCTGAATATTTTCATCATATTACTAAAAAAATGTCATCTTTATTCTCCGCTCTTTCCAAACTCACTGGAATTTCCGCAAGACATCCCGTGCCGAATTACCTTCAATGGCAGTCATTTGTCCAGGAAACAACACTCCTTCATTCTGCACCGTTACACATTCGCATAATGATATGAATTAAGAAGATCATGAATTGCAAGTACTATTAATCGGGGAGACATCACTGCATTAATAGTTAATCTTACAATTTCCTGTTATCACAAAGCAATAAATGTATAATTTTACTAATTTAAAGATAGCTGTAGGCACATACGCATCGAATAGGATTCATATTTGGCGGGGTGGCGGGAGATTGGTTTTTTATAACGATCTTTGGCCCTTTATTACTAGCTCAGAATTTGCATTTTGAACGTACCACGTCGGACTTATAAAACATTCCCTCCAAATCCGCGTGCTGGTGGCGAAAAGCGCGGAAATATATGCTTTCTTTGTTAGTCATAATGGCATTCGACCTAAGAGGTTTTTCGTAATAGTATCATCTCTCGTCGCAAGGGAGCAGCACCGGCCAGACTACGCGCCCAAGCACTAGTGCAGAGAAAATTATTTAGACATACCAGATTTCTGTTTGATTTTTTTTAAACCAATGACAGAATTGAAACACAAATTCAAACGGCAAAACAAGTTTTCCAAAGTAGTCGCTCCGCCCAGTGAACGAGCTTCAGTGCGCTCGCATTAACGTTCCATGGGAACAGTTTAACTTAGCAAGGTTGGCATTCTTGTCGCCTTTTAGAAAACCTTTCAAAGAGCAACCATTTTTCCGCGGGAAGCCCTGTGGATGCATGAGTAAATTTTGTGGAATACAGATCAAAAGAAGGCATTGCTTTTCATGTGAGACTGAGGTAAAAGGTTAAACGATTTATTCTCTGATTGCTTATTTCTTTATATTATCTTCTAATAAGAGGGGTACACTGTGTCTTTTCAGAGATCGAGCGAGCGAGCATACCCGTTCGTCTCGCCAAAATCAACTGATGCGCTCTCCCAAAAAATTGAAAAATAACCTAAATCTGAAATCTGAAAAAGGAGCTATATCGCCACCTTGCCAATAGCTGTCAACAAGTTGAAAATCTTGTATTAAATATTCAAGAGATACTGACACGAAGACACCTCTTCATTTTCCATCAATTTATTTCTCCCTCAAACACAAAAAACCTAAAAAAGTGAGGGAGTTGTTACTACAGAACTAAATTAGTAAATAATGCTCTAAATTGTTGCAATTACTTTATTTCCCTTAGTGTTACTTACAAATCTCTCTCCTCGATAAAATGCTACACTTACTTTATTCTCCTCAAAGTTATTGTTCTTTGAATTGTAACTCAAATTTTCCGACGTACATGAGCACAACATCAATTGATGTATGATTAAGAACTAAACACGCAGAAAACCGGCAATAATAATGTAATTTTTTTAATGGCGTAATAAATAGCACAACTCATCAGGTGCATTGTGTAACCACTAACGCCTCTTGTAGAAACAACATAGCATAGTTTAAGGCAACAATTTTCTAAAAGACACGATGGCACAAAGTCACCCCGGCGGCACAAAGTACCCTTGGTTTATAGTATACAATTCTCCTTGCAAAAGGATTTCGCAAATATCGTCCCAAATACCTTACCAACAACTCTAGCAGAAATACAATAAAAGCAATCGTCATGCCCCCTATCCAAGAAAAAAACACAAACTGCATTTGCAGGATTGTCATACGTCTATACTCATGAAGACCATCTTCCTTGTACAAAACTACTAAACTATAAAAATACTTCATGTCATAAATTTGTTTCTCTTTTAAGGCATTACAAATGCCACTTTCTACCAGTTTTTGAACGAGCGAACTGAAATATTCACGGAATTTCCAATCTTTTCGAACAAGATACGCAAGATATGACGGGGCAATTACACACTCTTCCACATTCTGCATCATAGGGTAACCGTCTGGGGCAAAAAGATAATAATGTTGAATTAAATTTAAAACCTGGGCATTTTCAAGAATGGCCAAATCACCATTTTCAAATTTCGATACTCCCATATCAAATTCGCGACCTGGCGGTACTGCCTGAACGATCTTTCGCAGGGATGCCAGAATCGGGTCATCAGACACGTCAATTTTCTCTAGTTCATTTAAAATAAACGGTGATGTATAAATGACGTCAAATTTGTCAACAACTTCCCGTATTGTTTTCAGATCATCATTGTCTGCCACGTTCACAAGATCCCCGAGAAAGAATCCTGCAATAACACTCATTACCATAAAGTTGAAGAAGCTTACAAACACCAAAAAACGACGACCGTTTGCATCAAAGAAGCCCGTGATAAATGTGCTGATCACTTCAAACATCATTGGTTGCCATTTGCAATTGTAGACCCAGTGAAAAATTATACTCATTGCAGAGAGACTAACAATGGCGGCCACACACAAAGCAGGCGATACAGAAGGGAACGTAGTGAGCTTGTTCACGGGTTGCTTCTGGACTAACAAGCAAAGATCCCTTTGGGAATGTGGATACAAATAATCGATATCGTGGGAAAGACCCTGTCTGTTTATAACTGACATTCCATATATGTCGTATTCCCCACTTTTAATACCATCAACTACAAAAGAATTATTTGGAAAAAAACCGTCAATGTTAATATACACACAGCCTTCCAGATTATTAGTGTGGGAGGCGAGTGTAAACATTACCTCAGAGTCGTAGCCCAAGCGTTCCCAACTGAAACAGTCTACCAGAGACAGTAACATTCCAAATTTGACGACTTCATTCTCTATTTGAACATAATGTTCAGTTTTTCCATTTTGTACATCATTAATAATCGGAGACACGAGAAAGGCAACACAAGTAAAACAATGTAAAATAACTAAAGTGGCGATACAAAATGAACATTTGGTTTGAGCCGGCATTTTTCTAAAACATTTAAAAAAACTTTTTATAAACTTATCTCTTTTTTTAAAAAAAAATATTTACCCGAAAAGATTTAATTAGGTTGCAGAGGTGTATTCTGAAACATTAGCAACATATATCGTACACGTATCACTAAAGAACGACACAGTGAACATCCAGCAATACTTGAGATTCAGTGAATTGGATAATGTGTGTAAATTGTGATATTTTTAGATTTGTTATCGGTTGTGTGCTATCATGTTTTCCATATTTCACCCCCTCTAGAACCAATTGCCTTATAGGGATAGTCACAATAATAGTAGTTTATGCAATTAGTTTATAATGTTGACTTTTTTGCACGAATAAGAAAATAGTCTATTACAAAACGAACGACGAAGGAGTGAGATTTTCTTATGAGTGCAAAAAAGGAACATTATAAACGAGTTGTATACGCTATTTTTTTGTATAACATCATTATAAAGTTATAAATGAAACGAAGTAAGTGTAAGTAAAGTTTTATAGTTGGCAACATGGACGTTGGTATTATGACGTCACAACTGTGACAGCGGAGAGCCGATTCACGCGCGCATTCGAATGAAAGATGGCGTCGTTTCCAATGGTAGTTTTAGAAAAAGCCTCGAAGGCAGAAGAAAGTTTAATATCTAAAAAGTCGAGTGGATTGTATGAGAAGGAATATATAAAATTTAGGAAGTGGATGGAAACAAATAATGTAAATATTATATGCGAGACAGTTGTTCTGGCATATATATCTGAGTTAGTAAGTTTGTCATAGTTTTCATGATTAATACTAGTGTCGAGTTCTCATTTTCTAATTTGTTATTTTGAAGTCTGCAGTATTTAAGGCATCATCTTTGTGGTGCAGTCATTCAAAATTGAAGACTATGCTGAAAATTAAAGATGGAATTTACATCTCTGCTTATAACAAAGTTCAGTTATATATGAAACAAGCTAATGTCGGCTATGAAGCGAAAAATCTATGATATTAGAAGATAGATGACAGTAGAAGTTCGTCATGACGTCATGTCGCGTTTAATAATGGCGATGACGTCATGTAGCGTGCGATAAAATACTGGATTATGCACCATTCGGGGTATCGAAACGGGTCGTTTATAATGATGGTATACAAAAAATGTTTTTACGTCACCGGACTACACATTAGTTGAGATCATAAATATAAACAGATCCTTGTTGGATATATCGCCGTTAGTTGTTGTTTTTTTGTTTAGCATTACAATCTTCTTGGAATTTTTAATTGTTTTTTTGTTCAACGTGATGAAGAATGTTTATAGATTTGGTAGCATTTTCTTCACTCATTAGATTATTGAACAGAAATTACAAGTTTACAGTCTTCACTTTTTAAAAACTCCCTCATCGAATCATCCGAACACATTAATCGAACAAACTGCTCAGAAATGTCTGCGAGACACTACGCGATTATATATTTTGTTGTGCAATCGCTATTCTCTATGCATGATCTTGTTTATGCAAGTTGGATTTGGAGTCTTCTGTTTGAAAAGAAGCAGGTTTATCAGTCTCTAGTTACTAAATATTTATTCGTTATGCTCATTTGGAACTTTCTTTGATCTCTTGAAAATCATTGTATGTCCAAAACGTCACATAAATAGTTCACCGTTACCACACCAGTCATCTGTCAACTGATCTTGCATAAAAGAAATAGTTTTCAGATTACACACTTTCCTGTTTCAATAACAAATTGTTTCGAATCCGTTTAGATGTTTTAATATTTTATTTTAATAGATCGCAAACTCATAATGATTGCAGTACTCAGAATTGCTTTCTAAAATCTATGAGTCCACAATTGACGAAAACCTGAAAGATGCAGTTGATAAAGTCATGTACTACACTACACGTAACGGTAGAACTTTTAAGAAAGGTAGGTCTGCGGCAGCAGATTGAGACCTGTTCAACGCCGATTAATGAATTCGATGTACAAGTGCGTTCTAACAGACCAGCAAAATGGACTTTTCCCAGGTCGATGTCAGAAACTTTTTCTACCTTCCACAATTGGAATAACTTTTTATATTGCCTTTGAGTTGGTGAAATGCACAGTACGTTGTAACTGATGGCTGATAATCTCCGTACCTACAAAACAAGCATAAGTTTCAAAACTAATTAATGTAAACTTCCAACTTTCAATATTTGTATGTCACGCGCTGACAATTTTCTTATTATACATTACCATTACATTACATTACCATTACATTAACCATTACATTAACCATTTACACAATAATAATTTAATAAAAGTTTCCAAAATTTAAAACTAAGATGAACAATTAACTTATTTCTGTGACATTTTCTACATCTTTCTACAAATTCAAAAGACATTTCAAATAGTTTTCGCATATCCGACGTAATGAAAGTTGGCATTTCTACGTATTTTTTCGCCCAGAAGGTTTGTGTGTTGTTAATTCTGTTGTAACTCCACTAAATGGTGCTACATATTCACTACATATTTTCGTATGTCCGTCCGTCCGTGAACACCACTATTGCATTACAGCATTTTATCGAGGAGAGAGATTTGTAAGTAACATTACGGAAAATAAAGTAAGTGCAACAATTTAGAGTATTATTTATTTAGTGCTATAGTAACAACTCCCTGACTTTCTTAGTTGTTTTTACTTTCCCGTATACGTACGTATACACGGAGTGATATACGTAGTATAGGGAAAGTTATGTAATGCTGCGCGAAAAAATGGCCAATTTTCGGCGGAAAAAAATTAATTGCCGGGCCGTGAAAACGAATAAGTGGATAAAACCAGTTGCTAAATTAAGAAAAACTAGTAGTGCTACAACAGCACTTACTTTCCCGTATTAGAGGAAACAGCTAAGTAGTACTGTAATATTGCACTTTATGCGCTACTAACATCTTCGCTTGGAACTCACTATTTCCATTGCAGTGTTGTCAGAACTATGTGAATTCTACAACTTCACAAAAATAGAATGCAAAAGTTTTGTAACCCTGTATTGGAAAAAGAAGCCTGATACCCTGGAAATATAGAAATGCCTTCCATTGAACCATGATTAGGGAAGAGTATTTTAAAAACCATGCAACAAATTCTCTACTCACTACAAATGGTACAGCATTTGGTGCAAAACTAAATATTTGCCTGCAAATATCAACATAAATTAGACAATTATAACTCCTTTTCTTACAGCTCCATTAGGTCACAACAATGACACTAATTCACAGATAGTCGCGAGCGCAAATTGAATTCCATTGTTGCAGACCCTGCATTGTCGCTATTCTGAGAGCTATTAATTCTTTTTACTTATTTCAAATATTTCAAAATAAACAATTTCTAAAATATTAATGTGTAATTCTATAACAAAGTTCGAATGTAAGAAACGAAGAAAGAAATAATATACAAAATTGCACATTCTAATTTACGACGCATCCAGCTGTCCGAAGCGCAGTAAATTTACAGCGGCCTATTACGTGTGTCACAAAATTAAAGAAAAACTACTCGTATTTTGGAAAAATTAAGCATGACCGTATTTATTTTATTTATTTATTTGTCAAAAACAGAAACAGAATGGCACAGACTTTCCCGTATTAGTTTTCTATTTTCCTGGGTCTTCGCTAGCTATTCGGAATTGCCACATACTCTTTCTTGCCAGCTACCATCTATCATCGCCAAAAGTACATTTTTTGTCATTTTCTTAATTTTTCGGTTTCCTATTGGTAGAACAGAAACATTAATTTTAGAATATTAAAGAACACAAAAACCTAGCCGTAAATGGCAATTTTCTTTTAAAAATTATGTGCCGTTTAAGAGAAAATGGCGTTTTAGCACTACTAAAAATGCTAACCCAATGTAAGATCCACCCCAATGTAAGATCTTTCAGTACAGAAAATGTGATAAAAAACGGAATGTGTGTTGATTTTGCAGGGCATACAGTCGAATCAATTCTTATCATTAAGACTAGGAAAACCCGGCAGACGTTGTTCTGCCCTTCATCTCCCTCTTTCCCCTCCCATCCCCCTCTCACTCTCTCCCTCCCTCCCACCGTCACCCTGTCCTTGTCTGTCTCTGTCTCTGCCGCTCTCTGTCCCTATCATTCACATTTACTTGCAGATTCTGCACGTTTCTGAGAAGGTGAGTTAATATCGGGAAGCGCCGGACCAGCAAAAATGTAACAGAATGTTATAGAAGTACTCATTCTGTAGATTATGGTGTGAGAAATGTTGCTTTGAGGCCATCGAACACAATATTTTACTTTTAAAGGCCCTACAACGCCTCGTTTAGGAGTTATTTAACGACATAGATTTTAAATGCTGCCGAGTGTGTTGCGGGTTGCATTTGACGTCAATATTTAGTTTTGTTCTACAGCTCCATGTAGTGGAGTTACAACAGAATTAACAGGACACAAAAATTCTGGGTTAAAAAGACGTAGAAGTGCCAACGTTCATGGAGATAGGTCTCCATGAAAGGAGTTTAACTCTTATATTTATCAACATTCAGTTTTTCTTATAATTAAGATATTAATCTTAGCTGATTCTGAATCATTTTACAACGACGTACCTATTTCAGAACGGCCTTCCTTCTCACGATTATCTGTTTCGGACATTCTGTCTCACCCACGCTCAACGGATTGTCTTCTTATCACTCAAGTATTGGCACGTGCCCTCCACACACATTGCCGGCTGTTTGTAGGTTGTGATGACTTGTAGCTCACTTAATTTGCAATTATCATACTACGTTCATAAGAGAAGGGACATCTATTTTTTTGATGATCAGGTGCTTATTAACAAAAAGAACCAGTTTACAGAGAGCTCTGTTTGAATTTCAACTGATAACAGCAGGGTGTAACTTACAAAATTTATTGCTTGAAATTCATACATTGAAGTTCACTGCTTTTGAAAGTAGCTTTCTTGTACATTGTAAACTTTTAATAAGTGATAACATTATTGAACAAGTCCGCATTTTTAACTAGGCTGCGACATATACGCTAGAGAAGTTGGAAGAAAAAAGAAAAATATAGCCTTTTAATCGTATACGCGGAAAGATTAAAAGAACCTTAAAGCACAAGGCAAGGAATAATGATCTACTAAAATTTTACAAAACATTACCTTTGCCAAGAGGTCTCAATGATCTCAGTGGATTCTTCTTCTTGAAGTGCCGTCTCCATGACTGGAGGTTGGCGCCCACTTCCCCGAACTTTTCTCAATCTTGTGCCACATGGAACAAGTCAGAAGCACTCGAGATACCTGTCCATTTTCGGATGTTTGCCAACCAGGACATCTTCTTCCTGCCGGCTCCCCTTCTACCCTGAACTTTCCCCATCATTATTAGTTCTAATAGTTCATATTTGGGGTTTCTAATTAAATGACCAAGATACAACGTTTTTCTCATTTTAATATCTCTCGGCCTATACCATTTTTCTCTAGTATGTAATCATTACGAACTTTGGCAGTCCAGGGGATTCTCAACATTCTCCTGATCATCCACATCTCGAATGCCTCCAGTCTATTAATTGATGCTGTTTTCAGAGTTCATGTTTCAGCACCATATAAGAGAACAGTTGCCACGTAACATTTCGCCACTCTCTATCTGAGGATAAAACTCAAGTCTCTGCTACATAGACAATTTTTCATTTTGTTGAATGTGGATCTTGCTATTTCAATTCTCGTTTTTATTTCCAAATCTGATGTCCACGACTCATTTCAAAAAAATTTGACTCAATATTTATATTGAGAAACCTGCTCAATCGCTCGATCGTTGATGGAAAGTTGAAATGGTCTTCCACCTTTCTTACTAATTAGCATGTACTTTGTTTTATGTACATTTATTTCTAATTCATAATCTTTGCAAGCTCAATTTATTCTGTTCATTATTTCTTGCAGATCCGCAGCAAATTCTGCCAAGATTAGTGTATCATCTGCGTAACGTAGATTAGAAATAGGAATACCATTCACTTTTACTCCCAGATTACAATCCTGTAAGGCATCTTTAAAAACATGTTCAGAATACAGGTTAAATAGCAATGGAGACAGAATACACCCCTGTCTAACTCCTTTTCTCACATCCACTTCCGCAGTAAGGTGCTGATCAACTCGCACTTGAGCAGTTTGTCCCCAATATAAGTTTTTTATGATATGTATATCTTTTAAATCTATATTAATATTCTCCACAATATTCATAAGCCTATTGTGTTTCACGCCTTTTTCAAATCGCTTTTTTAAAGTCAATAAAACATAAAAATACTTCTCGACCTTGATCCAAACATTTCTGTACTAAAACTTGAGTGGCAAACAGGGCTTCTCGTGTACCAAAAGCATAGTGATCTCAGTGGATACTGAATATCAAACTCCATAGCATAATTCAGGCTTTTAAAATGAGATATTGGAGATCTTTATTGGGCTTTACACGAGAACGCAAAAAGAGAAGTGATTTACGAAATAAGTTAAGAATATTTAACAAACGAAATAATAAAGAATACAGGAATGCAAGAACAAATCACATACAGAGAATGGATAAGTCTAACACACAAGTCTGTTGGACGACCGAAATCAAGATTGAGGCATTTATGAGTGCGCAAAGAAATTACAATCTAGTGCCTGGAAAAGAAAAAGAAAAAGAAGAAGGAGAAGGAGGAGGAGAAGCGACACATCTGAAAAATGTTCAGAAATCAGAAGACTGTTCATAATTTGTTCACAGTAATTTATTTCGCGAGGAAGACAAAACTTTTTTTTTAAATTTTAATTTTATTTTATTGCGGTCTGTCCACCACTGGACCCTGCCATTGCTCAAGACAAAACTGTTTAACTATAGTACGTATCGGCTGTCTAGTTAAAAATATTAATGAACCTATTATTAATCCAGCAGACTCGTAATAATTCGGCGTTAAATCAGAGGCTAGAAAGGATTTCTAAAATCAGCGGGTTACAAGAAGATAAGTAAAAAATGTACGATCGAAAATAGCGAAGTAAAGGCACTTTTTGAAAAAGTCTTTAAAGTATATATAACATTCTCACACGTTTATTTTCCCCGTCAAAACACAATTGGCGTAGACGTGATGCACACGGTGTCGCTTGTGACGGTGTATTTGCAATAGAGAGCCGGATTATTCGACGGACAGGACTGGGGCGCGACGCTAGTTGATTGATTCAAGTTTCCCGGCACATCAACGGCTATGGTCACTGATCCCATTAGTGTAGTAAATGCAGAGGTGTATCTAGGAATTCAAGCGCTCCTGGCAAGCATAGAATTTGCTCCCCTGTCAGGATACTACAATTTAGGGGTGTTGTTATTTGCTTTAACAGGTATACTGTAAACAGCGCTTCCTGTATGTGACGCCCAAGACAAGTGCCGTGTCTGCAATACTGTAGATACGCCACTGAGTAAATGTTTTATCTCGGGATAAGGTGTTCCTCCCTCACTGGGGGATGAGATCCAGTGCCAATATTCCAATGTTGAATTGCTTTTGAAATGAGATGGTCTTTGTTCTTGTTGGCTTGCCTCCTCCACCAGCAGAGCAACGCCCCATCCGGGGCAAATTAGGCTCCCGAGAAGTCTCCCGACTTGTGTGGTAGATATAGACCAAATTTTTATGTAATTGCATGTTTTTTGTTTTTATACTTACTGTTCTCAAAATTTTAATCTTGACGAATTGCCGCCGTCCTAATATATCCAATATCAAAATCCAATTTTTTCGTTACATATTTTTACATATTTGGTACTATATTACATATTTTACATATTTCGCTATTTTCTCAACATTTTTCTTATCAATTTTCTTAGATATTTTTATGAAAAGAAGTATTTTCAAAAAATTCAACACTTTTTTTAACATTATTATTGCGTGCTTCTGGGTGCTGTACTTGAATTACGCTTCGTGAAGACGCTGTCGGATATTTTCACAGTCCGACGCACCTGCTTCAGTTGTCTCTGTGGCGGAAAGTGCGAGTCAGCGACAGATCATTTTCACCTTTAGGTGCGAAAAGTATCATTGACGCCGCGTTTGGCGACCTTTAACCTTAATTTCCAAGAAACTTTGGGAATCGCCGTCGTGTAACACTTCGATGCGAATATTCCATGCTGCAGTGACTGTTTGCTGGCCGCAGATTTCGCCAGCAATCTATGGCTGTACGATGGCTTCTATTGCGTCTAGTCTGGCTGCTTAGCTACATTCCTGGATAAACATTTGTGAAGGTTTTACAACTGATGGGAAAGTTGTATAATGCAACTGTTCATCAACTTTTACATTCCAAATGATTTTCAAAAGATTTGCATTCTTTTTAAAATTTGTATGGAACATTTTTTATAAATGTAAGTTCGTATTATGTAAATAAGTTTCATAATTAGAGTATTTTAATATTACACATTATGTCCGATTTTACATATTTATTACATATTCGTACTGTTTTCATTACACGATTTTACGACATACATGCCTGCGTACAGATTTCCGTGGGCCCTTATGAAGTACTATAATCGTAAGTAAATCGATCTGCACAATAATAACTATCAGGGTGGCCACCCTTTGCCTGGAACAATTTTCCCACGTCATTCCTACTATTTCATTCATCACTATACTAGTGTGTAATTTTTCCACTACTTAATTAGAAGTATTTGTGTAATTTGAAGGTTGATCATTAAACAGTACGTGCAGGTAACATGAAGCAAGAGGTGGGTCGATATTAAAACAATGTTTTTCACCGGAACTTCAAATTCCCTAGCACTGAGGCGTTTAGAGAAAGACAGAAGTACTACAATTCCAAAAAAATATTTGGAGTTATCCGTTTACGGCCCGTTAATTTCACTATTAGAATAATGTTACCAATATGTGTAATACAAATAAAACTTTACCAAAAATTATAATGTAGTAGTAATGCTATTTCCAGATTGACTTTTGTTCTACCATTGTCTGAAAAGTGTCCTTGATTTCATACGATTCTTCTACAAATTCCCTGATTTTTTCTGATTTTTCAGAAAGCATTCTTATTACATAATTTGGAATAACTTGTGTTAAATATTCTCTGTTAATGACCCTTTTTAGATGGAATTCTCAAATAATGTTGCCCTATAGATTCCTCACTCTAAAAATTAGTTGTGGTTTTTCTCTCTCGCCAGCTGCCATTTCAAAACAATGTAACTTCTGAAAATACCAAGAAGTTATATCACAATCTGAATGAAGTATATGACTCAGAGATTACCAACATCACTGCTAATTTTTCTTGTTGTGGTTTAAGATAAATAAAGGAACCTTAAGCTACTTAACATGATGATAGGAAGTTCGTAACAGCATTTGGTGGATAATATTTAAATATTTTTACCAGAATTCGAGCTCAAAACAAGCAATTTAAAGTGAGCTGGAAAACCTTTACACGAATTCACTCAAAATTATCCATCTTTAACATTGTGAATCCAAGTCAGTGAGTCAGTACTATACGTACGTTCCACTTCCGTCATATGAATCAGATAATATGAATCAGTAACTGACTCACTAAAGCGAATAATCAAAGATGATAAGAGGAGCCACACATTCACTATATTCTTAATTGAAGGCCGGCAAACATGCCCCATTAACGGGAAATAACCTCTTGATAAGAACCACTTCAAATATCTTATTGTATTCTCCACCTATCTTCATATAACACGGACACAACCAATACTGTAGCCCAGTCAACCGAAATGAATACCACGGCAAACACGTTAGTACTTCTACTCTTTTCGTTCCTGACATCTAAAACGTTAGTGGTTGCAGATTCCTACCCAGACAGCACTTCAGCTCTTCGGTCATGGTTCGCCAACTCTACAGCTTATCATGCATTCCTGGATCTATGGACCAGCGCGGATCATCCACTGGGTGCAGCGTTGCGATCGGTACAAATCTCAGACTCGTCGCGAATTTCTGGTCGGTGCCAAGAGGACCTCATGTTTATGCTGACTTCTGAGAGCATCCAGACGCAAACAATGCTGGATTCGTCGGTGAGGTTTCCTGAAGGCATTCTTTCGGGTTGGTGGACGCACTTCGGCAACTGGCCAGAGTGCGTGAACGTTCGAGATGTCCAGTCGCCGCGAGGGACGTTCCACGGGCAGATGTGCATGGTGAAGATTTACCCGGAAGTCACCGCTGTCTCCGCAGGGGAGACGTATATTCGGGGAGGTGACGCTTCCATGGTAAGTAACTCCGGCATTCGAGTGGTATTGATCATAAAAACTATGGAAAGTAGTCGGCTGCTAGAAATGTTCTCCAGATGGACGATCTGTCCTTTGGCTCAGTGGTGCAAGTGGTAGAAAGTGATGTAACCCTTGACACTGACGATAGGTTTGGACATCTATGCACTGCATCCGACGCAACAGAGCTGACGGGCACTTTGCTGGCTGGGCCCCTGTCGGGCATGAAAATGGGCGGTTAACAAGAAATCAACACGACTTACTTGCTATTCTGATTTTAAGCTATTATACCGGCTTAAATGTCTCAGGCCTAAAACTTATGTTACTATAGAGCCTCTGACCGGGAGGTTCTAGGTTTCAATTCCCCCGCTGGCAGGGTTTCCGACATCAGCTACAAAGAGGGGTCGATACCAGCCGGCGTCTGGACAATGCTAGCGGACGGCTACTCTGATTGCTCATTTCCCGTTGTTTCTTCGAACATCACCAGGCGAATGTCGGTTCAGTGCACTAACAAACACGCCATGGATCGCTCGCAAACTTTCCAAAACGTTACTTGCTCGATTCTTACTTTCATATACACTCACGTGCGCCGTACTATCCCAAGGGTCGGACGACCAGTCGCTAGCTTGGAGCATGTTCCGGCAAGAGCGATGTTCCACATGTGGTAGATACCTAGTGCATTAAGTCGGCTTGTAATTCGGTACCGAATCTCACCCTCCATGGGGGGAAGTTCGCCACCGGCCCCAGCAATAAGCGTGTACTATCTTACAGACTAGCCTCTTGGCAGCTCTTGGTCAGCGAGCTCGCTTTCCAGTACGCATCCCCGGGTTCGATTCCCGGTCGAGGGAAGAGGAAAGAGAGTGTGCGTTTTCCTTGCAATGTCCCAGTATACAAAGTGTGATCAATAAAAGACCGGACTGATTTTATAACTTGATTATTTCGATAGATACATCTTATCGCCCTCAAATAGTTGCCTTGGGTCACGACACATCTTTCCCAACGTTTCTTCCAGCTCTCGAACCCCGCCTGGGAAGCCGCCTTGGGGATCCTCTTCAGGTCCACCGTACAATTGGTTTTGATGTCCAAAATTGACTCGAATCCGCGCCTTTTCAAAGTTTGCGTTTGCGCGCAATAAAATCAGTCCGGTCTTATATTGATCACACCTTGTATGTTGTTGTGTGACGATGAGAAAATTCACTTCTTAGGTTGAGAAGACCGGAATACGGCGTGGGGTGTCTACGCGCTAACCACACGTTCCCCCTTAACCCATGACCGCGAGGCAGGGACGTCGCCGGTAGGCCTTTGCCCGTTCATGGGATCTTGCGCCAAGTACATCTTACAAACTTAGCGATCTTAGCAGTCGGGGCGCCAGAAAACCCTAAGCAATCAGTGAAGCTGAACTTTCACTTGTTACTTTCTCGCTACGGTGTAGAGAAACTTATGTAATGCTGCGCGAAACAACGACGAATTTTCAGCAGAAAAACTAACTACATGGCCCTGGTAACGAAAACGTGGATAAATCCAGAAAAAAAATTCTGTAGCACGTGGTGCAGCCAGAATCCATGTTTTGTGGGTTCTTGATACTGAAAAATCGATTGACGGCACAAGTCTGTCTGTCCGTTCATCTGTGAAGCGTCCTAGCCATAGTAGCGGCTAAATCATTCAACCGATTTTCTCTAAAATTAATATTCCCGCTTCGATCTGGCCGATATCGCGACACCGTGAATTTAAAAATCTATATTTTTATTAGGGGGTACTTTATATGCAGCCCCTGGGTCATTTTCAAAATTTTTAAACAAAATGGCTCCATCGTTTCTGATTAAATTTTGTTTCATAGAGTAAAAGACGTTTAAGTGAATGGTGCTGGGGTCATGTTCGGTGAAAACCCTAATATTTGGAAAATTGCAAAAGTTCAAAGTTTTTTCGGACACCTCCTACGAATAAATATTAGAGGTGTTTTTCCTTAATGAAATCTGTGCCATGAAGATAGATTTTGAAATACGGTCGTGGAAAATAATTCGAAAATCCGAGTACTTTTCGTGTAATTTTGCGTGCCAAAACGAGCGAGAAAGTACGTGCTGTTTTAGCACCACCAGTTGACTTGTGAACGTGTGATCAGGGCCCTGCAACTCTCCATCAAAACCGGGGACAAAGCTCGAAGGTGTTACTATAGGAGGCGCTTGTGTCGCCGGGTACAGGCTCGCCAACATCGGCACGTAAAAATTGACTAAATTGTGAGAAATACTAAAAGTGCCTTCTAAATGTTCAATTATTCACAATATATACACATATAAGAAACCGCTGAAGAAAGCGCGAACATCGACGCTATCTTTTGTAGCATTACGCGCCTGCTTCAACGCAATGCGAACCTACGTAGCAGCCACACACGTTTGAAGTATCGTTGGCAGTAGTTCGTATTTTAGTTCCGGTAAGAAGGTGCTGCTGGAGAGGGCGCCACTGTAATGATCTCTACCACGTTATATGGGAGTTGAAGGGCCCTGCGTGTGATGGCGCGTTCTAACGGTTTGCTCTGCCCTCCTCAGCTGTCGGCGGTGTCGCTGTCCGTGGGCTCCTGCGTGCCGTCCACCTGCACGGCGCGGGACGTGACGGAGCTGTGGCGCGACAGACTGTCCGGGCTGCCGGCGGTGGGCGGGGTGCAGCTGGCGGCGGCGGCCGAGGAGCGCGACTGCACGACGCGCGCCCGGCCCGCGCTGGACGCCGCCGACTGGGCGGCCGTGGGGCTGCTGGCGGCGCTGGGGGCGGCGGTGGCCGCCAGCACCGCCTACGACCTGCTGGCGCCCAGGCACGCGCGGCGGCCCCTGCTGGCGGCCTTCTCCGCCGTCGCCAACGGACGCAAGCTGCTCGCCATGCCCACCGGAAAAGGTACCATTACTCACTCATTCTCTTATTCATTCATTCATTCATTCATAAACGCCCGGCCAGACGGCGGCGTCTGCTGGCGGCCTTCTCTGTTGACAACGGACGCAAGCTGCTCGCCATGCCCACCGGCAAAGGTACCATTGCTCACTCATTCTCTTATTCATTCATTCATTCATAAGCGCCCGGTCAGACGGCGGCGTCTGCTTGCGGCCTTCTCAGTCGTTCACAAAGGCCGCAAGCTGCTCGGCGTGCCCACCGGCAAAGGTAGCATTATTCACTCATTCTCTCATTCATTCATTCATTCATTTATTCATTCATAAGCGCCGGGACAGGCGGCGGCCCCTGCTGGCGGCCTTCTCCGTCGTCGCCAACGGACGCAAGCTACTCGCCATGCCCACCGGAAAAGGTAGCATTACTCACTCATTCTCTCATTCATTCATTCATTTATTCATTCATAAGCGCCGGGACAGGCGGCGGCCCCTGCTGGCGGCCTTTTCCGTCGTCGCCAAAGGACGCAAGCTGCTCGCCATGCCCACCGGCAAAGGTAGCATTACTCACTCATTCTCTTATTCATTCATTCATTCATAAGCGCCCGGCCAGACGGCGGCGTCTGCTTGCGGCCTTCTCAGTCGTTCACAAAGGCCGCAAGCTGCTCGGCGTGCCCACCGGAAAAGGTAGCATTATTCACTCATTCTCTCATTCATTCATTCATTCATTCATTTATTCATTCATAAGCGCCGGGACAGGCGGCGGCCCCTGCTGGGCGGCCTTCTCCGTCGTCGCCAACGGACGCAAGCTGCTCGCCATGCCCACCGGCAAAGGTAACATTACTCACTCATTCTCTCATTCATTCATTCATTCATTTATGCATTCATAAGCGCAGGGACAGGCGGCGGCCCCTGCTGGCGGCCTTTTCCGTCGTCGCCAACGGACGCAAGCTGCTCGCCATGCCCACCGGCAAAGGTAGCATTACTCAGTCATTCTCTCATTTACTCGTTCATTCATTCATTCATTCATAAGTGCCGGGTCAGACGGCGGCGCGTGCTAGCGGCCTCGTCAGTCGTCGCCAACGGCCGCAAGCTGTCATCAAGGGCCGCAAGCTGCGGCCCATAGGCCTATAGGCAAAGGTATGATTATTCATTCATTCTCTCATTATCGCATCACTCATTCTCTCATTCATTCATACGCGCCGGGACAGGCAGTGGCCTTCTGGCGGCCTTCTCCGTTGTTGCGGACGGCTGCAAGCTGCCATGCCCAGTAGCAAAGGTGGTTCTAAACAAACGACTGGCATCGTTGAATCGGAATTCATTTATAATTTATTTCGTTCATTCATTCGTTCGTTTAATTTATTCATTAATATTGATTTCATGTAACGGTTAAACTGAAAACTGGCGATACTGATTATTTTATTAATTTACCCTCATTGGCTCGTTTGCGTGTTTATTTATATATTTAATCATTCATTCATTCAGCCATTCATTCGATTATTCTTTTATGTATTTATTTTTTCATTGGTTCATTTTCTTAATTATTTACTTGCTCTGTCATTAGCTCGTTCACCTAATCATTGATAATTTAACCATTCATTCACGTTCCGGTAGACAATGTTTCCTTCTGGCTGTCCTCTCCGCGGTGGCAATGGCCCAAGATCTTCGCCATTACTAGCGGCAAAGAACAACTGAATATTTCGGTCTCTTATTCATTTATAATTTTAATCATTTATTCTTTCGAGACTTCGTTTATGTATTTATCCTTTCATTGGTACATTTGATTACTCAATTATTCATTTATTCTTTCATTTGCTTTTATTCACTGCCTTTTCATTGGAACATTCCCTCAATCATTTGTGATTTCTATCATTCATTCTATAATACGGTTTATCAAATATTATTTTAGTGTCTCTTACGCTTACTCATTAAACCTCTTACCTTTTTAGAGGACCATTCACTCATTCCCTTCCCATTTTATTCATAATTCATTTATTCCTTTATGCATTTATTTCACTGTCTTACTCCCGTATTCACTTTTGCCTTCTTCAATCGTTATCAATCACCAAAGTAGGGTGTTTTAAGAACATTACTCCCTACAAGCGAAACGATTTCCTAAACCGCTCATTCTCTTGCGCAGGCGATCAGACGCTGTCCTGTCTGCACGGCATGCGCTTCCTGAGCATGTTCTGGGTGGTGATGGGTCACCGCTACATGAACCACGCCCAAACGCCAGGGATGATGAACCTCCTGTCTGCCGTCTCGATCCAAGCTGACTGGTTCCGAATTCCGCTCACCAACGCCACGCTCTCCGTGGACACGTTTTTCGTGCTCAGTGGTCTCCTCGTGGGCTACCTGTTCTTCAAGCAGGCTCCGCACAAGCAACGCCTCAACATCCCGCTGTACTACATCCACCGCTACATTCGCCTCACCCCTGCCTTGGCGATGATGGTGCTCTTCACGGCCACGTTGATGTACCGGGTGGGGTGGGGCCCCGTTTGGGAGTCCACGATAGGCGAAAGGCGCGCCATCTGTCGGGAGAACTGGTGGAACACTCTTCTGTACATTGGAACCTTCGTGAATCCTATGAAGCAATGTGTCGGGCAAAGTTGGTACCTGATGACCGACATGCAGCTTCATTGGCTGTCCCCGATTTTTATTATACCTCTCGCCAAAAGGCCCAAGATCGGAATGATTCTAGTGGCAGTTTTCTGTGGGCTGGGCCTCATCGGGAATTTCGTATTGTCGTATGTAGCGGATCTCGGTGGGAACTTAATGGGAACCATGGACCAGGAAACAAGAGAGTTTTTCACTACATATTTTTATAATCCGTTTTACACTCGATATATACCGTATCTGGAAGGCCTTGCGTTGGGGTATATCTTGGGAAGCCAACAACGTCGAGGGGACAAACCGCCGAAGTTAGGCCGGGTTGCTGGTTGTGTGGCGTGGTTGGCAGTCGCCGCACTTTTGATGGTTTCGCTGGGCGGAGGATACGATTTCTTACAAACGCCACCGCCTTCTAAGCTCCCCACCGCCTTCTACAATTCTCTCAGTAGGCCGGCTTGGGGCCTCGGAGTCGCCGGTGTAGTGTGGTTGTGTGCTACCGGAAACGGAGGGTCTGTCAACACGTTGCTGTCGTGGTGGGGATTCCAGTTGTTGGGCAGATTCTCCTACAGCATATACCTCGTGCACATGTGCCTACAAGACATTCAGCGTAGTAACGTGAAAGCGCCCAGTTACTTCAACGACAGCATCATCCTGTCAGGCCTGGCTGGAGATATTCTGATGTCACTGGTGTTTGGAGGAATATTGAGCGTAACATGTGAGTCACCGTTTATAGTGATCGAAAAGGAGTTGTTAGGTGGGCACGCAAAAAAGAATGACAACCAAAGGACTGGCACAACAGCGCCCGTCAATTCGCCATCTTCCCCAGAAGCGAAAGGAGAACGGCAGTCTTCGAAAAGAGACGACTGAGAATTGTTTGCCAGATTCTTAAAGATCTTGATCGTAGGTGCTTGCAAAGTACTGCATTTGTGATCGTAATCCCCAAGACGATTTAAATGCACTGGATTTTATTATCTCGAATTCCAAGATTTACTCAAAGGTATTCGATTTGTTCAAAACTCTAATTAACCATTGAAAACCATTTTTTAAACCCATCAACTTAAAGAATTTATTTCTGAATATTTTGAACAGTAACCCTTGGAACTGGCATACTGTACTGTAATTCCTTTTTAACATCCTGAACATTTTCAATATTTGCTTCCCACCCTATACACCTTTTTATTCATCGCGAGTGCAATAGAGTTGAAGATTCTATGAACATCTTTCGCAGTTTGATACGTCCATACTGTTAAAATGGTCCACTCTGTTAACTTTGAAAATTGATGTAATGGTAATTGTTGAAACATTATTAATTCTTTATTAAATTTACTTTCGATAAACTAAACGCTACTTACCCAATTTACGACGTAAATGTTTGAAAAAGTGATGGAATTTGGGATTATTGTAGCCAAGGAAACTAAAAGAACGTGACTTTGCACTTAGAATACAGAGGCATAAAATATCTGATTGTGACTGAAAGAAAAATATCTAATGCTTCCATTGAGTGCGTAACTTTCAGTCTTCAATGTAGTGAAATATCAACTAATGATATGGCATTGTTAAAAAAATATATGAAATTGTTCAAAAGGTTATCTTTGATAATTCTTTTGTAAAGATCTTATAATATTAGACATCACGACGCTTTTGTGATGGCTACCAGCGATTTTGTATAAAAGGTTTTGTATAATTTGTTTATCCTCTCAACGTATGTCAAAATATAAAAGAGCACTGCTCAATTTTCAGTCGTGTATATTAATGACTATTCACTTTCTGCAAAAAGACACCAAAACTTCGGTATTCTTCAAAATAATTATTATCTTTGTAATATAATTTGCATTTTAAGAAAACCTATTACGTTTTTTTCGCGTATGTATGTATTTAATATTTTTTGCCGTTCCTTTGAAGATAATTATTCATCCGCTCATTTGAAGATAATTATTCATTTATTCTGACATATCATATCTTCGTATATTTATATTATAGAACCACAACGAGGCAGCCTTTTTAAAAATAAACATGAAACAATTCTTAAATTGAAAAATGTCTTAAAATTATGCAGTTTTTCCGTATTCCCTTCGATAGTGAGAGAGACACCCCATAGAGGATTTGTCATCAGAGATGAGCTGAGTTATTAATATTTTAATTCTGAGAATTTTTATTACATTGGGTTTTACGTCCCCTACGTGGAAGGTGTCTGGACACCTTGAAATGCAACATCATCAATTGTCACTGGAAGTACATATTTCTTCAAAGTTTACAAAGTCCAAGGAGTAGGTAAAAATATCATTTTTTACTTGGATACCTTTTATATAAACATAGTATATAATAATATTGGTTAAATAAATATAATGGTGTGTGGATTGTGATGGAGCGTGAGCAACAAGTCTCGAAATGATATATTTCTTATTGTCTGAAGTTACATGCGTCCTCTAAATTTCATAGCCTCATACAGTCTAACTTTCAAAGACTTAGTTAAACATTTATAAAATTGTATTTAAAAGAATTAACCCAATACAATTGAAGTGTAATAACATCGCGTAAAATTATCTTTACCAGAAGGACGTTTTCTCTATATATCATTCTTTGCTACCAGCGCGCTCTCGTGGACAGTGTATTAATCAAGATGATGCAGTCAACCTTCTGAACCTAGAGAGCGCTAGGGGCTTAAATGTCTGAAGACAGATGGAGGAAATAAAAATTAATTATTACAAATATTATTATTATTATTTTTCCATTACATCACGACTAAAGATCTTATGAGTCGGCTGAATATAAAATCTACTCCAGGTTGCAACCAGCTACCTAAGGAGCAGATCCGGTGACTATCAGTGCCTCTACAATACTTTACGCAAAATGTGGGCTGTTCCAAATAAAGCAATTTCTTGCACTTCCCAGTCTTTTGAATTACCGGGGAGTTTAGACAAGTTCTTACTCAAATTTTGCGGAACAAATCCCAGAGCTCCGGTAACTATCGGGACGACCTGTGCTTTTACGCCCCACATTCGGCTGATCTCGATTTCCAAACTCTTGTATTTAATTATTATTATTATTATTATTATTATCATCATCATCATTACGTCACAAATTCAGTGACTCACATGAAGTCAAATCCTAATGCAAAACGTTTAGTATTGTTTTATCTTCTACGTATATTATTTCAGTAGTATACCTTCCCTTTGCGTCTCTTACAGGCAACCAATCATTATAAATGAGGTCCATAAAGAAAGGGAATTTCAAGGAGACGTAACGAGATGCACTTTGACTTCAAAAACAGGAAGAATTTGTTTAAGAAACGCATCTAAATATTCATGTAAAATCCTAGCAGGCTTTGATTCATCTAAACAAAGCCTGCTAGGATCTTAAAAACTAAAATTTTTGGCAGAAGGCCTTAAAGAAACGTTCATCATTCCGTAATCTACAGGATGAGATCTTTTGAACATTCTATTACATTTTTGGTGGTCCGACGCTTCTCGACATTACCCCACCTGCTCAGAGATATGCAGAATATGCAACTAAATGTAAATGTGAGGGACAGAGAAGAGAGAGAACGATGGAGACAGTCAGACAGACAGAGACGGAGAGAGAGAGGGAGTGACGGGGAGAGAGAGGGAGAGATGGGGAGAGGGAGGGGGAGATGGGGAGAGAGGGAGAGTCGGGGAGAGAGAGGGCGAGACGGGGAGGGAGAGGGGGACACTGGGAGGGAGAGGGAGAGACGGGCAGAGAGAGGGAGAGACGGGGAGGGAGAGGGAGAGACAGAGGGAGGGAGAGGGAGAGGGAGGGAGAGACAGGGAGACGGAGAGACGGATCCGATCAGCGAGGCAATTCCCCAACAGAAACAACCTCTAAGCTCCCGACAAGTATGGTGGTGTAGTGCATGTGAGTATACGTAAGGGTAAGGATAGGACTAGGAAGAGGAAAGAAAGATCGCGCGTCGTCCGTGGCCCGTTTGTTAAGGTACTGCTCCAGCAATCGACTTGTGTTCATCGGAGAAACCACGAAAAACTGCCAATCAGAGCAACCGCCCGCTAGAATTCCCTTCCTGACAGCGGCTGGATTCCATCCAGCTATGTAGCTAGTATCAAAAAATCCTGCCACCGTCAGGACTCGAACCCTAGAACCTCCCGGTCAGACGCACTACAGTGCCATCAGGTGCTGCCCTGAGCCACCTCAGCCGGAGCGTCTCCGCTGCCTGGAGCAAGCGCTGTGTGGTGCGTGGGCGTGGCCGATCTGCTTGGCGGGGGAGGGGTGGGGAGTGGAACCCTAGAATCTCCCGGTCAGACGCACTACAGTGCCATCAGGTGCTGCCCTGAGCCACCTCAGCCGGAGCGTCTCCGCTGCCTGGAGCAAGCGCTGTGTGGTGCGTGGGCGTAGCCGATCTGCTTGGCGGGGGAGGGGTGGGGAGTGGAACCCTAGAATCTCCCGGTCAGACGCACTACAGTGCCATCAGGTGCTGCCCTGAGCCACCTCAGCCGGAGCGTCTCCGCTGCCTGGAGCAAGCGCTGTGTGGTGTGTGGGCGTGGCCGATCTGCTTGGCGGGGGAGGGGTGGGGAGTGGAACCCTAGAACCTCCCGGTCAGACGCACTACAGTGCCATCAGGTGCTGCCCTGAGCCACCTCAGCCGGAGCGTCTCCGCTGCCTGGAGCAAGCGCTGTGTGGTGCGTGGGCGTGGCTGACCTGCTTGGCGGGGGAGGGGTGGGGAGTGTAACCCTATGACCTCCCGGTCATAAGCACTGCAGTGACATCAGTTGATGCCCTGAGCCACCTCAGCCGGAGCGTCTCCGCTGCCTGGAGCAAGCGCTGTGTGGTGTGTGGGCGTGGCTGATCTGCTTGGCGGGGGAGGGGTGGGGAGTGTAACCCTATGACCTCCCGGTCATAAGCACTGCAGTGACATCAGTTGATGCCCTGAGCCACCTCAGCCGGAGCGTCTCCGCTGCCTGGAGCAAGCGCTGTGTGGTGCGTGGGCGTGGCCGATCTGCTTGGCGGGGGCGGGGTGGGGAGTGGAACCCTAGAATCTCCCGGTCAGACGCACTACAGTGCCAACAGTCACTGCCCTGAGCCACCTCAGCCGGAGCGTCTCCGCTGCCTGGAGCAAGCGCTGTGTGGTGCGTGGGCGTGGCCGATCTGCTTGGCGGGGGAGGGGTGGGGAGTGGAACCCTAGAACCTCCCGGTCAGACGCACTACAGTGCCATCAGGTGCTGCCCTGAGCCACCTCAGCCGGAGCGTCTCCGCTGCCTGGAGCAAGCGCTGTGTGGTGCGTGGGCGTGGCCGATCTGCTTGGCGGGGGAGGGGTGGGGAGTGGAACCCTAGAACCTCCCGGTCAGACGCACTACAGTGCCATCAGGTGCTGCCCTGAGCCACCTCAGCCGGAGCGTCTCCGCTGCCTGGAGCAAGCGCTGTGTGGTGTGTGGGCGTGGCCGATCTGCTTGGCGGGGGCGGGGTGGGGAGTGGAACCCTAGAATCTCCCGGTCAGACGCACTACAGTGCCATCAGGTGCTGCCCTGAGCCACCTCAGCCGGAGCGTCTCCGCTGCCTGGAGCAAGCGCTGTGTGGTGCGTGGGCGTGGCCGATCTGCTTGGCGGGGGAGGGGTGGGGAGTGGAACCCTAGAACCTCCCGGTCAGACGCACTACAGTGCCATCAGGTGCTGCCCTGAGCCACCTCAGCCGGAGCGTCTCCGCTGCCTGGAGCAAGCGCTGTGTGGTGTGTGGGCGTGGCCGATCTGCTTGGCGGGGGCGGGGTGGGGAGTGGAACCCTAGAATCTCCTGGTCAGACGCACTACAGTGCCATCAGGTGCTGCCCTGAGCCACCTCAGCCGGAGCGTCTCCGCTGCCTGGAGCAAGCGCTGTGTGGTGTGTGGGCGTGGCCGATCTGCTTGGCGGGGGCGGGGTGGGGAGTGGAACCCTAGAATCTCCCGGTCAGACGCACTACAGTGCCATCAGGTGCTGCCCTGAGCCACCTCAGCCGGAGCGACTCCGCTGCCTGGAGCAAGCGCTGTGTGGTGCGTGGGCGTGGCCGATCTGCTTGGCGGGGGAGGGGTGGGGAGTGGAACCCTAGAACCTCCCGGTCAGACGCACTACAGTGCCATCAGGTGCTGCCCTGAGCCACCTCAGCCGGAGCGTCTCCGCTGCCTGGAGCAAGCGCTGTGTGGTGTGTGGGCGTGGCCGATCTGCTTGGCGGGGGCGGGGTGGGGAGTGGAACCCTAGAACCTCCCGGTCAGACGCACTACAGTGCCATCAGGTGCTGCCCTGAGCCACCTCAGCCGGAGCGTCTCCGCTGCCTGGAGCAAGCGCTGTGTGGTGCGTGGGCGTGGCCGATCTGCTTGGCGGGGGCGGGGTGGGGAGTGGAACCCTAGAATCTCCCGGTCAGACGCACTACAGTGCCATCAGGTGCTGCCCTGAGCCACCTCAGCCGGAGCGTCTCCGCTGCCTGGAGCAAGCGCTGTGTGGTGTGTGGGCGTGGCCGATCTGCTTGGCGGGGGCGGGGTGGGGAGTGGAACCCTAGAACCTCCCGGTCAGACGCACTACAGTGCCATCAGGTGCTGCCCTGAGCCACCTCAGCCGGAGCGTCTCCGCTGCCTGGAGCAAGCGCTGTGTGGTGTGTGGGCGTGGCCGATCTGCTTGGCGGGGGCGGGGTGGGGAGTGGAACCCTAGAACCTCCCGGTCAGACGCACTACAGTGCCATCAGGTGCTGCCCTGAGCCACCTCAGCCGGAGCGTCTGCGCTGCCTGGAGCAAGCGCTGTGTGGTGCGTGGGCGTGGCCGATCTGCTTGGCGGGGGCGGGGTGGGGAGTGGAACCCTAGAATCTCCCGGTCAGACGCACTACAGTGCCATCAGGTGCTGCCCTGAGCCACCTCAGCCGGAGCGTCTCCGCTGCCTGGAGCAAGCGCTGTGGGGTGTGTGGGCGTGGCCGATCTGCTTGGCGGGGGCGGGGGTGGGGAGTGGAACCCTAGAACCTCCCGGTCAGACGCACTACAGTGCCATCAGGTGCTGCCCTGAGCCACCTCAGCCGGAGCGTCTCCGCTGCCTGGAGCAAGCGCTGTGTGGTGCGTGGGCGTGGCCGATCTGCTTGGCGGGGGCGGGGTGGGGAGTGGAACCCTAGAATCTCCCGGTCAGACGCACTACAGTGCCATCAGGTGCTGCCCTGAGCCACCTCAGCCGGAGCGTCTCCGCTGCCTGGAGCAAGCGCTGTGTGGTGTGTGGCGTGGCCGATCTGCTTGGCGGGGGCGGGGTGGGGAGTGGAACCCTAGAACCTCCCGGTCAGACGCACTACAGTGCCATCAGGTGCTGCCCTGAGCCACCTCAGCCGGAGCGTCTCCGCTGCCTGGAGCAAGCGCTGTGTGGTGTGTGGGCGTGGCCGATCTGCTTGGCGGGGGCGGGGTGGGGAGTGGAACCCTAGAACCTCCCGGTCAGACGCACTACAGTGCCATCAGGTGCTGCCCTGAGCCACCTCAGCCGGAGCGTCTGCGCTGCCTGGAGCAAGCGCTGTGTGGTGCGTGGGCGTGGCCGATCTGCTTGGCGGGGGCGGGGTGGGGAGTGGAACCCTAGAATCTCCCGGTCAGACGCACTACAGTGCCATCAGGTGCTGCCCTGAGCCACCTCAGCCGGAGCGTCTCCGCTGCCTGGAGCAAGCGCTGTGTGGTGTGTGGGCGTGGCCGATCTGCTTGGCGGGGGCGGGGTGGGGAGTGGAACCCTAGAACCTCCCGGTCAGACGCACTACAGTGCCATCAGGTGCTGCCCTGAGCCACCTCAGCCGGAGCGTCTCCGCTGCCTGGAGCAAGCGCTGTGTGGTGTGTGGGCGTGGCCGATCTGCTTGGCGGGGGCGGGGTGGGGAGTGGAACCCTAGAACCTCCCGGTCAGACGCACTACAGTGCCATCAGGTGCTGCCCTGAGCCACCTCAGCCGGAGCGTCTCCGCTGCCTGGAGCAAGCGCTGTGTGGTGTGTGGGCGTGGCCGATCTGCTTGGCGGGGGCGGGGTGGGGAGTGGAACCCTAGAACCTCCCGGTCAGAACGCACTACAGTGCCATCAGGTGCTGCCCTGAGCCACCTCAGCCGGAGCGTCTCCGCTGCCTGGAGCAAGCGCTGTGTGGTGCGTGGGCGTGGCCGATCTGCTTGGCGGGGGAGGGGTGGGGAGTGGAACCCTAGAACCTCCCGGTCAGACGCACTACAGTGCCATCAGGTGCTGCCCTGAGCCACCTCAGCCGGAGCGTCTCCGCTGCCTGGAGCAAGCGCTGTGTGGTGTGTGGGCGTGGCCGATCTGCTTGGCGGGGGCGGGGTGGGGAGTGGAACCCTAGAACCTCCCGGTCAGACGCACTACAGTGCCATCAGGTGCTGCCCTGAGCCACCTCAGCCGGAGCGTCTCCGCTGCCTGGAGCAAGCGCTGTGTGGTGTGTGGGCGTGGCCGATCTGCTTGGCGGGGGCGGGGTGGGGAGTGGAACCCTAGAACCTCCCGGTCAGACGCACTACAGTGCCATCAGGTGCTGCCCTGAGCCACCTCAGCCGGAGCGTCTCCGCTGCCTGGAGCAAGCGCTGTGTGGTGTGTGGGCGTGGCCGATCTGCTTGGCGGGGGCGGGGTGGGGAGTGGAACCCTAGAACCTCCCGGTCAGACGCACTACAGTGCCATCAGGTGCTGCCCTGAGCCACCTCAGCCGGAGCGTCTGCGCTGCCTGGAGCAAGCGCTGTGTGGTGCGTGGGCGTGGCCGATCTGCTTGGCGGGGGCGGGGTGGGGAGTGGAACCCTAGAATCTCCCGGTCAGACGCACTACAGTGCCATCAGGTGCTGCCCTGAGCCACCTCAGCCGGAGCGTCTCCGCTGCCTGGAGCAAGCGCTGTGTGGTGTGTGGGCGTGGCCGATCTGCTTGGCGGGGGCGGGGTGGGGAGTGGAACCCTAGAACCTCCCGGTCAGACGCACTACAGTGCCATCAGGTGCTGCCCTGAGCCACCTCAGCCGGAGCGTCTGCGCTGCCTGGAGCAAGCGCTGTGTGGTGTGTGGGCGTGGCCGATCTGCTTGGCGGGGGCGGGGTGGGGAGTGGAACCCTAGAATCTCCCGGTCAGACGCACTACAGTGCCATCAGGTGCTGTCCTGAGCCACCTCAGCCGGAGCGTCTCCGCTGCCTGGAGCAAGCACTGTGTGGTGCGTGGGCGTGGCCGATCTGCTTGGCGGGGGCGGGGTGGGGAGTGGAACCCTAGAACCTCCCGGTCAGACGCACTACAGTGCCATCAGGTGCTGCCCTGAGCCACCTCAGCCGGAGCGTCTGCGCTGCCTGGAGCAAGCGCTGTGTGGTGTGTGGGCGTGGCCGATCTGCTTGGCGGGGGCGGGGTGGGGAGTGGAACCCTAGAATCTCCCGGTCAGACGCACTACAGTGCCATCAGGTGCTGCCCTGAGCCACCTCAGCCGGAGCGTCTCCGCTGCCTGGAGCAAGCGCTGTGTGGTGCGTGGGCGTGGCCGATCTGCTTGGCGGGGGCGGGGTGGGGAGTGGAACTCTAGAATCTCCCGGTCAGACGCACTACAGTGCCATCAGGTGCTGCCCTGAGCCACCTCAGCCGGAGCGTCTGCGCTGCCTGGAGCAAGCGCTGTGTGGTGTGTGGGCGTGGCCGATCTGCTTGGCGGGGGCGGGGTGGGGAGTGGAACCCTAGAATCTCCCGGTCAGACGCACTACAGTGCCATCAGGTGCTGTCCTGAGCCACCTCAGCCGGAGCGTCTCCGCTGCCTGGTGCAAGCGCTGTGTGGTGCGTGGGCGTGGCCGATCTGCTTGGCGGGGGCGGGGTGGGGAGTGGAACCCTAGAATCTCCCGGTCAGACGCACTACAGTGCCATCAGGTGCTGTCCTGAGCCACCTCAGCCGGAGCGTCTCCGCTGCCTGGAGCAAGCACTGTGTGGTGCGTGGGCGTGGCCGATCTGCTTGGCGGGGGCGGGGTGGGGAGTGGAACCCCAGCACCTCCCGGTCAGACGCACTACAGTGCCATCAGGTGCTGCCCTGAGCCACCTCAGCCGGAGCGTCTCCGCTGCCTGGAGCAAGCACTGTGTGGTGCGTGGGCGTGGCCGATCTGCTTGGCGGGGGCGGGGTGGGGAGTGGAACCCCAGCACCTCCCGGTCAGACGCACTACAGTGCCAACAGTCACTGCCCTGAGCCACCTCCGCCGCCGGTCCATCGCGGCGCGAGGATTTCACCGGCGGCGGCGGCGGCGGCGGCGGCCTTCCCGGGCGGAGGCGCGGAGAAACGAAGCGGCCGAAAGCGAGAGTGAAACCGCGTGCGAAGGCCACTTTCGCCTCCTGGAAGCGGGACGCGCTCCCGATCGCCGCGGACGCCCTCCTGCCCCGAAAGCCCGCGCGCCGCGCCGCGAAAGCGGAGCACCGCTGCAGCAGCTTTCGGCCGCCCGCGCTCGCCCGCCGGCCCGCGGGGATCTCGCCGGGTGGCTGAGGGTGGGCGTGAAATCTTTTCGGTCGGCACCTTCTCGCCCTCCTCCTTCTCTTTGTTCTTCTCGTCCAGGTTACTCGCAGTCTGGTCTACTCTTTCGTCATTCTTCTCATTCGCCTCTTCTTCCTTCCTATTCTCCTCCTACTCTTTCTTCTCCTCCTTCACGTCCTTCTCCTGCTCCTCAACTTTCTTCTTCTCCTATACACTCCTACATCCTCCTTTTCCTTCTCGTCCTCCTCCACTTTCTTCTCCTCCATGTCTTCCTTCTCATCCTCTATCTGTTCCTTCTCCTCCTCCTCCACCTCTTCCTTCTCCTCTTCCACCTGTTCCTTCTCCTCTTCCACCTGTTCCTTCTCCTCCTCCACCTATTCTTTCTCCTCCTCCACCTCATTCTTCTCTTCTCATTCTTTTCCTCTTCCTTTCCTCCCTCTTCTTTTTCCTCCTCCACTTCTTTTTCCTCCTCAACTTCCTTCTCCTCCTGCACCTCCTCCTCTTCCTTCCCGTCCTCCTCCACATTCTCCTCCTCCCCCTCCACTTCCTTCTCCTCCTTCTCTTCCACTTCCTTTTCTTCCTCCTCCTCTTCCATCTCCTCCTCTGCCTTCTCTCACTCTTCTTCCTCCGGTATATGTTATATTAATACATTTCAAGCTTTTTTCATTACTCTGAAAGTTCGAGGTATTTGGGGCGAATCTGCACCGCCTTGATCCCACCTTGTTACACCCTGCACGCTTCTACGACAGGGACTAAAAGACGCAGATGCTTCTGTAGCAGAGAGTAAAAAACCCTAATGAACATCCGTCTCGCAACAGTGTATGCGCCCGTAAGCGCCCGCGATACTGGATATTTCGAATATAACGCAGTTGCCGCTGTTTTTCACGCACCCAATGTCGCTGTCCGTTCGCCCCACTCTTCAGGTAATTTCAAATAAGAACACAAACTTTTAACATAAAGAAAATACATTGTTCGTAAGCTCAGGTTCACTCATTAAACGGCGAACTGTTACCTGCTCCGTATTCGCGAGTATCTTATTCTGTATTCTTAAACCACCGATTAATTATATCAAATTTACACATGAATGGTATTTACATATGAATATCACTTCAAATATCTGGACCTCCTTTTCAGCGTCCATTTCTTACGAACTCTAGCTAGGCTTTTCTCAAACAACGTCGCCTCCGTAGTAATCCACTACATAACTTAATTGTTCTATCTCTTACGAGTTGATAAACTCGTAACGTAAATACGTATTGATACGTAAATACGAGTTGATAAACTCGTACGATAAACTCTTAACTCGTTCTACGTTTTCATTTCGTCAAAAGGCCTATTCTTCTGCCATAGACGGTACAAAATGACTGTGTTTCTGCAACAGAGAGAAAATTACGCCTATGCTTCTGCAACAAAATACAAGACGCATGTGCTTCTGCTACAGCGAGTAAAAGACGCCTAAGCTTCTGCGACAGCGAGTAAAAGACGCGTAAGCTTCTGAAACAAAGTACACGAAGACGCTAATGCTTCTGCGACAGCAAGTAAAAGTGAACGCGAGGGAAAACCGGTCCACGTAGTCTCACATTCGCTTTCCTTCCGTGCACACAAATCACTGCGCCAGACGTCCTGACTCCCAGACGGACTCATTTGAAGATAGGCTGCGACTGCTTGCACAGAAACAAGATATCAAACACTTCAGTATTACCCCCCTGTGTCCTACCTACGTCCAGATTTTATTATTAAGTTTTAGAAAATAAAAAGTCTGGAAAATTGCAATGGATTGAACGAAAAACGAATGAAATGAACGAAAAAAACATTTTTGGAATTGAGTTAACTGCGGAATAAGTTATAACAAAATCAAAGTATTTGTACCTACATTAATAAGTTATTTTCGATGGGTATTTTGATGGAAAGAAAAGGCCTAGTATGTACCTATTTATGTCACCATCCTTACGTAATATATGTCTTGAAATCCAATAACTCGACCGCATTAGGTTTATATGATAACAAGGAAATCCCGGCAGACGTTGTTCTACCCATCGTCTTCCTCTTTCCCCTCCCATCTCCCTCTGTCTCTCCCTCTTTTCCTCACCCTGTCACTTTCTCTATGTGTCTCTGCCTCTGCCGCTCTCTGTGCCTCTCATTCACGTTTACTTGCAGATTCTGTACGGCTCTAGGCAGCAGAGGTAATATCGGGAAGGGCCAGACCAGCAAAAATGTAATAGAATGTTCAAGAAGACCTCATTCTGTAGATTACGGTGTGAGAAACGTTTGTTTGAGGCCTGTTAAGAAAAAGTATACCTGACCGGGTTCTAGGTTCGATTCCCGATGGTCACAGGATTTTTTACACTAGTTTGATAGCTATGGTCGAATTTGTTCGCTGTTCGGAGGACAATTCAAGAGTCCGGCTGCTCTGATCGGTATGTTTTGCGTGGTCAAAACGATCAATTCCATGCGAATGTCGGAGCAGAAACTTAATAAATGGAACATGGTTCGCGCGCCATCTTCCCTTCCTCTTCTTTGTCCTATCCTCAACCCCCTTACTTGCACACACACACAGACGCACACTACCAAGCACTACACTACCACACATGCCGGCCGACCGATCGGGAGCTCAGAGCTTGTCCCGGCTGGGTATGTACCCCCGCTGGTGGCAGATATCAGCTTAGGGAAATCCCCACTAGCCGACGATAGGTCGGCGCCGGATCACGTCATCCAACACGGAAACATCACCGTCGAAAACCTGCACCACACTTATGGGGCTAGTGACAGCCCTTGACGCATCTGAAATCACTAATCAATCAATATAAAGTGTCCGCGTCAGAGATGCCTAGCGTTGTCATTTCTACGGTCGCACTCCTGTCTCACCGGCCTATGGTGTGAGTTTTATAGCTTTGCCCCCCATGGGCCGTCTTCACGATGGAATGTGTAAGGGTATTTCTCGACTTTCTCAGTCGTGCCGCTAGATATCGCATGATCGCAACCGTATCAAGCAGTGTTTGCGATCATGCGACTTCTAGCAGCACGAGCGAGAAAGACGCGAAATGCCGTGTGATATTCCATCGTGAAGATGGCCTTGAGTAGCCTTGAGGGGCAAACTTAGAGAAATAGCATTATAGTGCGATTTATATTGCTTTGCCCCTCATGGCCCGTCTTCACGATGGAATATGTCAGGGTATTTCGCGATTTTCTCAGTCGTGCCGCTAGATATCGCATGATCGCGACCGTATCAAGCAGTGTTTGCGATCATGCGACTTCTAGCAGCACGAGCGAGAAAGACGCGAAATGCCGTGTGATATTCCATCGTGAAGATGGGCCTTGAGTGGCCTTGAGGGGCAAACTTAGAGAAATAGCATTATAGTGCGATTATATTGCTTTGCCCCTCATGGCCCGTCTTCACGATGGAATATGTCAGGGTATTTCGCGACTTTCTCAGTCGTGCCGCTAGATATCGCATGATCGCGACCGTATCAAGCAGTGTTTGCGATCATGCGACTTCTAGCAGCACGAGCGAGAAAGACGCGAAATGCCGTGTGATATTCCATCGTGAAGATGGGCCTTGAGTGGCCTTGAGGGGCAAACTTAGAGAAATAGCATTATAGTGCGATTTATATTGCTTTGCCCCTCATGGCCCGTCTTCACGATGGAATATGTCAGGGTATTTCGCGACTTTCTCAGTCGTGCCGCTAGATATCGCATGATCGCGACCGTATCAAGCAGTGTTTGCGATCATGCGACTTCTAGCAGCACGAGCGAGAAAGACGCGAAATGCCGTGTGATATTCCATCGTGAAGATGGGCCTTGAGTGGCCTTGAGGGGCAAACTTAGAGAAATCGCATTACAGTGCGAGTTTTATAACTTTGCCCCTCATGGCCCGTCTTCACGATGGAATATGTCAGGGTATTTCGCGTCTTTCTCAGTCGTGCCACTAGATATCGCATGATCGCGACCGTATCAAGCAGCGTTTGCGAGCATAAGACATCTAGCGGCACGACGGTGAAAGACGCGAAATGCCGTGTGATATTTCATCGTGGCCGTAGAGGCTTGAGGGGCAGAGTTACAAAAATCGCACTATAGCTGCAAGAGCACTTCCGCGAGGGCAAATGAGCTCAGCGCAGCGGGCGGAGGGGGCGGGGGCGGGGGCAAGGGGCGGGGGCGGGGGCGGGGCCCGCTGGGCGAGACCAGGGCAGAGCCACGGGGAGCCGCCGCCGTCGGCATCGTCACGCCGCGACGGGCAGCGCGTGACGTCACCGGACGTCCGGCTGCCGGCGCGCCCGATGACGTCACTGCGCCGGCGGACCGCGCCTCCAGCGCGCCGCGCCCACGCGGTGTCCCCGTTCGCCGACAGATGGCAGCAGCTCAAAGCATAAGAGAGTGAGCCAAGAAAAGGGGTAATGTTTCTTAATGAACCTGTATATTTTTCTGATGTAGTGGCATTTTTTAAACATAATTCCCGAAAGGAAAACCAAACAAGATTGATTCATGAAAGTAAACATAAAGGTTCTTTCTATTTTGAACATTTCTATGTTGAATCATCTAGTAGGCCTTGGTTTTAAAATATTGAATTTTCCAGAAATATAATTGTATCTATAAACAGAATTAGAAGTAATCATACCTCATTAAATGAGAATATAATGCGCAAAAATATTGCCAACAATAATATTTGTAATTGTGGAAAAGGAGATGATTCTATAGAACATGTCTGGAAACATTCATGATCAGGAAAGAGATATATTGTCAAAAGTAGTTCGTAAGATAATTGGTTATGGTCCATATTCTGTGACACCTTTTTTATCATTTAAAGATATAAAAAACAAAGAATTTTTTTATTAGTATTGTTAAATTTATTAAAGTATTAAACAAAATATTTAAGCGTTTAAATGTATTAAGTAATTTTATGAATTTGTTGATTAATAAATAAAATTTATTTGATTTTTGTAGACATCATGTAAGGCAAATATTTTGTAACCTGGCTATGTGTACTTGTTTTAATATGCCAATAAATCATTTCTATTATTCTGAGCCAAAAGGAGCTCTCGGAAGGCCCAAGAAGCTCAAAGGATTGTTTAATTCTGTGGTCAGTAAAAGTTCTTAAGTAAAAAATTTTGGTTGGTAGAAAACAAGAGTTAGATAACTGATCCAACGCTTTTTCCTACGCTCAACGCTATTTCCAAATGCTTTTTTGTCGTTAAGGAGTTAACATTTGAATTCGATCGTTTTACTAAAATAAAATATAGATACTTAACTAGTAGTTTCAGTATTTAACCTAATTTCGCCAAAAATTGACCTAAGACATTTTACCCCGTGACCCCAGAATTGGTAAAGTTTGTATACCAATTGAAAATTGTTCTTGATTGTCAGTGTAGGTTTCTCAATAATAAAACGTATCCAATTTTTTTATTAATGACAATCCTTTATTGTTATATTTATATACAGAACACAACGTTTCGTAACTTGTTTTAGTTACATCATCAGGCGGCTCCTAAATTACGGGATACAGAAATCAATATTATTCACTAATTCAATTAATTTCACGTAGTCACTTAATTAAAGTTAATACACTGAGTTAAAATGCTTAGTGTCAATAGAATAAAAAATGAATCTTAATATCAAGCAAGTCAATAAATATAACAATAAAGGATTGTCATTAATAAAAAATTGGATACGTTTTATTATTGACCCCAGAATTGATTGGTTGTTACGTGTTTTGGGGCTCATAAATTTCTATGGTCATTAGTTACTTAAGTGTAGTGCACGTTTTTATCAAATGGGGTTCCAGCAATCTGCCCCCGCTGGATGGTAAGATCCAGCGCCGATATACTCGTCGCTTTCGGGGCTTTTCGTAACCAGGTATCTCCGAATAGCGAGGCATCGCACCAGAAAGGACAAACCGTAAGTCTGCTCCACAACAGCTCGCCAACGGGAATGACGAAGCGAAGGCGAGACACATGTATTTCACAATAAACACCAACGGGAAGTGGAACAGCGCTACGAACCGAAGCGGCAAAAAAAGAGAACTTCACAAAACAGTTGCTGAAACCAAAGCACTTCTAGCTACGCAACTCGGTTCACTCTTGCCCTGTGCTGTTAGGAATAATGAAGAGTCTAATGAAAAAAATATTCATAAGAACAAAACAAAATCAGAAGAAAGAAAAAAGGAAAAATCAATTACGAAGTTACAACTAGAATTTATCAGTGAACACACAACTCCAATGCACTTTAACGAAACACATACAAATTTTTTTGGGGGGTTAATTTTAATTTTAAGAATGAATATGAATAGTAATAATAGTGCCAATACATTTTTTTAATTCTTCTTGTTCGACAATACAGTCTTTTAGGGTTTTAATAACACATAAGATTAGTAAATAATATTTTGGATTGGCTTTTACAAATCTTATGTGTTATTAAAACCCTTGAAAGACTATTGTCGAACAAGAAGAAATACATTTTTTTAAAGTATTGACAGTATATTTTACTATTCATATTAATTCTGTCAATACTGAAAATACCTAAAACAACTCAACAATGAGTAACTAAATCCGCCACATACCGTACACTCGCCACGCTCTAATCACAAAATCACATTACTCTCTCAACTCCACTCCAGTCCAATTTCGCGCGCTCGATCAGCTGGTAAGCTTTGCCGCCATTTCATTGGCTGAGAGGCTTGCCGTTGCCGAGCCAAGATAAATGTTGACCCTCCTTCTCGTTGCCGTCAAGCTTCGCGAACGCCTGCCAGAGATGTCCGTCTCAAAAATTATTTCAAGGTTCCCCAAGGACAAACTACGCCCTCCATAAACATTCAAATAAGAAAGCAAATTGAATTTAAAAATATGATAAACTTACAGACATTACATTCAATGATAGAATACTACAAATTCAAAATGAAGTTTAAAAAAAAAAATTTCAAACACTAAATCGTAACAAAGTGAGAGGGACCTTCAAATAAATGAACTCCCCGCCTGCCTATGCCCTAACCCTGTTCTAGTGTTAAATAATTAAAAGCTCTGTAAAATCAATGGATTGAACAGACAGAAAATAAAGCTGTTAAAAAAAAGATCTCCGTCTTTCAACTTTCTTTACGTTCTCGTTCACGGGCTTTTGTGGAGCGGCCACTAAGCTCCCAACAAGTGCGGTAGTGTTGTGCATGTACGTGTAAGTCTGTGTGTGTGTGTTTGTGTGTGTGTGTGTGTGTCTGTAAGGGTGAGGACAGGACAAGTAAGTGAAACGAACGATCATACGAAGTATGTGGCCCGTTTATTAGGGTACTACCTCGGCATTCGCCTGCTGTTGATTGGAGAAACCTCGAAAAACTACCGATCAGAGTAGCCGGTCGCTAGAATTATCCTTCAGGCAGCGACTGAACTCGACCTAGCTGACAAGCTAGTGTCGAAAATTCTGCCATTGTGGGGACTCGAAGCACAAGAGAGGGAGCTTGGAGTTTAATTAATAAACTTAACGTTAATAAACTAATAATAAACTAAATTAATAAACTAAATTAAACGTTGCTCGCAGAATTTTATACTTTGCAAATATTTTTATTGTAGAATGCCTCCCAGTCGAACATTGTCATCTTTTCCGATTAGGGAGTTTCTCAGAGCATTACGCAATACAAATTGCGATGACAATCCACCTCTGATATATACATTGAGGTAAAAGTTAGCTTGTGGTAGCTACATTGTTGTGAACATTCAATATGTATACGTTCAGCCCATAAATGCATTGTTAGTAACGGAAAGTAGATGAAATGACAGCGACAAAAGGACTCATTAATTAATCTGTACCTTTCTGTGATGCATTTAGGTCTTTTAAACGTGAATGCAAACAAGAGAAGTGATAAAAGTTGAACCTTCTCACAATATTTTTATTTACTGCTTCCGTGTAGTATGAAATAAAAAATAAGTTTACATTACAAATTTAAAAAATGGTTGATACGTGGAACCTCACGATTATAGGTATATTGAATGTATATTGTATTATATGTATATTGTATTAACTTCAATGCAGATGCAATTGGATAAAGTTGATTTTATTGATCTCAAGAACATAAGAGATTCAAAAAAGACGTAAATCCCAAGGGAGTTGTAAGAATTAAGGATTGTTAAAAATGAGAGAAGCGATTTAAAAAAGTATAAGCTTGAAGGTATTAAAACTGATAACATATTTTTTAATGTTATCAAAATTAATCAATTCAAATTTCAATCCTTCAATTTCTTACGTATATTTTCTTAGTTTCCATTTCTTCGTATTTTATTAACTTGATTATTTTTTTCATTACTTTGCGTCATAATTATAACAAACATTTGTCCTCTCACAGCCGGGTCCATGCAGTATTTCGTTTCGCCAGCAGATGCCTCCACTGCCGACCACGATGAATTCGCCTCTTTCAGACTCTCAACTCAGTGTGTAGTAAGGATAAATATTCTTACTTACACGCAACACTCACCATGCTGGATACTCGGATTGACATGAAATTTCGCCACCTGATAGAACACCATGCAAAACCTATATACGCAAAATTTGAAGTGCTATGGAATATTATAAATAGTGTTTTATAGGCATTTTGTATCAGGACCTTTCGTGACCTTCGCGCTTCCCGCAGCGGGCGAGCCGTTGCTTCAGCAGCGCTAGGAACGTTACAAGGCGTCTATCAGCCGGTGTCAGATTTCCAAGCGCGTTCGTTCCATCTGAACCTGCAAAGTAAACACCCGTTTTTGCCACCCCGCCTGCCCTCCAAGTAACTGAGACCTTGCCGACAGGCCGATAGTGCAGACGCGGTGTATGAATAATGTCCGCAGAACCAGCGGCGAGCAGCGATTTCCGCCCTTCCACAGTCGGTAAGGTCAAGAAAGGTCCCAATATTAATTATCGCAAAACCACTACTTGCAATGCTTCATAGCACGTAAAAATTTGTATGTAGGGGTTTTGAAAGGTGCTGAACAAGCTGGTAAAATCTCAAGTCAATCCGAGTATCCAGCACGGTGAGTGTTGCGAAGAAAGACCAATACTTTTACTAAGAAAATAGTTTGTGGAGAATTAAGTAACGTGGGAGCAATTTGACGCAGAAAGATGACAAAGGTCAAACGTTCTGACTTCATTGTTATTATTTAGAAAAGTAGTACGTAAAATGTCCTTCCTCCCTCCGTCAGAAATCGAATCGAAATCATAGATTAAGGGATTTGTAGTTACTGTTTAGAGTGTCTAGAAATCCTTGTTGTTCTATACATTGGGTCGGATTTCTAGACATGGGACTCTACGCAATTAGAAGACCGCAATTTATCGTTAGGAAACCTTGATTTCATACTGGGATAGAGTGAATTTTTAATTCCGTAAAAATTTGCTCATTTGTGATGAACGAGAGAGAATTTAAAGTAGTTTTTAGGAATTTAATTTAGATTACTTCAATTTGGTTTATAGTGTTTGGAGCTGCGCGTATCCAAATTGAACATCCCGTAAGTTATGAGGTAATGAAGAGCTTTCTAGCCGTTCCACCCCATCCCCACATTCAGAGGAATGAATGAACGTCCCATTGACTGATGTTTCCGAACGCGACAACTGCTAAGGTCATTAGTCCCGTGAAAGTAATCCATTTTTTATCGTGGGAGGTGGCAGTGATCTTCCTCCGCTAGATGGTGAGAACCGGCGCCGACCTACATGTCGGCTTGCGGCGTTTTCCTCAACCAGGTATCTCCCACCAGCGAGACGCCGCCCCAGCCGGGACAAATTTTAACCTCCCGACTGGTCTCACGACATGTGTGGTAATAAAATGCGTGTAAGTGTAGGTTAGGAAGTGGTCAGGGTAGGTCAAGGAAGAGGAAAGAAAGATCGCTCGCGGTCTGTGGCCCGTTTGATAGGGAACTGCTCAGGCAATCGGCTGGTGTTGAACGGAGGAATCACGAAAAACTTCCGATCAGAACAGTCGGCCGCTAGAATTCTCCTCCGGACAGCGACTGAATTCGATCTCGCTATCCAGGTAATGTCTAAAATCTTGCCACTGTGAATCAACAGGCCGAGGCGGCGGCGTCTACGGTGGCGAAACGTATGTCGCGCGCGGGCAGGTCACGCATGAGAGAAAGTGCGTGCGACGCACACGCGTGGAGCGTCCGGTCACGCCCCCACACACGCACACGCGTGACCCTCGGCGACGCGACTTCTCGATGGGCACGGCAGAGTTCCGCGCGGGATTTCCTACGAACGGTGCGCACGACCAGCCGATGGGACTCACGATTTGGCTAGGTAGCAGTGGCGGCTCGGGCATGCTTTGTTTTCGTGGTCGGCGGGTGATATACAAAGAAAGGCGTGCACACAAGGGGAGCGTGTGTTCTCCCCCTGAATATTTAGAAACTGGCCTGTAGCCTTACGTAATAGAATAATATATTTCCGTAAATAAGTTAAATCCCTGATAAAAATTACTAATATATCGTAACATACTCCAAAATATGCAATAATTATGCGAAATGATGTTCACACTAGTCTATACCTATAATGCAACCGTATCTATATATTTTTGTACTATTTTCTTTGTGTGTAGAGATATATAACATGAAACATTTCGGGAGTTTACTTAGGAGGAAAGAAGTATATCGCATGAACTACTTAAAATGCAACAAATTAGATTACATGGGTCAATTTGCTGTGAGAAAGACAACGAAGCTTATGGATTTTCCCTTCACCCAGACTACGGCGCACTATTAAACTGCAGGCCAATTCGGGCTCTAGCTGATCTAGTTCAAAGAAATATCTCTAGGTGGCAGACCAAGGAAGAAGCTCCTTCTGGACTGTAGAGTTCCATTAAAAGAAGTTTCCTCTTCTGTCATCGGAGCGTTGTGATATGTGGGAAAATACTTCACGAGAGGAGAATTCTCTGAGAGATCCTCTTTAGAACAATTGCGATCTTAAGCAAACAAGCCGCTTAAAAATGCGCGTAGTTTTTAAAGCACGATCTGTGTAAATTTACTCATAGCTATCAACTCAAAATTGTACAATTTTCCTCAAGCATCGGAAGATTTTTTTTCATTTACTCATTTAAGGTCGCTCTAAAACAATGAGGACATTAGCGAGTCCTAACAGTACAATCATAGGGATCACAGTTTTAACAAAAGTAAACACTCAAAGTCATTTAAACTTGAACCTCAAATTACAAGGTATACTCGCAGTGAATTTAAACTTACTATATTTTCGAATACAATACTCAATAGTTAGGTATATAACACTACACAATTTTGTAAACAAAATACTTTACTTTGTATTAAATTTAAGAAAAGAAAATATGTGAGAAAATTTCACCTTCCCCTCCCCTGCAAATTCAGTAATATTTCATTATTTTCCTTTTTATTCATCTTTGAACGATGCCGGCTTATCATAGCTATCTAGAAGGCTAGCTTGTGTTCCACTAAAAATAACATCAACAGATCAATTGAAAATATAAATCGTTATTCAGATCCAGTCTTTACCTCGAATTATAAGCATTCCATTCACCACTTTTGAACACGTTATTGTGTGTCGGTTGGCACTTGGAGAGTAACCTAAATCTTAATTCTGTTGTTAGAAGAGGAAGGTCGTAAATGTAGTCACAACACCGCAAAGTGTCTGTTCCTTAAACTGTGTTTATGGATCCATAAAACATTTTCAAGAAATTACATCACGGACAATGTAATAGGAAGTCACGAGCGGGTCCATTATCCTGTATCAGCGGTGAATGCCAAATGGTATGCAAGTTGTACAAGGTCGAGTCGGGTCAATAGCCTAATCCTTGGGAGCTGGAGAAGAATGAAGAAGAAAGGAATTTCTTATTTAGTCTTCGTTTGTTTCTGCTTGTAGGACAAAAGAGTCATTTCCTCTTAAGATTTTCCGCATATAAAGATCTTAGCATCGAAAGTAAAATGTTCGCCACAGATTTTACAATAGAAAAAAGGGCGTGGGGCATTTGTTGAAATGTTTTCAAGTTTAAGAGTTAAAGTTCACCTCTCTGAGGTCAAATTTTCAATTGTGTTTTCCGCCAAGCATAAAAAAATTCTCCAAATGTTATTGTGAAAATGCAGTACAAGAGTATTTAAAAGTAAAACTATTTTCATTAAAACTTCCATAATTGATAAGGAACAATTATATTTGATAACTATTATGCATTATAATGTATTATCACGTACAGCAGATTCTAAATTTTATTTTCAACCATGTCTTCCCAGAATTCACACATTTTCGTTTAAATTGTCCTTTCCTCTTACACGGCTTAAAAACGTAATGCACCACCTAATTATAACAACTGAACTTTTTGTAAAAGGAGTCGTGTATCAAACGATTCCTAGACATTCGGAATACATACACAAGTCTTTGAATTTAAGAACACTCTTCAAACTTTAAAAAACTTGCTGTTTTAGCTTCTTGAACAAACATACACTCACATAGTTCCTCAAAGAGTAAAAGTCGAATGTTTTCAACACTTCGAATAAAAATCACACAATGAAAAAATATACAAATGACGGAAAATTAACATTCATTCCATTTAAAATTTCGTGTTTATTCTACTAAAGTATTTAATTTTAGCAAGCGATAAAACATCTAAAGTCCACTAACTTCCATTTCATGCAAAAATTACGTAATTTTATTGAGGAGAAACCTCAAACTTCCTTCTAAACTAAAATTATTAGTGTTTTAAACATAGATTTTTCCAATTTTCTAAATTTCAGATGTTCTAATGAAAATGGGAAGTATACCGTACTTATAAATTATCTTTCTTCTTTTTAAGCGAAAAAAAATCAGGAAAACATTTTCAGCCAATTTAGAGACAATTTTGACAGTGCCGTAAGGGCTTTGTGTAAAGTACCCCAAAAATTAAAATGTATAAATGATCTCCGGAATAGCACAAGTAGTCTTTACACCTGACGTATTTACGAAGTTCCAGCTCAAAAGTTTTTAATCTAAAAGTTGTGCGTTACACATCTATCCATCCAGACATCGGGATTTTCGGGAACAAAATTGTATCTTCTCTCTACCTACACATATTTTAACCATCCTTGGAACAGAATTAATATACCTCAATTCTGAAGCTTGTGCGAATTTACGGTTGAAACAACTTAAACACTGATCTTACGACCGAAATTTGAGATCATATTGTTTAAATGATTTCCAAAAGATGGAAAAGGAAAAAATGAAATGAGAAAAGGAGAAGGCAGAAGAAAGTGAAGAAAAGGAAGAAGAGGAAACGTGCCATCGAAGCAACAGCAGCATGCCGGAAGATCAACAATCCGTTCACAGCGTCAGCTCGAGAACCAGTTCAACTGCTTTGATGACATTCCGAGGATTAAGGTAGGGCTTGCTGAGCAGTCTTTGTCTAAGCCGCAACCTTCAACTGTTTCGCTTCAAACGCACGAAGCGGCTTCTCTACCAATTAAGAGAGACAGGAAACAAATGCCGATGCATCTCATCTCCAAGCGGCTATCTGATGCATGTGTGAGTTGCATATTAGAAGGCCAACCTTCGCGCAACGCACTAAGAATGTGGAAATCAAAACTTTCGTTAAAGACTTTCCAGACAACTTAAGCAGCGAATTGAGGACTTGAAAATCACAAAGTCTAATCCAAAAGATCTAGCTAACAATACTGCATGAGTACATGAATGTAAAGAACGAGTATGTCCAATGAAGAGAGCCCAACATAAAAATGGCCAATAACTATGAAGCCCAACGCTAATTGGTTCAAACAACTAAATGCTAACCCTAAGAGATCACACAAGCTCTTAAAGTAGGCAAAACTCAAACTGGCCTTTTTGCAATTCTCTGTAAGTAGAATTATTTGTCGATAAAAATATCACGATCCCCTTTGATTCTGTAATTTGCCATGTTTTATCCAAAGGAACGTGTGTAATTCCCAATGTCTATTGTTAATCATTAACATATTTGCTTTTGTAAAATACAAACAAATATTTTTAAAGAACAAATTTCGGAAAGTGAAAAATGGAAAGTTTCGGAAAGTAAAGAACAAATTTCGGAAAATGTCTGGATAAGAACAAATTTTGTAACTAAGTTTTTAGATAGTTTCGGAAGACAGCTTGAAAACGTGACCACTGAATCCACTATTTCGTCTTTTCATATGAGATAAACAGCGTCTGCTTCTTTGTGTCTCGTCGGTTAAACTGATTCAACCAGATCGAATATTTTTTGTTGAGTTAAATAACAAACAATAACAAAGATAACGAAAACAACAAAACCAACAAAAATAAAACAAAAACTACAAACAAAATTTAACAAAACAAGAGAACACATAAAACAACAACAAAAACAATATCAAAAACAACAAAATCAAACAACAATAAAACAATAGTAATTTCTTTCCTCCAAAGCGCTACTCAGCCGGACCTCGTAACAGATGCCACTGCCCTGCAGCACGGGTTGCGTAACCACCCCGTTCGAGGTGTGTATGTTCCTTATAGCTCAATTTTGCACGCTCGTCCACCGGGTGGGTTTATGGTCGTCGCACACATGTGACTCTTCCGCATCGGCGACAGTGTTCGTCTCTAGAATCGGATAAAATCGAATCGTAGAAGGGCCACTGTAGAACTGGCCTTTGCAGTTGGTTGGCTAGCCTGGACGAGATCCCGTTTGAGCTTCCGAGCGTGCCTGATGGTGGCATGTAGTACTGAATAGACATGTTTTTTTTTGTATCAGATCTTATTTCTATATTTTTGTCTTTTCGTTTATCTATATTTGAATTATATTAGTGGTTAGAATAATAACATTCATAATGCCTTCAGTATATTCGGCATGTAACTGTAAAAATAGAAGCCCTCAAACCACAAATAAATTATTAGTATAACTGTTGATAATGTAGATACCTTTTTCAATAAAGGATGAGACACTGATGTTGTCTGGTATCAATGTTTTATTAGAGCTAAAAGATCTTTTTCGATAGCTTAGCTATCTGAAAAAAATTACAAAATTTTGAAACGAAAGTTGCATTACAAAAGGTTTAACGGAAGAAGTTAAAGTTAAAAGGTTTAACAAAATTAAGTTTTCGAAAAAACTGTTAGTGCTAGATACGTAAGCAAGCTGGATCGTTACCTTACAGCCTCTGGGCGGAAAGCTATCGAAAAAGATCTTTTAGCTCTAATAAAACATTGATACCAGACAACATCAGTGTCTCATCCTTCACAAATAAATTATTTTTCAAGTTCGCCGCCTTATTTGTGATCCGTTTGTTTGCTTCTTATTGTAATAACATCCAATTTCAGGCGTTATGTTAATTACAATGACATGCCAACAGCTTCCATTCTTATGACAATAATCCATGCAAGAAGCAACGTGTTTTTAAAGTTCTTCAATGCGTTCGCCTTACATATTGTGATTTCGTTTTTATATTTCGGTTTTTCTTTCTTGGCGCGTTGGGGTGGGGTGTAATCAAAATGGAATATCACACATCGGGTCGTTCTCGGTTGTGCCGCTAGGAGTCGCATGATCGCCAGCACTGCTCGATACAGTCGCGATCATGCGACTCTTAGCGGCACAACCGAGAACGACGGCAAAATACCGTGAGATATTGCATTTTGATGACACACCCCCACGCGCCAAGAAAGAAAAACCGAAGTATAAATGAGTGGTTTTGGGTCGTGAAACCCAAGTTAGAGGATTTAAATTACGTACGGCACACGCCCATTGCATTTTGATGACACACCCCCACGCGCCAAGAAAGAAAAACCGAAGTATAAATGAGTGGTTTTGGGTCGTGAAACCCAAGTTAGAGGATTTAAATTACGTGCGGCACACGCCCATTGCATTTTGATGACACACCCCCACGCGCCAAGAAAGAAAAACCGAAGTATAAATGAGTGGTTTTGGGTCGTGAAACCCAAGTTAGAGGATTTAAATTACGTGCGGCACACGCCCATTGCATTTTGATGACACACCCCCACGCGCCAAGAAAGAAAAACCGAAGTATAAATGAGTGGTTTTGGGTCGTGAAACCCAAGTTAGAGGATTTAAATTACGTGCGGCACACGCCCATTGCATTTTGATGACACACCCCCACGCGCCAAGAAAGAAAAACCGAAGTATAAATGAGTGGTTTTGGGTCGTGAAACCCAAGTTAGAGGATTTAAATTACGTACGGCACACGCCCATTGCATTTTGATGACACACCCCCACGCGCCAAGAAAGAAAAACCGAAGTATAAATGAGTGGTTTTGGGTCGTGAAACCCAAGTTAGAGGATTTAAATTACGTGCGGCACACGCCCATTGCATTTTGATGACACACCCCCACGCGCCAAGAAAGAAAAACCGAAGTATAAATGAGTGGTTTTGGGTCGTGAAACCCAAGTTAGAGGATTTAAATTACGTACGGCACACGCCCATTGCATTTTGATGACACACCCCCACGCGCCAAGAAAGAAAAACCGAAGTATAAATGAGTGGTTTTGGGTCGTGAAACCCAAGTTAGAGGATTTAAATTACGTGCGGCACACGCCCATTGCATTTTGATGACACACCCCCACGCGCCAAGAAAGAAAAACCGAAGTATAAATGAGTGGTTTTGGGTCGTGAAACCCAAGTTAGAGGATTTAAATTACGTGCGGCACACGCCCATTGCATTTTGATGACACACCCCCACGCGCCAAGAAAGAAAAACCGAAGTATAAATGAGTGGTTTTGGGTCGTGAAACCCAAGTTAGAGGATTTAAATTACGTACGGCACACGCCCATTGCATTTTGATGACACACCCCCACGCGCCAAGAAAGAAAAACCGAAGTATAAATGAGTGGTTTGGGGTCGTGAAACCCAAGTAAGAGGATTTAAATTACGTACGGCACACGCCCATTGCATTTTGATGACACACCCCCACGCGCCAAGAAAGAAAAACCGAAGTATAAATGAGTGGTTTGGGGTCGTGAAACCCAAGTTAGAGGATTTAAATTACGTACGGCACACGCCCACCCGGCCTGAACCAGCGCCAAACTGAATACTCTGTTTCTCCAGAGGGCGCTGCTTTGTCTGCAAAAAGCATGACTTCAATTTGCTACAATGATGGAGGCGCTACAGCCACTCTATGTAGTGTATTCTAGCTCGCTGGTACTGTCTCAGTGCGCCGTAATTCCCCTCTTGCGTTTTCATTTTGTTATCATATATTTTGAACAGTCCTTGATCAGATAGTTCGTGTGTATACGTATGTACCGCAAATGTCCAAGGACGGGTAATATTACAAAGTTAATGTCAAGGACTGTACGTGAGACTTTGTAATTTTTTAAATACGATTCCGCCAAGAAGGACATGATAAAGGACAATAGCCAAAATCTGCATCTCATTTCCGTTGGTAAAGAGTTTTTATTAAACGGAAGTGAATATTTTCTTGCCAATTATTGCCGAAAAACGCTTCGCACTATCTATATACGTTATTCAAATTAATATGTTGTAATTAGTCGTAATTGCTTAATATGTTGTAATTAGTCGTGTTATACATATTTCATTCATAATCGACTCCAAGACAGAAACACAAGTATAGACATTGCCTATTGGAATAGGAAATCCCAGGTTGGCAATGTTTGATGTTATCGAGACTGCCGACCTGAGAACAAGCACGAAAATCAAGTCAGAAAGGTATTGAACGTTCTTGAGTAAAGTGATAGAGTTGGAACAAGCGTTTTCGAGGCAGAGATGAAATAGAACGCTTTACTCAGAATTGTGTAATTGAGTGGAGCATTTGATGTAAAAGATGTAATGTCGTATTGAGGGAGTATTAATTGAGAACAGTACTGTGAATAATTGAATGGACTAAAATACTAGGAAGTGTGAATACAGTGAATCTCTATTCACACTCTCTAGTTTGGGATTGGATATGAATGAAGGACTTAGGTTGTTTCGAAACGTGAAGAAGACATATATAGGAATCTTTATTTAAAATTGTAAATTTGGCTAGACGTTTCGTTATTATTTCCATTTAAAAGAAAGTGTAAATTAATATTTGATTATGAATAAATATTGTCTTTTATTTTGAATTTGAAAGTGTTATCATTTAATATTTCCAGTAAGTTGCTTCATTCAGATCTACGGTGTATGATACAGAATCACCAGCCCTGAATAAATATTAAATGAGTATTTTTACATCCTCCCCCATTAAATAGATTCATTACATTTTCGATTAATGAAAAAAGTTAAAATCACCTCAATACACACGAGTTAGGTCCCAGAGTTCAAGAAACAGTACACAAATTGCACTTCTCATCGTGCTCCACACACACCTTTTAATTGTTTTTTTTTTTTGTACGTTAAAGAAAGAAATAAAAAGAGAAAGAAACAAAGAAAGAAGGAAAGAACGAGAAAGAAAGAAAGAAGGAAAAAGGAGAAAGGAAGGGAAAGAATGAAAGGGAAATAACGAACGAACGAACGAACGAACGAATGAAAGAAAGAAAGAAAGAAAGAAAGAAAGAAAGAAAGAAAGAAAGAAAGAAAGAAAGAAAGAAAAATAATAAAAAAAAGACATCGCCGATCCGATGGTCGAGATCGCTAAGCCAGTAGTGCAGTGGCGATCTCGGACCAAAGGATCGCGGGTTTGAGTCCCGCTTCGGACATGGGTATGTTTGTATCTGTGTTGTCCTTTTACCCCTCATCACCATTATTTAATCTTCCATACCCCCAGGGCTAAGAACCCTGGGGGATACAAATCGCATCCAGCTAAATGATGACCCCTTGACAAATTACATGCACTTGCTACCAAGATAATGATATTGAGCCCCAGTTAGTGCAGGATGCATGCACGCGTGGTCCAAGTCAGACTAAAAAAAAAGACATCAAGGCCATGATATTTCGGACTGTCGACCAGGTAGTGCTACTCACTATAGCTTAGCGGGTGGAGAGTGGTCGTGAATAATAATAATAAATAATAATAAAATTGTCTTTATTAGTGAATGGGGGTTAAGGAAGGGGGAGGAGAAGGGGCGTGGCGCAAGGGGCGGAGGTCGAGGCCGTGTTCACGCGTGCGCGTGCACTTTCGCCGTGGGAACTCCCCGCCACCTCTTTCGCCACGCCCCGCTCCGCTGTTTCTCTCGCCCGTCTGACACCGAGGAAATATTTTCCGCCTCTTCTAACCTCTGTTGCTTTAGTCTCAAACAGAAATAACCTACATTTCATGATCAATGAAAATACTTTGGGTTTTTACCTCAACTTTAGTTGAATGCACAAAAATTCTTTCTGATGAATTAATTACTGCTCCTGAGAAAAATACTTTCATCCCATCTGTCCAAAAGTTAGTTAAGAAAGGTCAAGGAAATAATTTAATGGTATGCAAAGCTGTTAAGGGAAACACTTGTGTTGGTATGCATCGTAGTAAATATATTAATAAAGTAGTCATTCATAGAAGTAAAAATGTCTTATGTGTGAATAAGGATTCCACCTTGTTGTATAATTTGGTCAAGAATGCTATAATGTCCAACAATTTAATAAACAAGTACAAATCTAAATCTTTACTTGTTGTGAATTTCCAATACCCAAGCTTGTATGGGTTAATAAAGTTTTTCAAAGAAAATCATCTCATTAGACCTGTGGTTAGTTTCAGCAACTCCAGTATTTCTCTGCTTTGTAAATTTGTCATCCCAATATCCAATAATATGACTAGCTTTAACCCAAAAACTTTGGGTTTTGGCGTATTTGCATAAATTAAACAAAACATTGAGATTGTTTTTCCTTTTGAGCACGAAACAATTTGAAATATTAGATCGTACCCGTGCGAGAACTCTCGCATGCTATACCCCACCCTCTTTCTTATTTTTACATTTCCATATTAAGCCTGTATTATATATTTTTCTTCAAGACCCTCTTATCCTCCGTCACTAATTCTATACGTCACCTTGTAATTGATAACAATGTAATACATCCTTGTCAATACAAACTATTCTTATTTAACTTTATTACCAAGCAAAGAGGTTCACCCGTGTTATTCAGTCGCATAGAATATAAAATAATTAGGTATTTCACATACAGTTGCAGATTCTACAGATTTTGAACAGGTGGGGTAGAATCGAGAAGCGGCACAGTACCAGACCTACATGATATAAAAGACAATTGAGGACCTGACAATTCTGATTCGTGTTCAAGTATAAGACTATTTTTACTTTCGAAACAATAATCTACAAAGTGTGGAATAATTTTAAGACAAAACATATGTAAATTAAAAAACGGAATAGTATTTCCCACAATGAGTTTCGATGCTTGGGAAGCAAAGGAATGAGACTATAAAAATGAAATACTTTTGTAACCAGAAGTCACACCCAGAAGGTTTTTACGCTAGACAGGTTTCCCACACGTTTTCAGAATGTGTGTCCCTGCGCGTGTGTGTGAATGAGGTCTACAATTGTGTGTGGAATAAAGTTGGTAATTAATTTAACTACTATCTCCCTTTTGAGTGTAAACTATCGTGCTTTAGTTCCTAACTGATTTCATTCGCTTTCAAGAGAGACATTGCTATATTCTATCAGCAGATTGAACTCCCACCGCTCGGAGTATTTGGACCCTGGGAAGTGTCAAGTCCCAGGAGGAGTACACAACAAATTGCCCAATCAGACACTGCCGCATTTCTGGCACGTATAATTGTGCGGTGGAATTGGTATTGAAGGAAGTGATTTAAATGCTGGTGTTCATATTCGCATTTAGTAATACTTTTAATACCTGCGACTCTGTTTCTCCAATACTTACGTGGACTCTGATTGGGATACTTGTACACACATTTTACACAGTAGTTCACAAGCATTTGATGCATAGATATTACTTGGAATTATTAATTGAAGTGATGTTCTTTATTCGATTTATTTACTATTTCTTACTAAATAACAAAGAATAATATTGTTTCCAGAAAAATATTCCATCATATCATTACTATACATCGGAGCCTATCTTACTGACATGAGAATGTTTGAAACAGAGCTACCAAATCGTGACAGAGAAGTACCCCAAATTATCACGCAGCAACCGCAGCATAATGGACCCGTTTCAAGGGTCCATTACAAAACAGAAATGGACCCGTTTGAAGAATTTGTTTAGTAATTCGTATGTCAAATGTGTCATTTTTTATCATTATCGCATTAAAATCAAATTATTTCCAACAAAACTTCTTAAAAAATCGAAAAGTTTACAACACGTAAAACTGAACATTGCACATCTAAAAGAAAATAGTTCATAAGAATAATTTTCAGAGTGTTGCAAAACATTACTTTTCCTGGGGTAAAAAAGATCCCAAACAGAGTCTAAGGATTAAGTAGTACAGTGTTATTACAAATGATTCATCGAATTTTTATTTCAGAAACTATTACACATAACATAATGAGTGATACATTCATAGAAATTCAATACCTCCAAGTTTTTGACAATTTGTCACAAATGTTCAATGTCCTCCTTTCGTCAGTGTTACGACATGAAAATAGAACTTGGTACGAGTGTATCAACTCAGGAAAGGAACATCCGAGTAATGAAATGGATTGCTATGGAGACGAGCTTTGTTTGAAAGACGCTGGCTAGAGTTCGAAAGAGATGGATGCTTGACGTTTATGTCGTGAGCTGCAAAGTGAAATTCTTATTTAAATACTCAGTTAGTAGTGTTTTCAAGTGTTTAGAAGATTGGCGAAAACTTGAGCAAAGTATTACTTATGATTAATCGGTGGTTCAGAATGCAGAACAAAACATTCGCGCGAAGCGTAGCAGATAACAGTTTGCCGATTGATTAGCCATACAGATCTCACCAACAATACAGTCTCATTTTTTTAGAACTTTAAATGTTCTTTGATGTAAATATTTAATTTTGTTCTACAGGGCCATGTAGTGGAGATACAACAGATTTAACAGCTGATAAACCTTCTCGGTAAAAAACATGTGGAAGACAGAAAAAACATGTAAGAAACATGTAGAAGTGTGCACAATCTCAACTTTCATGGAGATTGGTCTGACGGTGTCGGAGTTTAGCTCTTATAAGCTCTTATATACTCGTATATATATATATATATAATATATATATTATATATATTATATATATATATTATATATATATTATATATATTATATATATATTTGTATATATAAAACGATAAATCGATGTTTGAATAAAATTTGCCGTCACTGCAGACAGCGGTTCGCTCCTTGTTGAGCCATGTTCTTCTCGCCATTTCCACGCGATTCGCGGAACGCGCCACCGTCTCGCAAAGCGCGTGCGAACACAGGCGCGATCATTACCGCGCGGCCGCGGCCGTGTGAGGTTTTCACGCGGCGCTTGCGGCAACCGCTGCACAAGGCTCGCGCCCGCTTTCCCATAGCGCACGTTTGGGCAACCCGCTGACGCACACGCCGCGCCGAAGGCAGTCGCCTCCACGCAGCGCCGCGTTGAAATTTCAGACAAGTGAATTACCGTGCGAAAATTACGCGAATGCGAAAACGTGCAAATCCTGAAAAATAATGCAAATCCGGAAAAAGTTAAATAGAAAAAATTCAAATCTAAATCATTAACATTAGAAAAAATGCAAATCTGAAAAAACGAAAATCCGAAAATAACACGAAAAACAAAAATATTAAGCACGCAAAATGCAAATTCGAAAAACCGCAAATCCGAAAAAAATACATATGCCAAAAATACGTATCCGAAAAATAAGTCTGCAAAAAATAATATTCGAAAAAATGCAAATTTAAAAAATGCATATCCGGAAAAGGCACATTCGAAAAATTCAAATCCAAAAAAATGAAAAGTATGCTTATTCGAAAAAATTCAAATTCTAAAAAATGCAAATTTCAAAAATTATTTATCCAAACATATGCACTAGTACGACCTTACTCAAAAAATAGTTTTTATCCACAAAATTAAGGAACTAGTGGTGCTACAATAGCACATGCTTTCCCTATTATTGGAAGCAGCTCTGTAGAATTGGAATATTGCACATTTCTGCCCTACTAACATTTTAGCTATTATTTGAAAACGTCCAATTTAACCAAGAAGCCATCAACCACGGTGTAAGATACATAGGTGTGTTAACTGGCCATCTTTGGGACAAATTTTTTGAAGCCAGTTTTAGGCTAGTTCCTCGCTTGTTCGTACGGTGCGCACGATCGGTTTGGGTCGCTGTGTAAGATATACATCTTAAGACGACATCTGAAACTGTGGCTGTTGCACATTACACGACCAATCACGACCTTACCCAAATGAGACCCAAAGATCGCAGCACTTATATGCGAGAACTGTGAGAACTAGCCTCACATGAGCTTTGGGTTTAGACTGGGAGTGAACACACCTATATATCTTACTCAGCGCGAACAACTCACTATTTCCATCGCAGTGATGTCAAAAGTACGTGAATTCCACAACTGCATAAAAATATAATACAAAAGTCTTGTAAACTTGTATTGGAAAAAAGTCTGATACCATACAGATCTATCAAGTCACAACAACGACACTTAACTCACAGAAATTCGTGAGAGCGGAACGAAATTCAATTGTTGCGTTCCTGCGTAGTCAGTATTCCCTTAAAGAGCTAGCAATTTTTATTTCCAATATTTGAAAAGAAATACTTTTTTAATGTGTAAATGTATAACAAAAGGTCGAATGTAAAATGATCAAAGAAATAATATACAAAATTGCAAATTCTAATTTACGACGCATCCGGCTGTCTGAAAAGCAGTAAATTTGCAGCGGGCTATTATGTTTGTCACGAAATTATAAAAAAACTGCTCGTATTTTCAACAAATTAAGCATGACCTTATTTGAAGATGTAGTTTTGATAAATATAGAGAAAACCAGCTGCCATCTATCACCGCCCAAGTACATTTTTTTGACATTTTCCTAATTTTTCGGTTTCCTAATGGTAGAACGGAAATATTAATTTTAGAATATTAAAGAACACAACAACCTAGTCCCAAATGGCACGTTTTTAAAAACAAATTGTAACACTTTTTAAGAAACGGCGTTTAAGCGCTACTAAAAATGCGAAATTTGAAGCTCATTTTCAGCTCTCTTTTTTCTCTCTTGTCCCCTCTCTATCTGTGTCCCCTCTCTATCTGTGTCCCCTCTCTATCTGTGTCCCCTCTCTATCTGTGTCCCCTCTCTATCTGTGTCCCCTCTCTATCTGTGTCCCCTCTCTATCTGTGTCCCCTCTCTATCTGTGTCCCCTCTCTATCTGTGTCCCCTCTCTATCTGTGTCCCCTCTCTATCTGTGTCCCCTCTCTATCTGTGTCCCCTCTCTATCTGTGTCCCCTCTCTATCTGTGTCCCCTCTCTATCTGTGTCCCCTCTCTATCTGTGTCCCCTCTCTCTTTATCTCCTCTCTCTTTGTCCCCTCTCTCTTTGTCCCCTCTCTGTCCCCTCTTTTTTCCTCTCTTTTTTCCACTCTTTTTCCTATCTCTTCCCCCTCTTTGCCCTCTCTTTTCCCATCTTTCCTCCCTCTTTTCCCATCTTTTCCCCCTCTCTCCTTTTACCTCTTTCCCCCCTCTTTTTCCATATTTTCCCCCTCTTTTTTCCTCTCCTCTCTTCATCTTACGTCGCCCTCTCATCCTGTCCCCTTCGACCTCGCCCCACGTGTCACACCAACCCCCCCAGCAACAGTGAAGCTCAGATGGATTGGGAAATACATTTAACTTTGCATTTAACTGAAGCGCTGTCTGGTGCAACAGCGCCATCTAGTGGAGCTACAATAATTGTTCTAAGTCTTTGTTTTTCCCGCAAGTGAAATCAATAAGTTGACAGTTTTATCGGAATCGGTCGAACAGTGCATTAAGCTCGAACCATCCAACAAATATTGATTTTTATGTATTAGGTGGCTGTTAAATTCCTAGAAAGATATAGATTTACTTAATTGTTCCCTATAGTTTTAAATTTTGGAAAGTTTTTTTCAATTATTCTTCTGAAGTTGAATGGTATAATTAATGACAATAGTCAATATGCGTGACAAAAAAGTGAAAGATCACAGTTTCAAAAACTGTACTTTGTAGATCCAGCAATTGCAAACCTAAAATGGTTTTCACCAACTAAAAATAAATATAAAAAGTTATTAAAATTGTGGAAGGAAGAAATATTTTCCGATACCAACTGTACAAGATCCATGGTGCACCTAGGTTGAAACGTATATTGCATTTACCACTCCACATTAAAACGGGTTTGAATGTGCAGCCGCTGAATTAACTTCACTGAATTAACAGTTCTTGTGTTATGTATACTGACAATTTCTTAATGAACAGCATTTCCCTGGTTTTCGTCAATTCTGGACTACTAGCTTTTGCCGAGGTATACTGAGCACTGCCAACATTAGGGCTTTGCGATGCGTTAAAATAACATTAAAAAATCTATTTGAATTTTAAACAATTTGCTGCTTAAACAAGGAAATGTGAAATCTGAAAACGAATTATTTTATGCAAGATCAGCTGACAGAAGAATTGAGTATCCATTGTGGACTATTTACGACTATTTACTAGACCAATAAACTTGCGTCTGTTCGAACCGAATTTGCGTAGACAATATATTACATCGGCTGGGCAGCAAGAGGAACAATCGCGGAGGGTCACGCAGATATTCGTGAACAATTTGATCGAAAAAATGGTTCGCAGGATTCACTTGGAATTTAAAAGAGACGAGTGTAAACTTCTAAATTGTGTTCATTGATCAATTTAATGAAGAGACTGCTACCAAATATATAAATATTTTTTCATCACGATGAACAAAAAAACACAATTAAAAAATCTAAAACAAAATATTATCATGCTAATACAAAACTGAAACCAACGACGAACTTCAGCTAATTAAAACAATTATCTGTTTATATTTACGTTCTCAGTTAATCGGTAATTAGGGGATAGAAAAAAATTATTATAACAATGCCAACCTATAAACTAGGTCTAGGTCTAGAGAGGGTTAAATATGGAAAACATGATAACTAGTCTACAAATCACATACTTGATGAGGCACATTATCTAATTCACTGAATCTCACGTATTGTTGGAAGCTCACTGCGTCATTCTTTAGTAGTACGTGCACGATGTGTGATATGTTGCTAATGTTTCAGAATATTCATCTGCAACCCAATTAAAAATTTTCGGGTAAATAATGTTGAAAAAAAGAGACGTTTATAGGTTATATAAAAATGTTTGCTCACACCAATGTTCATGTTTTATCGCCACTATAGTTGTTTTACATTGTTTTACCTGTGATGCCTCGCTCATGTCTATTATTAACAACGTACACACTAGAAAAATTGAAGATGTTGTTCAAATAGAGAAGGAAATAGTCAAATTTGGAATGTTAGGGTCCCTGGTAGACTGTTCCAGTTGGGAACGCTTGCTCATTGACGCTGAGATAATGTTTATACTTGCCTCCCACACTAATAATCTAGCGGGGTGTGTGTATGTTAACTCTAATAGTCTATTACCAAATAATTCTTATGTAATTGACGGTATTGCGAGTGGGAAATATGACATACTTGGAACAGCAGTAATAAATAGAGTCCTTTTAACGCAATCGATTACCTGTATCCACATTCCCAAAGGGATCTTTGCTTGTTAGTCCAGAAACAATCCATGAACAAGCTCACTACGCTACATTCTGTGTCGCCTGCTTTGTGTGTTGCGGCCATTGCTAGTCTTATTGCCATGAGTATCATTTTTCACTGGGTTTACAGTGGCAAATGGCAACAAATGATGCTTGAAGTGATCAGCACATTTATTAGGGGCTTCTTTGATGCAAATGGTCGTCGTTTTTTGGTGTTTGTGAGCTTCCTCAACTTTATGGTAATGAATGTTATTGCAGGATTTTTTCTCGGAAATCTTGTGAAATTGACCGGTAATGATGATCTGAAAACAATACAGGAAGTTGTTCACAAATTTGACACTGTCTATACATCACCGTTTGTTTTAAATGAAATAGAGAAGATTGACGTATCTGATGACCCGATTCTCGCATCGCTTCGAAAGATCGTTGAAGCAGTACCGTCAGGTCGCGAAATTGAAATGGTGGTGTCGAAATTTGAAAGTGGTGGCTTGGCTATTCTTGAAAACTACCAGTTTTTAGAGATATTTCAGCGTCATTATCTCTTTGCTCCAGACGGATACCCCTTGATGCACATAGTGAAAGAGTGCGTTATTTCTCCGTCATATCTCGCGTATCCCGTACGAAAAGACTGGAAATTCCGTGAATATTTCAGTTCTCTCGTTCAAAAAACGGTCGAAAGTGGCATAAGTACTGCTCTGAAATTAAAACATAATTATTCAAGAAATAAAATATTTGGTTTAGCACTGTTGCACAAGGAAGATAGCCATCAAGAGTATAGACGAATGACAATAGTGCAAATGCAGTTTGTGTTTTTTTCTTGGTTAGGGGGCATGACGATTGCTTTTATTGTATTTCTGCTAGAATTGTGGGTAAAGCGTTGCCGAGAACAAAATTTGCGAATTCATTTTGCAAGATGTGTATACCGTTAATCGTGGTCACTTTGTGCCGCGGAGGTGACTTTGAGCCACTGCGTCTTGTAGAAAATGATTGCCTTAAACTATGATGTATATTTTATACAATTGTAGTATATTTTATACACAATAATTTGTGTCTTATTTGTTCTTTTTATCGTTCATTCTCGTTCAATAAAAATCACCATATCACATTTATTTTATTGTTAACAATGTCTAACATCTTTTTATATAAACCACAAAGTTTCTGGTGAATTTTTGACCCATCATAAAGTTATCTAAAATTTTTTAAATAACAATTTTAACATTAATGCAATAGTTAAACTTTGTTAAATATTTATAATTTTTCAATGACACCCATTTTATCTTAAACCTAGCATATGCTATTTGTCACACGGAGCATACATACACACAAGTGGAAGTTCACCCATATCAACTGTGATGTAAGTTCATATTTTTCGTTCGAAACGGATACAAGCCAATTGTCCATGTCAATATTCATCTGCAATACTTTTCCCAAGCTATCACCTTCCGAGGACTCATGGTCAAGTCCCTTAACACAGGCACGTCCCGGCGCCCGCACGAGCCACTTGCCCGCCTGGGGCGCCCGGCTGTCCTAAACACATGTGGCAACTTCCCCTGACTCCGAACTCATTTCCCCTTAAAACCCAGAAAGGAGTGTACATTCGCTTCATACAAAAATATGTTTGCCCAAGTTTGCCCAAATTTGCCCAAATTTTAAAAAGATTTGACCAAGTCACACATGCTGGAAATTGCAAGTCAAAGTTTTGGACTTAATCTTACCGTACCGCTCCCATTTAAGAATTTTGAAATTTCGAATATGCCGTCATTTATCTCACTGTTTGTCAAAGTTTGGGTACATTTATAAAAACTTTGCCCAAAGCCGAAATTCGCACATCCGAAATTGTCACACAAAGCCGAAATTCGCAAATCAAGGTTCTGGATTTTACTGATCAGCCTGTCCCACGTGGGAATTTCTAAATGTCAAATACGCCATCGGGTTGCCCAAAATTTGCCAAAAGTATATCAAGCTTTAGAAAAATTTTGTCCACTCCATTTGTGAGTTTTCGCAAATGATTGTGGTCTTTATGTTCCTGTTCAGTGTGCGAGGTGAACGTATTCCATTCTACCGAAGCCTTGAAATATTTTTTTTATTTATTTGCATTCAGGTGTACTGCCTCTTTTGCAATTGGTTTGAATATATTTGACATAGAGTTACAGATATTGGACACAGTTACAGAGTTGAAATAAACTTAGTTTCCATATTTTTTTGACTTAGAATTGTTTAGGGGAGGGTATGTGTTAGGGGTTTAAGGTGGGTCAAAAAAGTGTCTGGGAAGTTTCTTATGGATGCGTGATCTGTGAGGGGTTTGTTTCCCTAATTGGAAGTGCAGGGCATGTGGGATAGTAGGAATTTTGTGGTAAAACTTAATGGTGGATTGTTTGATGAAAGTGGTGATAGGGGGTATACCGAGCTCTAGATGAAGAAGATCATTGGGTATGAACCAGGGTGCTTTGGTTATTATCCTTAGGAAACGGTTTTGAAACGTCTGGAGTCTGCGGATATGGGAAATGGCTGCTGAACCCCAAAGAGGACTTGCGGATGTTAACATTGGTCTGATCATAGCTTTGTAAAGGTTGTACCAGTCTGAATTTGGAGGGGAGAAGATCGACGTAGAATTGGAAAAAGCTGATGAGTTCTTTGCGTGGCTAGAGCAAGTCTGTGGTGGATGTATGAAATAATTTGAGAAACCATTTCGGGACGCATTTGTCGGTTTTATGTTTGCGGGTAAAACTTGCGTACATGAAATGCATGTTTCGTTTTTGTTTTTTGTTGCTTTTTTTACTTTCTCGCCTTACGAATACTTCGTAAGAAGAGAAAGTTATGTAATCGTGCGGCGGAAAACGGGAAATTTTCGTCAGAAAATCTCTCATAGCAGGGGTCTGCTGACAAAAAAGGGGATAAAACCTGTTGCTAAATTTAGAAAAAAAATCCTCTATCTCCTGGTGTAGTTAAAATCCATGATTTGTTGCTTCTTCATACTTCAAAATCGATTGACGGCAAAACGTCCGTCTGTCCGTCTGTGGTCAACGCTAGCGCCTAAACCGTTCGGCCGATTTTCTTCAAAATTGATATTCACCGATCGTTTTTACTCGTCTCTAGGCCTCTTGAATTTGAAAGTGATATGTTAGTATTTGAGGGCACTTTACATGAAACCCATTTTGAGATGTCGGGTTTCGGTACGGAAAACTTTTGCTGGTATAATACACTTTTGCTGGTTTATGAAGTAGTGGAATAGCAACGAGGACCGTATAGGAGCAGAGCGAGAAAGTATGTGCGTTGGAAGCACCACTAGTTTTCAATTGAACAGCGTGCAGCGGAGGCAGTTTGGACGTCACGATACAAACTTTCACGCGAGCGAGAAACAGACTAATGGGTATGAAACAGTTTTTTTCCTAATTATATTTTCTCTTCTGCACCAACACCAAGCTAGTCATCTATTTTATTAGTCATCACACGCGACAAATGCCATTTTGTCACGTTTAATCAAGGACACTGCGTAGAACTGCGTATGCACCCACATGTGAACTGCAATGATTCGCCCACTGTCAGATTTTGATCCTATTTGACTAGCGTAGTACTCCCTGGCAGGAGGACAGGTAGCCACAGCCAACTACAGCAGCATGCGAAGATAGGAGGAAAGGGTTAGGTAGCTGACCGCTAGGAGGCCTTGGCCGAATCAACTGCCACAAAACGATTCAATGTAAAAGTTTAACTTACAAAAGTCGTAGATATACCGTATAAAAATCGATGTAATGGGTATTAATACGCTCGTGTGATGCTCACGAAACTCGCTCGTTCCTCTCTCATATCGTAATATCACACTCGTGAATACATCATTACATCGTTTCATAATGTATAATTTCGTATACGTAATGTAGTCAGAATCCACGTTTTATGGGGCCTTGATACTGAGAAAATGGTTTGAAGAAGTCTGCCGCACCTTCGGTTGCCGTTTGTCCATGGGGTCGTAGGCCCATCTGTCCGTCTGACGGTGAGTCCGTCATCAGTCGGTCTATTAGTCCATCGTTCCCTCAATTCAACTGAACGTTTGTCTATGAACTACTCTGTCATCTAAATGTACTCTAGATTACAGTGAATGTGCAAGATAGGAGTTTTGGCGTAACAGATATTCAGGCAGATTACGTACTCTTTCATCTGCTCGCTGTGCACCACTTTTCTCTCCTCGGACCATTTTGATCCTGTCATCTTGTCCTTCCTGCCCTGGTATCCTTCCATTTCTAGCACTTTCTTCTTAAAAATTTATCTTTTCTTTATTGTATCTGTTTATTATTTATTTTTAATTATTTACTGATTTGTTGGGTGCATTTATCTATTTACGTATTTATTACGATATTTAATAAGTATTGTCTGATTAATTAAACCACATTGTAATCTTTAAATCCTGTAAATAATGCCAAAATGTATTTAATTATTGCATTCGAATTACTCATGTATGTTTTCTCGTCCATCTGAACCTGCAAAGTAAACACCCGTTTTTGTCACCCCGCCTGCCCTTCAAGAAACTGAGACCTTGCCGACACTCCGATAGTGCAGAGAAAGTTGGAGTTTTACAAGTTGGAGTTTTACAACGTTTCAGAGATCATTTGTCTCCATTATCAGGTACATTTTGGTTTATATTAAATGTAAGTTTTACGTTTGTGAATCGCACGTAAAACAAACGAATTTCAATATTCCAACTCCAACCTGTAAAATTCCAACTTTGTTTTACTTCAACCTTGTATGAAATATATTTTATTATCACCTGATCTGATTGTCTATAATTAATGGAACCTTTCTTTATGCAATGAAGAATAGACAATCAATAAAAACTTACTGAAAAAATAAATAGTCTACGTAGATTACTTTGTCTACGTAGTTTACACGTAAAAAGAATCATGTAGACTACATGTAGATTACGTGTAGAAAACACGCGTAGACGTAAAACTATAGTCTACGGCACAACTCTCTAAGCTGGTGTAGCAAATCTTGCCATCGGCGGGACTCGATCACTAAGTCCTCCCGGGCAGAACCACAGCAGTGATATCAGTTGATGCCCTGCGCCATTTTTGACGGTGGGGAGTGTGAAAAAAGTATTTGCAATGTCGGTTAACAGTTAAACGCGCGCGTCAAATTTCGGAACATAAGTGAGCGCGCGGCGCACAGAGTGCGACAAGCACATTTTTGCTTTTTCTGTGACTATATTGTGATATTTGTGTTTCAATTTATGGCTCATATTATCACAGTCAATTATTAAACGCACAGTCAATTCATTACAACCCACTTCTACTTTCGCGTCGTATTCGAGCAAATTTTTTTAATGCAATACATTTCTCTCTCAAAATCACCTCTGAACAAAAAGCTATTGTTTCTCAAAAGAATACGATTTGAATTTACTAGTTTGGGTACAGTGAGTATTAAAGGACTTTTTCCATCAACGTGGAGAGATCAAGGTTCATAACCGAAGGATAATTTGAGACTACATAACTCTTCGCGCGGCGCACAGTATGCGACAGACGGTCCGTCGATGACTGATCCGCCAATAATTCAATTCACGATGGAGTGAGGACAATGAAACTTCACAGACGGGAAGCCAAGACTACAGAGAAAGGTTACACGAAGTGATAACGAATGTCGACTCACCTATCGGAAATGGAGCTACAATATCCGCCGATGGCGCACGCTGTGCGCCAACGCGTCCACTTAAGAGTTAAATTTGTACAAATATGTAGAATATAACCTGGATATGTATTAATTGTTCCACTTAGTTTTAAATTTTGAAAAGTTTTTTTTGATTATCTTGTGTATCTGAATGGTGTTATTAATGAGACTAGTGCGTGACATAGAGAATGAACAATTTGGGAAAGTTGAAAATTCATTTTAATTATTTTAAAAACGAAAAATGTGGATGTTTCGTAGTTAAATAAGCTTCATTGATTATAAACCTAAATTGTATTTCACCAACCAAAAAATATACAAATGATTAATATTGTGAAAAGTAAAATTTTTCCGAAATCGAACGTGAAAGAGTCCACTTAACTGTTGGGTTATTATGTATATCGAATTTATTACACGGCGTAGTAACAGGTCTGTATCCGCTGCCGCACCCTTCATAGTGTTAAATGTACTACCATTATGTATATTGTACATTTCTTTATCATCAACTACATCCTTCTTTATTTCGTCAATTCTAGATTTAAGATTCTACAAAGCAATTCTGTGAAATGGCAACATTATCAATTTGCGATGTATTAAAATAAAATATTCAAACATCTAAAAGAATTTGAAACAAAATTTTTCCTTAAATCCGGCAGTGTGAAATACGACAACGATTTCTTTTATGCAAGTTCAGCTGACAGGTAATTTGTGTACCCATTTTGGACCATTTATGTGATATTTTCAATATAAAATCACATTAAAGTGATCGAGAAAAGTTGCAAATAAACCGAACAAGTAAACATTTAGTAACTAGAGACTGATGAACTTGAGTCTGTTCAAACAGATTCAAAATTTGTTTTTGCATAGGCAAGATCGTACATCGAGAATAGCGATTGCACATCAAGATATAAAATCGCGTAGGGTCACGAAGGCATTCGTGAACAATTTGTTCGAATGATTCTATGAAGGAGTTTAAATGTGTAGATTGAAAACTTATAATTTCTGTTTAATATTCTATTGAATGAACAAAGTGCTACAAATGATATAAACATTTTTTCATCAAGACGAACAAGAAACCCAATTGAAAAAATCTTAAAGGGAAGATTGCAATGCTAATCCAAAACTGAAACTAACGACAATACATTAGTTAATTCCAACAATGACCTGTTTATAATTACGTTCTCAACGTGAACATTGCCTATATAAAAAACATTCATTGTAACAATACCAACTTATTTATTTATTTATTTAGTCAAAAAACAGTAAAAACCGTATATGACGTGTGGGGAAAGAAATTTATCTGCGCACATTTTCTTGAGGGCCAGAATTTTATATATTAAAAAAAAAAAAAAAAAAAAAAAAAAAACGAAAACGGAAAAACTAATTTAGAAAATAATTATTTTAGAAAAATAAAGATATTTGAAAAATGTTTTTTCCCGAGTTATAGAAAATCAATTTCAACTGTAAATGAACTACAAGCAAAAGGAGTGCTCAACAAAACGTGCGCACAGTGAAGCTACATTTACGTCCAGAAGCAAAACAAGGGGCCATCTCAGCATTTGCTCTATGGATCAGGGAAACTGGACAAAAACCTGATCGAGATGGGGTTATAAAGCAATTGGGTCTGCCAATGGTCAAATATGGAACACAGGACAGTAATGAACTGATAACTAGTCTAAAAATATCACACTTGACTAGAGATATTACCCAATAAACGTAATCTCACAAATTGCTGGAACCACACTGCGTCCTTCTTTAGTGGCACACTACAACATGAAATATGTTGCTAACGTGTTCCAATCTACATCTGCAATATAATTTAACATTTTCGGGTACCTTTGAATAAAAGGGATTGGTTTAGAGATTTTATAAAAATGTTGGCTCATACAAAGTATTCATGTTTTATCACAACTGTAGTTATTTTACATTGCTTTACATGTGTGGCCATACTCGTGTCTCCTATTATTAATGAGCTACAAAATGAAAAAACTGAACACGTTCAAGTAAAAAAGGAAATAGTCCAATTTGGAATGTTACCGTCCCTGGTAGACTGTTCCAGTTGGGAACGCTTGGGCAACGACCCTGAGATAATGTTTATACTCGCCTCCCACACTAATAATCTGGCGGGCTGCGTATACGTCAACTCTAATGGTCTCTTACCAAATAATTCTTTTGTAATTGACAATATTGCAAGTGGGAAATATGACATACTTGGAATGGCAATTATAAATAGACAGGGTCTTTTTAACGATATCGATTATCTGTATCCACATTCCCAAAGCGTTTCTTTGCTTGTTAATCCAGAAGCAACCCATGTACAAACTCACTACGCTACCTTCCGTATCGCCTGCTTTGTGTGTTGCGGCCATTGTTAGTCTCACTGCCATGAGTATAATGTTTCACTGGATTTACAATTGCAAATGGCAACAAATGATGTTTGAAGTGATCAGCATATTTATCACGGGTTTCTTTGATTCAGGTGGTCGTCGTCTTTTGGTGTTTGAGAGCTTCTTTAACGTTATGGTAATGAGTGTTATTGCAGGATTCTTTCTCGGGGATCTTGTGAAACTGACAGACAATGCCGATCTGAACACAATACAGGAAGTTGTTAGCAAATTTGGCAGCATCTATTCAAGACCGTTTATTTTAAACGAAATAGAGAAGATTGACGTATCTGATGACCCGATTCTCGCATCCCTGCGAAAGAACGTTCAAGCAGTATCGCGAAATTGAAACCGGGAGATGTGGCTCAGTGCATTAACTCATGTCACTGCAGTCCCTTTGACCGGGAGGTCCTAGGTTCGAGTTCCGACTCTAGCTTGTCAGCTAGGTCGAATTCAGTCGCTTCTAGCGGCCGGCTGCTCTGATCGGTAGTTTTCCGTGGTTTCTCCGATCAACACCAGGCGAATGCCGGAGCAGTACCCTAACAAACGGGCCACGGACCGCACGCGATCTTTCCTTCCTCTTCCTTGTCCTATCCTCTCCTCTTACACACACACTTACACTAACATGCACTACACTACCACACATGCCGGGAGACCGGTCGGGAGCCTACAGCTTGTCCCGGGTGGGGCGGTGCCCCGCTTGTGGGAGATACCTGGTTGAGGGGAAACCCCGCTAGTCAACGGTAGGTCGACGCCAGATCTCGCCATCCAGCGGGGAAAAGATCATCGCCACCTCCCGAGAAAAAACACACACTACACTTACGGGACTAATGACCAAAGTAGTTGACGCGCCCGGAAACACGAATCAATAAATCAAGCGAACTTGAAGTGGGGATACCGAAGTTTGAAAGTGGTGACTTAGCCGTTCTTGACAACTACCATGTTTTAGAAATGATTCAGCATTATTATCTTTTTGCTCCCGACCGTTACCCTTTGATGCAGAGAGTGGAAGAGTGCGTTATTTCTCCGTCATATCTTGCGTATCCTATACTATATACTATACATTATACATACTATACATTATACATACTATATACTATACATATATACTATACATTATTACTATACATCACTATACATTAATGTACAGCTGTAGTATCTAATTAATGCCCTGAATTTAAATCATTTTGATGAAGTGAAAGACGTTTTTAATTTAGAACGCCTGCACAAGGAAAATTTTCATCATGGGTATAGATGAATGAAACTAGAGTAAATGCAGTTTGTGTTTTCTTTTCTTGGATAGGGGGCATGTCAGTTGCTTTTATTATATTTCTGATTGAGTTGTTGATAAAAAGATTTTTGGGGCAATATTTGGAAATTCCTTTTTCAGGGAGAATTGTATATCGTTACCCGGGGTCACTTTGTGGCGTGCCGATGGCTTTCTGCCACCGCGTCTATTAGAAAATTATTGCCCTAACTATGCTGCGTTTTCTCTATCATAGGCGTTACTGGTTACATAATGCACCTGATGAGTTGTGCTATCTATTACACCATTTAAAAACTGTGATCCCGCATTTTTAGTTCTTAATTCTTATCAACAATTGACGTTGTCTTCTTGAACGTTGGAAAATTTGTGTTACATCTCAAAAACCAGTAACTTTAGGGAGAATAAAGAAAGGGCACTCTTTACATCACTATACATTAATACAGAGCTGTAGTATCTACTTTCTATCTTAGTTTGTTCTTTTTTGTTTGTTTTTTTGTATTTGAGAGAGAAATAAAGTGATTGAAAATGAAGGGGTGGCTTTGTGCCTGAATATCTTCAATATTTGATGCCATGTTTTTCAGTTTTGACTCTTATCTTTAAATTAGTTCAAATACATAATTCATTGTTTTTTGTGAAAATAGCAAATTGAATTATTAGCAATAATGCAGTGATGAGTTCCCAATTAACGCAATGGCAATTTATGATTTTCTTGATCCAAAACAGTAGAGCTGTTTCCTGGAGGGCGCAGTGGCATAGGAACTTTAAGTGTTATTACGCAAATATCGCATAATTTCGACAAGTCCGAGCCATCAAACGTAAATAAATGAAGTCTTGTTAGTTTTGTGATGTGCCATGCTCAGTAGATATTTGTATAATACCAATTTTAGAAAGGATGCAATAACGTGAAGTGACGTCATTAGATATGCGAATGGTATACGCCGTGTAAGTAAGAGGGCTTGTCACGGTAAAACAATTAAATGAAAAGTTTCGACAATTTTGAGGAGGCAGGACACTTACATGAATTTTGCCGATAATTCATTTAAATTCTGTACGTGAATACATGACCGAATAAGGTCAAGAACACGATTTTTGTCGTAGAACAATACTGTAGACAAAAGACGAGAGAGACAGTGCGTTTTAAAGTTTTCCTGGTGAGTGCAGAGGATCAAACTGTCAGTATATGTGTATACGTGCATGTCGTAATTGGCACTTGTACTGTACTTGTACTGTATTAGGGGGCAAGCCCCGGGGTGAGTACCTAGGCGTTAGCCTCTAACCTACACCCCCCTCAGGGGTACAAGTACCCCCTCTGACCAATATCCGGATCCCGCCGGAACGCAGTTGGCCTTCTCGGCAACCTCCCCATACAATGCCTGGGTCTAAGGCCGCTCTGCCAGCTCAGAGCTACTAGCTTTCCGGGCTAGTGCCGGAGTCAATATCGCCCGTATGACGACGCGCCACTCACATGCGCCGGGAAACCACGTCCCTCCTCTATGCCCAGAGTATCGGGCATCATAAGGTAGACAGTTCTAAAAAAAGAAAGCGCCGAGGTTTGAATGTGAGGCGATAAATTGTTTCGGAAGAGAGCACAACGGTCTCCGCAAGGTTAGATGGTGAACGTGTTGGGGTTCGAACGTGTGAGATAAGATGATATGCTGAACTTTGGTGTGAAATGGAATAACAGAGTGCAGATCTACAAACCCTGCGAAGAAGGATGCAGTCATGATTGGTGGCAGCAGACTCAATGTTGCCGAACTTCGAACGGAAAGTGAGACTTTTTGCTTTCGAATGGCTGGCGGCACAAATTTATGACAAAGACAAATTTTGTTGTCTTATTTTTTTAAGAACTATAGAAGCAATTGATAACCATTAAAGTAATTATAATTACAAATGGCCATGCTTAAGAGTAAACGCGTGCAGTGTGAATGGATCTTGGAATGTGTGTGTGTGTGTGTGTGTGTGTGTGTGTGAGAGAGAGAGAGAGAGCGAGAGAGAGAGAGAGAGAGAGAGAGAGTGAGATAAATATTTTAGTAGTTATATTAAGTGTTTTTTGTGTTTAAAGATATTTCATTGATGTTGTGGTGATGACGTTCAAAAAGGTCAAACAATCAGTAAATGAATAAATCCACACGCCCTTGATGGTGGATTTAAGATTATCATTTTCGTGTTTCATTATTACGTAGTAGTACCCTGCAATACAGGTAAGTACCGTATCTTGTATAGAAGGCTTTGCACCCCACGATCCTATGTCTGCAACGGTTTAGGGTGGTTGGTCACATGCTTATGCATTCAGAATAATTAACATTCAATTTAGTATTGAAACGGTAGGAACCATGTTGTTTACCTTTGTGGTATGAAAGTTTTGAAGGAAGAAAACCGAAACCGTTTCAGTAGCACGTCGACGCACGGCGCAATATAGCTTTGTTTGTTGATTATTAATTAAATAAATATATTAAAGATATTTAAAGAAATTCACCCCCACCCAAACAAACGAAGGAACCGGTTACAATGTATACAAACTAGCGGTACTACTACAGCACATTATTTCTCTCGTTATTTCTAAGTACTCCGTCATATTATATTACTACATAAACATGCAAAAGTGTTACACCCCGTAAAAATTATTTCCCGCACCGAGATTCAAACTAAAGTCATCAGAGTTAACTCGTCAACTCTATCAAAAAGCAATAGCAGAACGGTATGGTTTAAACTTGGAACCAAGCACCTTATTTTTTATAGTCCTTTGATACATACGAGGAGAAAATTTAAAGCAAAAAATTTCGAGTAGTTTTTGAGAAAACGTGGAGAAGATGTTGCAACGGTGAGGGCGGCATTGATCTGGCTCCGCCCACGTCGGCTAGCGGGAATTTACTCCAACCAAGTATCTGCCACCAGAGGTGCACCGGCCCAGCCGGGACAAGTTTTAAGCTCCCAACAGCCCTCCTGACATGTGTGATAATCCAGTGGATATAAGTACACGTGTGTACAAATAAGGGTAAGGGATGGTCAAGCAAGTGGAAGGAAAGGTCAAGCTGGTGCATGACCCGTTTATTAGGGCTCCAGCATTCACCAGGAGTTGGCAGGAGAAACTACAGAAAACTATCAATCAGAGCAGCCGGCCGCCAGAATTCTCCTCCAGGCAGCGGCTGAATTCGACCTAGCAGACAAGTTGGTGTTGTAAATCTTGCCACTATCGGCAATTGAACCTTAGGCCTTCCCTGGCAGAAGCATTACATGGATAATTGATGCCCTGAGCCACTTCTGCCGGTCGGGTATTTGAAAACGATTGCTAATGTCTGTTATATTTGTATAAAGATGTAGAAAGTTACATAGACTTATTTAATTGTTCCCCTTAATTTTAAATTTGGGAAAGTTTTTGTTTTTTCGTTTATACTTGTGCAGATGAATGCGTGACTAATGAATGTGCGTGACATAAAAATAGTTGAAAAAGTTCAAAATTAGTTTTAAATTTTCGAAAGCTGTTTTCAATTCTTCCTGTGTAGTTGAATAGTGCCATTAATGAGAATAATCGACGTGCGTGATATAAACATTTCAAAAGGGTAGAAAAGTTGAAAATTGATATTTGTTTGCTTAAAAGCTAAAACTGTAGGTGCTTTGTACCTACCAGAATTTCATCCATTAATTCTAAACCTAAAGTATATTTCATTAACTAAAGGACAAAATAAAACATTATCACAATTGTTGAATGCAGAAATTTTTCCGTCATATACCGTGGGAGAGTCCATTTTGTAGCTCGGTTAGAATGTACATCAAATTTATTACTCCGTGTTGTAACAGGCCTCTGTCTGCTGCCGGAGCCTTCACTGTATAAAAAAAATTCTACCGTTACATATTGTGTACTTTTCTTTATCGTCGACATCTTTCTCTGTTTGCTAATATGGACTCATAGATTTTACAAAGCAATACTGAATGGTTCCTACATTATATTATTACATATTATTGGCAACATATTATTTGCGATGTTTTAAAATAAAATATTGAAACATCTAAACGAATTTGAAACAATTTAAAACAGCTTAAACGCGGAGGTGTGAAATGTCACAACGATTTCTTATATGCGAAATCAGCTGACAGATGAATTGTGTATAATTTTGTGCATTGTGTGTAACATTGTGGACTATTTATGTGATTTTTGGACATAAAATTAAATTCAAGATATTAAAGAAAATTACAGATGAGCAGAACGAGTAAATACTCAGTAACTAGAGACAGATGAACATTTAGTCTGTTCGAACAGAAGTTTCCAAATTGAATTTGCATAGACAAAATTTTACAACGACAAAAGTAATTCCACAGCACGAAGTATATAATCGCCTAGCGCCACGCAGACATTCCTGAACATTTTTTTGTTGAGACGATGAGGGAGTTTGAAAGTGAAGACTGTTAACTTCTAATTTCTGTTTACTAATCTACTGTATGAAGAGTGCAACTAATAATGCAAATATTTTTTTTATCGCAATGAACCAAAAATTAAAGAACTGAGCGAAGTTACTTCAGCTAATTCCAACAGAGATCTCTTTTTATTTTAGTTTTTAATTAATGTGGAGTTCGGCGATTTAAAAAAATACCTAAAATTTACACATTACGCACATTAAAAAACAAAAATTATAGTAACAATGCCAAATTATAAGGCAATTGCGTCTAGATATGGTCAAATATAGAAAACATTACAGTACAGAACAGATATTTTTTCCAAAAATATCACACTTGACCAGACATACTATCCAATTTACTGAATCTCACGAATTCCTGGAACATCACTGCTTTAGTGGCACGTGTACGATATGATATATGTTGCTCATGTGTCCCAATCTACATTTTCAATATAATTAAACCTTTTCGGGTAAATAATTTTGAATAAAATAGATATGTTTATAGTCTTTATAAAAATGTATGCTCATAGAAAGTGTTCATGTTTTATCGACACTGCAGTTATTTTACATTGTTTTACATGTGTTGCTTTGTATGTCTCCGATTATTAATGATCTACAAAATGAAAAAACCGAAGATGTCGTTTACATAGAGAAGTAAATGGTCAAATTTGGAATGATATATATTAAGGTTTCTGTGGAATACCTTGGGCACGGTTTGATACTGATTCTGAGATAATGTAAACACTTGCCTCCCACACCAATAATCTGGTGGTATATTGACGGCTATGATTTATTACCAAATAATTATTTGGTAACTGACGGTATTAAAAGTGGGCAATTTGACATATATGGAAAATCAGTTATAAACAGTGTCTTTTAAACAATGTCGACTATTTGTGTTCACATTCCCAAAGCGATCTTTGCTTATTAATCCAGAAGCAACCCATGAACAAGCTCACTACGCTACCTTCCGTATAAGGATTGAAGCGCCCGTATTCGTTTGTCGCGTTCCACAGTGTGGCGTACCCACGGTCTAATACATACAGATTGAGGCTAGTCCCTCACTTGTCCGTACGATCGGTTTGGGACACGGTGTTAGATATATATCTTAAGACATCTTAAACTGTGGCTATTACACAGTTTTACAAAACATTTCCTACCCATTTTCTTAACTGTTCCCTGTAGACTTTACCAATTCCACCGCGAAACGACAAATCACTGACTTGAAATTGAAAATCAGCAGGCCACAGAGCTGTCGAATGGATCACGACCAATTACGACCTTGCCCAAACGATACCCAAAGATCGCAGCGCTTATATGCAAGAACTGTGAGAACTAGCCTCACATAAGCGTCAGTTTTAGATTGGGAGCGAAACACCTATATAGTATCTTACACCGATGGCGTACCGCAGGGCCCAAAACCGTGCCACCGGAGAACGAGGCGTCCGGGCTCGGCGGCGGCCGGGGCGGGGGTGACACGGGAGGGGGGAGTAGCGGCAACGCTCCTCCTCTCACTTCCTGCGCCCTTGACTCCTCTCCTGTCCTCCCCTCTCCCTCCGTCACCGCCGCCACGCCACGCCGTCTGGCCGGCTGTCGACACACAAAGCGTGCAGTGGTATCTGCATTGAATCCGCGACCTCCCGAGATGGCGAGATTACGACCACAGAAGAAGGCGGGGCTCGTGCTCTTGACCGCAAAGCCACTTTCGGCCCAGTGAGGAAGTCACGTGCAGGAAACAATGAGCAAGGGGCATTGCCACCAGCCTTTGTTTTTGTGTAGGTGGCAATTTTTGGACGTGAAATTTCTTTAAAAGAAACTGTTACCGAGATGAATATTCCAATTACAATAGGTTATATTATTATTCTTACAATTTTGTTTTTCATTATTTATCTTTCCTAATAAAATAAAATAAATAAACTACGAAAATTTATTAAAAAAACTGATTTTAAGAAAGTAAATAAGAAACAACTATTATATTGAGCTGTCATGTGCAAATTATAAGATAAAAGATTGAAATTTTAAGAAACTATAGAGAATTTACGGGGCTACAATTTTTATTTAGCTCGTTTTATGATGTTTCAGAACATGATTTAGCCCTTTCTATGATGTAGCCAAATAGAAAGCCCAGATCCAAGGAAAGACAAAACGAATACGGGAAAGTATGTGTTATTCTGTTACACCATTCGTTCGTTATCACTGTCTTGCAACGAATTTTTTCCTGCCGAAAATTCGCCATTTTTCGCTCAGTATTACATAACTTTGTCTATACTACATTTATTACTCCGTATATACATACGTATACGGGAAAGTAATAGGTTATGTCATAATGAATGAGAAAATAATTTCCAATAAATGCGGAACAAATACAGAAACTACTATCACATGTACACCGATGGAATGAAGAAAAAGAACGGAAATTGGTTCTGCCATTTATTCGTCCAAATGCATACTAAATTTAGCATTCAATCCACGAATTATAAATTGCCGACTTGAGTAATATCACTAAATACATTATATTCACTGATTCAATATCTACTTTGGAAAACCTAAAGAGAGGTATAACAACAACGGAATTATTAAATAATATACGAAAAACTCCGTGTATTGCATCAAATCAGGAAAGAAAATTTCAATTGCATGGTTACCAGCACATCAAAATATCTTTGGAAATGAGATTGCCAACCTCGAAGCTAAAAGAGCAATGTGGAAGTATTCCACAGCCATCCATTGGAAAACAACATTTTTCATGAGATTTGGAAGCATGTTAGACTCTTCAATGGAAAACTTCATATCTTGCAACCTGTATAAAACCATGCCGAGGATTTGCGAGCTTGTTGTAAGTTCGACATTCAGTCGAAAAGACGAAAAGAATAGACTTACTTAGAAGATCAGAACAGGCCACAAACAACCACTTTCACATGCTTTATAGATATGACCCCACGACTCTTATGTGTACGATGTAATAGAGGTGATTTAATACATATTGCAGGAACATTAATCTACTTTTTCGGCATTTGGGGTAATATGATTTTTTTTTGCTGAAAAATCGCACTTTTGCCGCAGCATTACAATCATTTTTTAATACTACGCTAGTATTATGAGAGAAAATGGAAATATTAATATGGAGGAAGATAGTTACCCCTTTGAACAATTCTGTGCTTCCGAATTTCGCGCTTCTTCTAATAACATGCGTTCCGAGTCTCGTATGTGAAATAGTAAAAGGAAATTCGTCACAGCTGCACCCTTCTCGAACCCGCGGCGTTAGCTTTGTTATAGACGCCGCCCACGTCCGATTGGCCGGCGGCGGCGAAAGCGCTGTGGTGGGTGTTCCCGGAACCAATACCCGCCTTGCATTCGGTGCGTGAGCACGCTCGCGCATACCCGCTCCTGCTCTAAATGACGCATCCGCCGCGGGGGAGGACGAATCATCCGCACGGTTTCTTGAGTTTCTCAGCGATACCCACGTCGTTAGTGCCCAGATGGTTGTAGCAAAGAGTGTACAGATAGTGAACTGATAGTGTATAGATAGTGTACAGTTAGTGTACAGTTAGTGTACAGTTAGTGTACAGTTAGTGTACAGATAGTGTACAGATAATGTACAGATAATGTACAGATAGTGAACAGATAGCGTAAGATTGTGTACAGATAGTGGATAGATAGTGGTCATCTTAGCTGACTGGAGAGTAGGGGAAAGTCCTACCGGCAAATGTGGCTCAGAGCATTAACTGATGCCACTGCAGAACCTCTGAACGGAGGTCCTAGGTTCGAGTCCCGACGGTAGTAGGAATCTTAACACAAACCAGATAGCAAGATTCATTTCAGTCACTGTCGGGAGGAGAATTCTAGCGAACGGCTGCTCTGATCCATTGTTTTCCGGGCTTCTCTGATCAACACCAGAGAATGCCGGAGCAGTACCTTACCAAACGGGCCAGAGTCTGTGCGGGATCTATTCTTCTTCTCTCACTCCTTACTAACACACATACGCTGAAGATCGAAATTAAAATATCTGGAGATGGAAATAGAAAATAGCTGAATATGGAAATGAAAGCAAGGTATAAATTTGAAAAAGTACAAGATGGAAACGAGAAGCTGAAATAGGCGTAACGGAAAAGAAGACGAAATAAAAAAATAAAACAAATTCTATTTAATATTGATATAATACAGTTATCTAAAAAACTTTTCGTCTTTAAATAAATGACCAATATATTCTGATAAAATTGAAAATAATCTGTAGGCAGAAAATATCCATAGACAGCCGGAGATGGAAAAGAGAGGTTGAAACATGTAACGAAAATGAGTTATTTGGCATTAATGAAAGATGTATATCGTAATATCATTTAACGAGAACAGGAGTTTATTCTCATACAATACATACTTCGTGAAATCACCTGACCACCATACATATCAAGAAAACATGTACCTAGTAAACCCCTTCAACTACCCAGTGCGCCGAGGGAGCACAACAATATCGGGTGACGCCGTCGACGACTTCATTCAGTGACATCTCCATCTCATCAAAAACAAGACGAAATAAAAAAAAATAAAACAAATTCTATCAAGTTTATCGGAATATATTGGACATTTATTTAATATTGATATAAAACAGTTATCTAAAACAATTCTGTCTTAGACCAATGCGTCAAATCCAGCGGCTTGGTGACATTTCCCAACAGCCAGCCACACCCACCGCTGGCCCCAAGCCCCGTCGCTTCCTGTCTGGGCATTACGCGTGGCCCGCGACCGCGGACGCCCCGTTCATACGCAAACGTTTAGAAACCAGGGGGCCTTGCGTCACTCGGCCAGACGCCGGGCAAAGCAATGGCAGCGACTCATCTCCCACGACATTTCGCTTTCCTCCCACATCCACTGGCAAAAAAAAGCAATCATCACACTTTGCAATGACATGGCATACCGATATTTTAGGATCGCAATAATCGGATACAACACTGGTTATAGGAAACTAACCTCACCCGAGCGATTACATTTTACAAAAGGAAGAACAGAAAGGTTACAACAGAAAAGTATACATATGAATCAAAAGGAAATCCCAAAGATATTGTTTCACATTGTCCAGTACTTATTGCCAAGAGTAATGAAGTATGAAAGAAAGATTTATTAATTCTGGAACAATACCATTATTATTCACGATGAAAAAGTGTTTAAACTTTTTCTGACAATGTAATTGAAATGTAGTTGAAAGCATTCATTATATCATCAATTCATCATTAACTGTATTCACTCACAATTATCCATTCCGTTCAGGGCACTTCCTGAAAACACTGCACCCAGCAAGCAGAATACTTTACTGTGGAGACTTATGGATGAGATATTGTTCACTAAATGGAGTTGAGATAAAATAATGGATATCGTGAGAAACAGAAATGTTTATTCACAATGACCCATTATTCGTCAGAATTAGAAATTATTATATTATGAATTACAATAATAATAATTATTAATATTATTAAGATAGCGCGTAAATTCGGAGCCTACCGCTAAGACATTTTTTCAGTATTCAGCCCCTCGGATATTTTTAGAACTACTTCCACACTAATTTTTTTTTTTTATTGTACGAATGATATGCAGTTTCGGGGTCTCAACACAACGGCCGCAGTTCCTTAGAAGAAATCTACACACGGTATTCGGCTTTCCCCGGTAAAACGATGGTGTTGACATGCAATCGTCACATGATGCGAGCAGCGACCGTCAGTTGGAGAAGGAAAAGATGGTGGAATGAAACGCAGGGGAATCCCCGAGAACACCGAGCCCTCTATTGCTCACCACAAATTCCACTTACAATGTCTAACTAAGTTTAGCTCAGAGCAAGCAATGTAGCTGCTAGTAAACATGAACAGAGCATTTAAATACTTATTTGCAAATTGTTAAAAGAGAAGTATTAAGTTGCTCTAGAGAAACTTATGTTTACTAATAAATTTAGTCTCTCGCATGATTTTGCATTTTCAGAAGTTGGCAGTACCTAATAGAGGTTAGGTTCACTTCGGCGCCAGTACCTTTTCTGCGTTGAATATTAGTCCACATTGTTTACAATGAAAGTGAATTATTGTCAAATAGTCTGTGGTACAAAATTTTAAGTTAGGGGGATTTTATCTCATTCTTCAGAGAAATAGTGGTGACAATAGCATGATTTGTACATCATACCTCCTAAGCCGAGAGCTAATACTTCCGATTGCGATACATTTTACAGCAATATTTTATCAATTACTCCTCAGAAAGCCCGATGAGGTGTGTTACATTTAATATTATCTGATTTGTAAAAATATTTACTACTTATTGAATAAAAGAAAAAAGTACTTTGACCATATAACTTCTTCAATAACTTCAAAAACACCTATTTCCCACATGAGCCGGTAAATTTGAACTTATTGAATTCACTAATTAGGCCGGTAAAGGCCACTTGTTTTCTTACCATCTTGAAGAACAGAAATGTTGCTTTCATTTAAAGAATTTTTTGGTGGGGTTCTTCACTGTGGTTGATCTAATGAACATACCCTAATACATGTACACTTGTTGAAAATTTCCTCGCACACTAGATAAAACAGAAGTCGTGTACTCACTTCGTGTAAGTCACAATGCCCCTGTCGCTGCAGAGCCTCCAACCGCGATGTCCTCGGATTTCAACCCTTACGGGAGCAGGATTTTCGTCACCAACTAGAGAGCTAGGTTGAAATCATCCGCTGCCTAACGGAAAATTTCAACGGTCAGCTGCTCTGACCGGTATTTTCCATGGTTTCTCCGATCAGCACCAGGCGAATGCTGGAGTAGTACACTAACAAACGGGACACGGATCGCTTACGATCTTTCCTTGCCTTTCCTTGATTCTTTACATACACACTCAGAAATTTACGTGCACTACACTACCATACGTATAGGGAGACCTGTTGTGAGCTTAGAACTTGTCGCCGCTGTGGTGACATCCCCTGGGGAGATACCTTCAGAGAGAAAATCCACCGCAAGTCGACGTGTACGTCAGATCTCACCATCCAGAGTGGAAGGAAACACCACCACCACCAGTAATAAAACACTCACTACACCAAAGGGACTAATGACTATAGCATATGACGTGCCTGGTAATATCAATACACTTTGCAATGCAAGGGGATCGAATTTGTGCCTCAGTGGTAAGGAGTGTGACTGCTACATCACACATCGCCCTCTCAGTACAGTAAATAACATTCATATAAACATAAACATTTACATAATATTACATCCTGTGAATTAATGAAATTCAAGTTCAGGGATACACATGGTTCTTTACATCTGTCGAGAAGGATACCGCACATATTATGTCACTTATTTCACACATATAGTTTAGTGGAGCGACTCATCTTGCCTTAAATGAATAATGCAATATTCAATAACGCATCAACATATTCAATTCCTATTCCTCTTTACTTTCCCGTATACGTACGTATACACGGAGTGATATACGTAGTATACGGAAAATTATGTAATGCTGCGCGAAAAAATGGCCAATTTTCGGCGGAAAAAAATAATTGCCGGGCCGTGAAAACGAATAAGTGGATAAAACCAGTTATTAAATTAAGGAAAAAAATCCCCTAACACGTGGTGTAGCCAGAAACCCTGTTTCCTAAGTCCATGATACTGAAAACCCAATTGAAAGGAAAACGTCCGTCTGTCTGTCCGTCCGTCCGTCCGTCCGTCCGTCCGTCCGTCCGTCCGTCCGTCCGTCCGTCCGTCCGTCCGTCCGTCCGTCCGTCCGTCCATCCGTCCATCCGTCCGTCTGTCCGTCTGTGAACACTGCTAGCGCCTAAACCATACGTACGATTTCTTCCAAAATGGATATTCCCGGTCGATCTGATTCTAGTCGAAGCTTTGAGATTTTTAAAAAGAATCTTCAAAATTTGGGGGTACTTTATATGAAGCCCCTTGGGGATTTTCAAACTTTTCTCAAAAACGGCTCCAAATTTATTTCTGTAAATTTCTTGTATGAATAGAGTAAAATACACTTATTTACATAGCATAGGTCCGATTTTCACGTACAGCTCTCAATTTTCGAAAATTGTGAAAGTTTGAATTTTTTTCGGCGTCTTTCTCCAACTACAAAATTGAAGATAGAGATTTTTTCTTCAAATACAATTTGTTCTGCATATTGAGTTCTTTAATAAAGGTCATGTAAATGTTTTTCACAATTTTGGTAGTTTTCGTGCAATATTGCGTGCAATATGTGCAATTTTAAAAAATTACAAAAACAAGATTTTCTCAAAAACGGCTCCAAATTTTTTCTTTAAACTTTTGGTAGGGATAGTGGTAAATGTACTCTATCAATTACATAAAAGGCATTTTGGTCTATCGGTTCTTTTTTCAAAAATTACAAAAATGTACATTTTTTTACTTGTCTCTCACGTCGTTAATATTTACATTATCGGCGATTTTTTCACATTATTATATTTACGAGTATATATGCTTTAAATAATGTCAAGTAAAGTTTCTCGAAAACACAACCGTTTTCTGTGAAAAGTAGCTCAAATTTCGGCATTTTCAGAAATTCCCAAACGCCATTTTCTCGTATATGGCTGCAAATTTTTTCTTCAAACTTTTGTAACGGATAGTGCTAATTACACTCTTTAGTATAGCGTAAAGTTTATTTTGAGTTTTTTTTTTGTTTTTTCAAAAATTACATAATTGTAATTTTTTTGAAAGATCTCTCACATCTTTAATATGCACATTACCAGCAATTTGTAAACATTATTATATTTGTGAGTGTAAGTGATTCAAATAACTTCAAATAAAGTATTTTGAAAACTCAAAAATTTTGGGTGAAAATGAGTTTCAAATTTCGCACTTTTACTAGCGCTAAAACACCATTTTCTCTTGAACGGCACATGATTTTTAAAAGAAAATTGCCATTTATGACTAGGTTTTTGTGTTCTTTAATATTCTAAAATTAATATTTCCGTTCTACCAATAGTAAATCGAAATATTAAGGAAATGACAATAGCATATTATGCAATTAGTTTATAACGTTATCCTTTTTGTACACGAATAAGAAAATATTACCGAACGAACGACGTTAGAAGTGAGTTCAGTAATATCTTCTTACGAGTGCAAATAATTAACATTATAAACGAGTTGCATACACTATTTGTTGTATAACAGTGTTATAAGGATTTAAGGGAGCGAAATTAATTGTGTTAAGTTGTAATTCGTAGTTGTAGTAGATCTCAAATTCACGTTTTTTCATGAATGCTACCTAAGCGACAAATGTGTTTACAAATGACAATTAGTTTGAAAGTCGTGATTCAAACATAATGGATTTGCCAAGATAAAGTGTGGAAGAAGCTGCAAAAGCAGAGTTAAGGAAATTTATGGATATAAAATATGCAAATTTATTATGCAAAGCTGCTTTTCTTTCGTATCTATCGGAGCAGTTTGGTTAAGTAAGTATAATGCACATGCTACAATAAAGACGTTTGTTAATTTAATGCATGCTTCTTTAAACATTAAGTCCACAGCATGTAAAGCGTCGACACTATGGTGCACTTATTCCAAATTAAAGGAAATGCTAAAGATCAAAGAGAATATTGATATTGGAACTTTTCACAAAGTAAGTTTACTTATGAAACACGTAAATGTGGGATATCAACCTATAAAGGCAATGGTATTTTCCTAACAAGATGAAAACACACTTCTGACAAAAGCTGATGATGAAACTCTTCTTTAATGAAGGTATAATAATGACAGTGGCAATAATAGTTAAGTTTTATTTATTAAGTGGTTTATTGTATTAATAACTGGTATGATTTTCAGGTTGTTGCTATTTTTGGCATATTTGGTGCTTGTAGACGTGTCGAATAGTACAATTTGTGCAACAACGATGTGAAAGAAGAAGGTTCTGTTTTGATAGTGAACAAAAAATGACAAGCCCGGAATATTTACTATCGTATCCAGTGAAGAATTTAATTATGTTGAGGTCTGTAAAAAATACATTTCCTTAAGACCCTTACATGTTAAACACAAAAAACTTTTTTGTTTTACAATCATGGCAAATGCAGCTGCAACCCAATTTTTTAAAAGTAAGTTTTTTCATAACGTATTTGATTTTACTGCGAACACTGCAATCTGTTTATATGGTACCACTGCCTTCTATAAACTCCATAACTGAAAATATATAGGGGCCGTGACTATTACGTCAGTGATGGCTCATATTTCGTGCAGAAATAGCGATGACTTAATGATTCGTGCAATAATATGCCATACTATGAACGATTTTGTTAATGTAAATGGGTTGTTTATAATACTGGTATACAAAAAATGTAGTTTTTTGCGGTGATAGATGGCAGCTGGCAAGAAAGAGTATGTGGCAATTCAATATAGCTAGCGAAAACCCAAGGAAATAGAAAACTAATATGGGAAAGTCTGTGCCATTCTGTAGCACCACTAGTTTCTCCTTAATGTCCTATGCTTACAATTATGTTTTGCGCTGAGGTATCTGTGCGTATAGATAAGTTGTCTACCAGCTGATCTTCTTTAAGCTCCTGGAATGTGCTTTAAAACCCTAATGTGTTCAGTCTACATGAAAAGTGGAGTATTTTCAGACGTATTAAATTTTTTTAGTGAAACGGCAAAAACATTCCACTTACATTGGTTTCAAAAGAGAGAAAAGTAATTGCTCAAATTGGCTGGAAAATTTGTTCTGGATTCTAAGTCTCGGAGGCCACGATTGTTGAGTATGGAACCTTGAGTTTAGAGTACAGGGTTCGAATTCCCTGCACGTCACGACGTCTGCATTTACAGTTTTTCTTTTGTTTTGTTTATAGTATTTCTTTTGTCCGCAAATTTCATGAACGGGGCCTGGCGTTTTGGAACTGTGTCATTATAAATGGCACAGCAAGGCAGAAATTGGCTGTATGATATTACGGAGTAGTTACGTACTGGTAATAATGCTTTGGATTCCTATGTTCTTTGTACTTACATGCTATTTTGAAATAAAAATACAAGTGGCACAACATATTACAGACTACTCTTGTTTTATTTCAGTACGTACGAGTATCTATGACGCGTTTTGAATTACAAAATTTGCCATCTAAACGAATGTTTAAACGTTCTATTAACTTTTTGCCAAATTGACCTTATTGGATGAAATTTACATGTATTTTACGAAGGCAAAACTCTTTGTGAAAGCAGAAAATGAGCCAGAAGATACATATCTTCTGTGGCGCACCCACAGACAGGGGGGCTCCTGGGGCTTCAGTCTCCCTGCCTCCGAAACCAATAACGCATATTCAAAAATATACTTACTAATTTTCTTTACTTCGTGGCCTGGATGGTTAGCGTGTCGGGCTGTTATACCGATGGTTGCGAGTTCATAGGTTATCGAAGCCTGGATTTTAAGTGCGAAAAAAATCTGCACAGGCCTTTTTACGGAGGGGAACTAAAGCCGGCTATCCCATGTTGTAGATTTGCGGTATATAAAAGATCATCAAGCTTAAAAGAAGCACCTGAGAGAAATTTAAATCACTTGTTTTGCCGCCCTAGTAATAACCTCTTTCCACGCTAGATGGGGAAAGAAGAGTAGCGAAATTTGCCTGATCAGACGAAAGAGCAGGTCTTATGGCCTGAGTCTCACCATCATTGAAACAAGGCATCATTGAATTGAATTGAATACTAAAGACGTTCATTCAATATATCAAGTGTTAACATAATAAATATTAACTACAAGTTGACAAATAAAAATGTATTTTGTATACAGCTTTAATGAATAATTCTTTGTAAGGAAATGAAGTCAGTTTGATACTATCCCTGTAGCACCCTACAGAAAAATCCTGGGTGCGTCTCTGTAGACGTTCAAGAAAAACGTTTCGGCATTGTTTTAGATTTAAGTTATAACGACACGCAAAAATTCGTTTTTATGAAGATAACTTATTTTCCATTGATGAACGATTTATGGTATCACGTCGATGGGTTTCTCTTCTAGCAGAAACTTTCTATTAGTCTCCTGAGTTACGAAAATTTGGTTGGAACCTACACATGCTGTCACATCCGGTGAATATTAATTTAGCAAGGCTAAAAAACATTACAAACAATAACTAAAACCATCGACTTCAAGGACAGTCGTATTCCGTGCGAGTGAAAACTTATTTCCTATGAACATCAAATTATTAACATCTAATAGCCATCATCTTATTCCCAAGGACGCTCATGTAACGAAATATAGCAGGTAATAATATTTATTATGCTACTAAATACGCATGCCTCATCATGGATGTGGTTGGCGAATAAATTATTTCCTGGTTACTAGCACACATTTTGTGACGGTCTGTGAAATCACATTACGATGTAATAATACGGTTGTTTTTGAGATTCTTCGTGGCTTGTAATGGAGATTATACTTTAGATCGAGTGTACGTCGAGATAACGGGAAAATGCGTGAAAGAAGAAAGGAAATTATAAATTGTAACAAAAATAAACACAAAACAAAAGAATAAGAGGGATGGAAGAACGAAAAGATAAATTAAAATATGAGCGAAGAAAGTAACCAAGTGTTCAAAAGTGTTTAATATTACCGAGTACTCAGATTTTGAACAAATCCAGTTTAAAGGTAGGTTACACAATTAGAATTCATATGCGTTAATACACCGCTCCAACTCACACAATTCACAAAATTTTGAAACTGAAGTAATAAGAAATTCATGACGAGTGGAAAATTAAAACATCACAATTAACATTGATTTATTATTCCTTGCAATCACAGATGAACAACGGAATTTACATGAGAACGTGAAACATTTTCCCCAAAACTAAATATCATTCCAGTAGATCCTTCACAAACTTTACAAATAATAATTTTATCTTTGGCATTGGCGATTATTAAGTTTTCAGTTCCCACACAAATCTAAAGTCGACATTTGGCTATTAAACTGACTGTAAAGTTAGGAACTTAATCACAATACAGAATACAACTGTTATGAAACAGTACATGATGCATAATTAAATTAAGTTTTTTTTACTACTCAAATCACTCATTTTTATTTAGAACTTCATTTATACCGTTTTAACTTTCTCGTACACGAAATCTATAGAAAGTTTTGTACTACTGTAAAAACTCGATACGAATGTTTTGAGGGATATTAACGTTAGGATATCCCTGATATCTAACGAATATAATTTTCGAACACTTGAGTACGCCCATTTATAAGAACGATAGAGAAGAACAGTAGAGTCGTAACCATACACAGGAGTTCTTTCAACATGGAATTCATACACTATTTTTAATGACTTCATTCTTTTCTTTTTGATTGTACGAGTTGCAATGAAGGCAAAGACAAAACTACATATCCCAGTGTAAAATAAAAAGAAGTATCCCTCACTATTATTTACAGCTATTTACTAGCTAATGGATACAGTTATAATAAAAAATAATTCTACTCTGAACACAAATGTTTTCCAGCATTTTTGTGGATATTTTCTTAACTTCTTATTATATTTAACAATATTTATATAGGGTTTTAATATAGTAAAATAATACAAATTACATCATTGCATGTTGCTCATCCTATCGCATACAAGTTTGATTACTGATAGATGGCGGCGGATTATGAATTCACATTCTGATATTTATAACAAAAACTGCACTTGAGAATCTAGATTTCGTGTCCGTAATAAAAAATATAGTCGCACATTCAGAACGCAAATGGCCAAAATACCGTCCAGAGACATCACTTAAATGGAGAAAAGAGAGAGTAGATTGTCCTTGTATAATCCTCATATGTAAGAAATTCACATGGAAACAGAGGCTACGAAAAACTGTTCTTACAACATTTTCATCTGTGTAAATCGGAAAACATTAGCTTTCTGATTACCACTGCACCTCCAATCTTGCATTTCTTCGATGTGCGACTGACGTCATCGCAAGTCTCATTCTCATTCACACCTTCAGACCCGCTTCTTTTGCTTGTAGATTTCACAGAGGTATTTGCCTCGTCAGTTTCTCCAAATTCTACGAACGTTTAGTCGCTCTTATACTCACGGTTGGTTTCTGAAGAAAAGAAACAAATTTTGCGTAAAATAGATAACAGTATGCCGAACAAATATCGCTACCGTTTTTTTGGACAGACTTGCTTCATCAACGTTCAGCTACTATAACATACTTGTTCATTCGCACTCAAACATAGAGAATCTAACAAACTAAACGGTATGGCTTGGTGGAATTAATGCAATTCGAAATGAAAATGTTTTTTTGTTTACACAAATACGGCATTGTCATTGTGAAATGACAATACCATTCTACGCAATAATATTTAATAGATAATTTTCAATTAAACCTTGTGACACATCAATTATGGATCAGGCCCATCAACTTCTCAAAGGTTCACGATAATTGAAATGCAATTTTCGCGCAACAATGCTCTATCAAAGAGCTAGTAAAATTCTGAAGGGATATTGTTCAAAATATTGTTCGTTTTGAAGAAATTAAAAATCTTTGATTTTCTAAATGGAACTACTTTGTTTTCTCATCCGCACTAAATAGATCTTAAAATGAAAACAATTATGGATAATTTGACAATGATTTGAAAGTAACATCAAGTCAAAAAAGTATATTTCTGAGATGCAATTTGAAATGTTACGTCATGGTTGGTAGGGCTACTTATTATCAGCCCTTGCAGCAGTTGTAATCTGGGCAGGCAGCCTTTGTGGCATCGAGACAGACAGATTAGCGATAGAGGGGATAGAGGCCGTGTATTTTCCTCTATTATTCCTCTCCCTACTTAGTACATCATTGTAACAAAAGTGTACACAGAAAAAATAAAATATACTCTTGAAAGAAAAAAGTTTCCAATGTAAATTCACAATTGCACTGCACATCGGTAGTCGTGTCTGCAACGGACCGTCGAACTGATCATAGTATTTTGCACTTAATAGCACCAGAAGCTACCATAGTCCCTGTTTTCTTGATTTGTGGAGATAAGAGCACTCTCATGTAGACACAAAATCATAATGGTATGAGTTCTGAAGTATGTGCTGACCAATTTCTCACAATGCCGCCTTCCGTCGGCTTGTATATTCTATTTCAGAATATGACAAAATGTGTAGGGTAACAGACGTGATGAAAATACATTCTTGGGTTGTGGTTCAAAACAAATTTGTTCTATACTTTGATATAAGTCTGAATTGACAGAAAAGAATAATAGAAAATTAGTATCGATGTATGATATGATGAAATATCTCAAGATATTATTGTAAAGAATATTCCATCATTCATTTTCTTCCTCTGGACTTGAATGCTTAATGATGGATTGTTACTTCAGTTATTACAAATCAAGCTTAATTCTTGCTACGTTTGAAAATAATCTTTTTAGAGATTCACTAGTAACAGTGTTCTTTCAGGACACGAATAGCATTCTAAAAGTTCAATTTTTAGTACTAGTGTAACTGAAGGGGCTATTCTCAAGTGTTCAGATAAATCTGAAAACGCAACAAAGAAAACAAAATACTTTTGTTTTATCGCATCAGCTACTACTGACTAATGTATCATTAAGTGATTTGTATATTGTACTTTAATAAAATTAAACAAAGTCAGTAACGGTGTCTAAAAAAACAGTGTATAATACACGTGGTAAAAGTGGTTTTATTTTTTTATTGATACATTATTGCCTTTTATTGCCTTCAATTCGAAGCTCCGTTAGCCCTGCATCACTTACCGGGAACGAAAATATCGTGGTTACAAGGGAAATGTGAAAACAGTTGAATTCTGTTACATGTTTTCTTATGTAGGGAATAATCAGAGGAACGTCTGGAAGGAAAATATGAAAAGACAACCTAGTCAGTGGGCGGGGCCGGGCGTGGTTGGACTGGGCGTGGTTGGACTGGGCGTGGTTGGACTGGGCGTGGTTGGACTGGGCGTGGTTGGACTGGGCGTGGTTGGACTGGGCGTGGTTGGACTGGGCGTGGTTGGACTGGGCGTGGTTGGACTGGGCGTGGTTGGACTGGGCGTGGTTGGACTGGGCGTGGTTGGACTGGGCGTGGTTGGACTGGGCGTGGTTGGGCTGTACGGGGTTGGGTTGAGCGGGGCTGGGCGGAGAGTAGGGCAGAGTGTGGTGAGGCGGGTGTGGCGGGGGGCGTACAGGGAGCGCCTTCGTGCACACACTGTCAAGTCGTAGAACGACCGTACGGTCGGGGCTCGAACTCCAGCCGAAGGGTAGGTCGGCGCCGGATCTCGACATCTAGCAAGGGAAGATCACCGTTATCTCTCGAGATAAAACATGCACAACGCTTACGGGACTAAAGACCGTAGTAGTTTACGTCCTAAGAATCACTAATCAATCAGATCCACAGTTGTGACAACGGCAATGCCGATTCTCATCTAAACTCAGCCGATATTTCATTGATTGGGGTTTTGTAGCGCATCAAGTGTTAATTTTCAGTGTAGTGCTTGGTATAGCCCGAGAGGTTACTATGTTCTACACCGACTGGAACGTGCGATCCGGCGACTACTTACTTTTTTGTTTCTATTTTCCCTCCTGATAGTTCCTCCAGCAGGGTAGTCTATTTTTAATTTATTCAGGTGTTTTGAAACAGTAATTATCATGACTGGGATCGTCAACTGGGGCTATTTCTGCTGCATCATCGTCTAACATTCGTAATGTACTTTTTGCGCATTGGGAAAGCAGCGTATTGGGATGCACATAAATTAAAGGCAAAAGTTGCAAGATCTCTACCTTGGGGGACACCTAATTTGATTTCGTATAAGGGATGCCATTAAATTTTACTTAATTTCTTGGAAATATATTTAATATCCGTAATAAGGACTAAAACCTTTCTTACAATTTAAACAGGAAACCAAGCTTCCGAACTTTTTCAAAGTATAGTTGCATGCCTAAATATTCCGCAGGTCAATACCACTAATTCACAGATATTACATCACATTATATTTGTGATTAAATCAATTTGTTCAGATGTAGAATGCTAATGTTACACCCTCAAACGTATGAGATGGTATTATATCTTCTAGAAGTGGGATTATACGGCGAAGAAGCTATTTTCAAACATAACTGACAAAATGTGCAAGAAACAATTTGGTCGTCTAACAAACGTTATAAACATTTGTTATTGGGCTTGATAATAAATAAAATAATAAAAATGATGAAAGAAAATGGGTTTCTGAAGTTGGTATGTTTATCCGGGGCGTGCACAGTTACCAAGAAACAGTGACGATCAGAATTTGAAAGCAGATGGCGTTTTCATAGAACTCATCCTTCTACCCAGAAATGTCTGTGAAATACATGACGGGTGAAAGTCACACCAACAGAAGCCAAATTCCCTCTATTCCAACTGCAGTAATTTTAGCTTACGCATCACGAATGACTTCGCGTCGTGCAACGGCATTTAGAAGTCTTCCGTGACAGTTGATCTCGGCGACGATGTTCGATTGTTCACTGGGTCGTGAGAGCAGACGCGTGCACGGTGACGGCTCGTGACACTTGAGTGATGTAACCAGGCGAGGGAAAGAGAATGCACGAAAATGGCTAACACAGACGAAGACAAGTCAGTAGAAAATTAGTCATTATCACCGTAGTCATCATCGCGAACTGACCTATTAGAGGCTAAAACAGTGTGCATGTGGCAATCTTTGAACTTTTGGGTTCGCAGAATTTGATTATTTTGTAATGTATAAAAGAGGGTATTCTTTGCCATGAAGATAAAAATAACGACTTGTTAGTTAAACTATTTGACTGGCGCAACATTAATTTTTGAACACATCAAAATGCACTTAAAACTAGCGAACGCTGAATGAGGAAGTCAAATGTCATATCAGTGACACCTGACTTCCTGAACGTGGTTCGTTGTGAAAATATTCCTGAAGACGGCCTAAAGGAAACCGTGTCCTCGACCCATATTTAACAGCTGTCAAACATTAAAGCCTATCGAAGCGCAAACAAACATGTTAAATACACCAATGTAATATAAATTACTTGTGTTTGATAAAAACAATTGCCAGAAAAGGAAATTTTTCGGCAATATTCATTTATAGCGTAATAAATGTAGCGTAAATCGTTGGCTTGCGGGTGAGATATGTCGGGTCGGTTTTTCAGGTCTTGGGAATATTCTAAATGGTTAACACTTTCCTGCATTATTAAAATTTACAATTTTCTAGGTTGGGAAATATCTTTATATTGTAAACATTTTACTAAAACTGAATTGATCTTTTCCCGTTTTTAATTATATTTTTTACTAAATAGATTGATAATAAATTCTTTTATTATTGCTAATTTTCTTATTATTACTATTATGAAATACACGTAAAATCATTTTACCATTTTCTTTCAATGTTCTCCGTTTCTCTTAGGACCTGAACTTTTGACTTGATGTGTTTTCGCTTGTATGCTGACGAGACTCCCTCCCTTTTTAGTTTTCATTTAGGAGTATTTCAGAAATACGTACGCAATCATAGTATCTACTAAAACCTCTTTGAAACAATTAGAAGTACATATTAATACTTCACCGATTTAAACAATCTCTATCTAATCCACTTCAATATGTAACTTGCCTAGTCAAAGAAAGATAATTTCTCTAAATTTTGAGTAAAATCTCGTAGTGTTTAACTTTATATATCTGGGATCAATTCTTAAATTACATTCCTAACTCGAAATTGATAACTTTAAACATACAAATGCTGTGACAGCATTCCTCCTCCACCAACTCTTTCCTCCCTCGCTTTCATTCCTGTTTTCTATGTGAGAAAACTTTCATTCAAATTGCGTGCGTATTTTTCATTGAATGACCTCCTTATAGTATGCACTAATGTAATACAATTTTGACAGTAGTTAGGCGGAAGAGCAGGCTAAATGGCCTGAGCCTCGCCACAAATAAAGACATTTATTTATTTATTTATTAATGGATAGTATATTTTAATTCATTTATGGAATCATCTATTAAACTACTCTTATTGAGTTTTAAAAACACCAACAATAAAAGAAGAAAGCAACCTTTTTAGAGGTTCAACATCCATCCGAACCACCTGACAATGAACTTGCAAGACAACAGCAAACAAGTGAGATGCCTCCAACGCCGTGTTTTTCATCCAACACGTAGACGTTAAAAACCACACATTTGTACCTATTCACTGAATAGTCTTCCCTTCATGACTACTTTAGCCGAATCAATAGCAAGTTTTAGCGCATTGCCTTAATGTTTACGAGTACGAGTAAACTGCAAATAAAACAAATGTTTAAAAAACTATTAAACAGCCCAGACACGGATCGCCTTTCAATTCCTGGCAACAATTCCACCCTCCAAGTCCGTTGCATCTCTCCAGTACCAGATTAGGTGGCTCAGGGCATTAACTGATGTCCTGCAATGCTTCTGACCGGCAGGTCCTTTTGGGTACGAATCCCTATTTTCTACACGGCTACACAGGTAGGTCGAATTCATCTTCTGTCTGGAGGAGAATTCTAGCGGCCGGCTGCTCTGATCGAGAGTTTTCCTTTGTTACTTTGATCAACACCAAGGGACTGTCGGAGCAATACCTTAACAAACGGGTCGCGCGTGATCTTTCCTTCCTTTTTCGTTTCCTATCTTCACCACTTACACACCACACTTACAGGCACTACTTACTACCACACATTCCGATGTAGGAGCTCCGCTGCGACAGCCGGGCTCATTAGGCACTGCACACTTCTCTTCCCCCTCTTCTTCTTCTTACTCCTCCTTTCTCCTCTTTTACCCTCTTCCTTTTCGCCTCCTCCTCCTCTTTCCCCTCTTACTTTTCCCTCTCCCTCCCTCCCTTCTTCCCTCTCCCTCCCTCCCAGATCTCTCCATTCTGCGGGACAAGAACACCGCCACTTCTTGTGATAAAAGTATGCACTACACGTATGGGTCTGATGACCGTAGGGGTTGTCGCGCCCAGAAACACAAAATAATAAATGAATCATCAGTAACCAAGGGGCATTGAATGGCTGTTAAGGCAACTTACCCTATGCCCCGACTTAATCCTGGCCCCGAATTTCTGTTCACTTAAAAAATAAAAAAATAGATTAATCTCTAAATCAAATTTAACGCTATACGTTATTTTTGATACATGGAGAAATGTATTCCGCTTATAAATTGGGGGAATAGGGAATGTTTAGTTTCAAATGAAGGATCCGAGGGGATAAACTGACCCAGGCCTCTGGTTTTCCTGTAGGCGCCTGTAGGGGATGGGGATGGGGATGGGCCTGGGCCTAGGCCTAAGCCTGGGGCTGGACCTATGCCTGGGGCTAGGCCTAGGCCTGTGGCTGGGCCTGGGGCTGGGCCTGGGGCTGGGCCTGGGGCTGGGCCTGGGCCTGGGGCTGAGGCTGGGGATAGGCCTGGGCCTAGACCTAAGCCTGGGGCTGGACCTATGCCTGAGGCTAGGCCTAGGCCTGGGGCTGGGCCTGGGGCTGGACCTGGGGCTGGGCCTGGGGATGGGCCTGGGGCTGGGCCTGGGCCTGGGCCTGGGGCTGAGGCTGGGGATGGGCCTGGGCCTAGGCCTAAGCCTGGGGCTGGACCTATGCCTGGGGCTAGGCCTAGGCCTAGGCCTGTGGCTGGGCCTGGGGCTGGGCCTGGGGCTGGGCCTGGGGCTGGGCCTGGGGCTGGGCCTGGGGCTGGGCCTGGGCCTGGGCCTGGGGCTGGGCCTGGGCCTGGGCCTGGGGCTGAGGCTGGGGATGGGCCTGGGCCTAGGCCTAAGCCTGGGGCTGGGCCTATGCCTGGGGCTAGGCCTAGGCCTGTGGCTGGGCCTGGGGCTGGGCCTGGGGCTGGGCCTGTGGCTGGGCCTGGGGCTGGGCCTGGGGCTGGGCCTGGGGCTGGGCCTGTGGCTGGGGCTGGGCCTGTGGCTGGGCCTGGGGCTGAGGCTGGGGATGGGCCTGGGCCTAGGCCTAAGCCTGGGGCTGGACCTATGCCTGGCGCTAGGCCTAGGCCTGGGGCTGGGCCTGGGGCTGGGCCTGTGGCTGGGCCTGGGCCTGGGGCTGAGGCTGGGGATGGGCCTGGGCCTAGGCCTAAGCCTGGGGCTGGACCTATGCCTGGGGCTAGGCCTAGGCCTGAGGCTGGGCCTGTGGCTGGGCCTGTGGCTGGGCCTGTGGCTGGGCCTGTGGCTGGGCCTGGGGCTGGGCCTGGGCCTGTGGCTGGGCCTGGGGCTGAGGCTGGGGATGGGCCTGGGCCTAGGCCTAAGCCTGGGGCTGGACCTATGCCTGGGGCTAGGCCTAGGCCTGGGGCTGGGCCTGGGCCTGTGGCTGGGCCTGGGCCTGGGCCTGGGCCTAGGCCTAAGCCTGGGGCTGGACCTATGCCTGGGGCTAGGCCTAGGCCTGGGGCTGGGCCTGGGCCTGTGGCTGGGCCTGGGCCTGGGCCTAGGCCTAAGCCTGGGGCTGGAGCTATGCCTGGGGCTAGGCCTAGGCCTGGGGCTGGGCCTGGGCCTGTGGCTGGGCCTGGGCCTGGGCCTAGGCCTAAGCCTGGGGCTGGAGCTATGCCTGGGGCTAGGCCGAGGCCTGGGGCTGGGCCTGGGGCTGGGGCTGGGGCAGGGACTGGGCCTGGGCCTGGGCCTGGGCCTGGGGCTGGGGCAGGGACTGGGCCTGGGCCTGGGGCTGGGGCTGGGCCTGGGGCTGGGGCTGGGCCTGGGGCAGGGGCAGGGGCTGAGCCAGGGGCTGGCGCGAGGGCTGGGGCCGTGGCCGCTTCCTGGAGCGGTGGCGCAACCCCTCGGCCGCCGCGCCGCGCCGCTTTCCTTTCTGCACCGGAGGCGCGCGCGCCCTATCTCGAGGACATCGCCTGCGCCGCGCGCACGCACGCAGCCACGCCACCGCAGCCACGCACAAAGGAGCTCCGCTGCGACAGCCAGCCTCATTAGGCACTGCACACTTCTCTTCCCCCTCTTCTTCTTCTTCATACTCCTCTCTCCTCATTTCCCCTCTTCCTTTTCACCTTCTCCTCCTCCTCCTCTTTCCCCCCTTCCTTTTCCCTCTCCCTTCCCTTCTTCCCTTCTTCCCTCTCCTTCCCTCCCTTCCTTCTTCCCTCTCCCTCTCATTCTCATTCTTCCTCTTCCCTCTCCCTCTTTCTTCCTCCTCCTCTCCTTCTTTCTTCCTCCTCCCTCTTCCATCCTCCTCCCTCTCCCTCTTCCATCCTCCTCCCTCTCCCTCTTTCTTCCTCCTACCTCTCCCTCTTTCTTCCTTCTCCCTCTCCCTCTTTCTTCCTCCTGTTCTTCATCTTTTTCTTTTTCTTCCTCCTACTATTTCTCTTCTTCCTTTCTTTATTTGGCGTTAATTCCACGTTCTCCTTCCACTTTATCTCATTTCACAACGGATTTGTAAACGAAACTCGTTATTTCCATTCAAAACTAATTTTCTAATAAAGTGGACAAACGGCATTGAAAAAGTGACACTATTACAATACGATTATTCTTTACATTTATTCTTTCATTACATGACATTTATTTCAACACATTTATTCTTTCTTTCCTTTTATTAAAATGTCAAAGTTTCTTTTGAGAAAAGTAAGTACTGGAATTTTGGCGTTCCCGAACAGAGACATGACGAAGGAATCTATTACGCTTAGGAGGAGAAGATTAATTAGAACGAAGTTTCAAATTCTGCATCTGTCACTATTACACTATTACAAAACGATTACAATAGTTCTATATTGGAAAGTTCCGTCTGACGGGATTATTAACTGAAATCCGGAAATGAACACAATATAGGAAATATCTGATTCTAGAGGACAACACATTTAAGTCTAACATTTTCATTAAAGTGGCAGATTAGATTATCACATGCAGATTACTTGAAACTCTTCTCACTGCCCATTACATCCTTTACGACGAAACAAGGATGTTAACCAACAAATATTGTTGGTTGCCCGCAACTATTAAGGGTTTTAGAAATCTCTAAACACTCGAAAAATTTAAAAGGCAACGAGGAAAAATGATTATGCAGTATGACAATTTTGTTTTATTAAAAATATTTTATCGACTTTGGTTGGTAATTAGCAGAACAAATAAAAAATGTATTCTTGGCTAGGAAAAACATCTTTTTTTATACCTAAGAGAATTATACATTTCGTTTCAATTTATATTTTACCAATTTTCAGGAGATGCTTGTAGATAGTGGGTCCTGTTTTATTCCTAAGTGAATATTTTCACTAAATACGAATGGTATCACATCTTAATTTGCCATTGTATGAGTTTCTTAAGAAAGTAATTAATTCATGAAAAGAATAGAATTTAATATGAATTTCTTACTTTGTTTTAACGAAAGTAATAACGCTTCAGTGACAGATATTTTTACTTTTTTTTAGAAATAAAAGAAATTTGTGGAATGCATTTCAAAGAATTTTAATGAGTGTTAAGTGACAACCAGCAGTTGAAAAATTTTGCTATTGACAGATGGTAAGGGATGTGGCACGCTTACTTGAAATCTCCCAAGACTTGAAAATAAATGTATACAGCTCGAAAGAGTATCACAGCTCGAAAGCATGTAATCAATAAATTACATCAAGTGTACAGAAGTCAGTGTAGCGAGTGCAGTCTGAGTAATAATGGCTAGGAACTTGCATACACTGACTTCTATCCGTATTACTACAAATGTTGGGCGAGTAGGAAAATTAATGACACCCACAATTTCATGGAAAATTAATTTTTTGCACCATTAAATTGCAAATGAGACGAATCAGAATGCTATCAAATCCCTCTTGAAACGATTTGAGAAAAGATAACACGAACAAAATTTTTTTTTTAGTCGTAGCAACAACTCATGTATTACAAATGGGTGAAATCAGTATTCTTTCGTGTTCGATTACATATATATATAGTTATTAAATAGAGAAAGAATAGAATGTTAAAGAGGTTGATGAGTGTTTAAAAAAGTCTGTTTGCAAACGATTTGAACTGAATATTTACGACGTGTACCTGAAATAAAATCCCCAGAATTCAAACTAGGTATTTCTGAAAATCCAGATCCATTCGGGACTCGAACCCTAGAAGCGTCTGGTGAAAGAACTCTAGAACATACGTCAGTCGCTAACTCGGCTACGGTTAATGGATGGAACGTTGATGTAATTTCGTGAAGGTATACTTTTTAAGAAATTACTGATTTGAAGAATGTGCGTAACAATTATTAGTTAATATTGTAGGGTAGAAATAGATTATTGTACATTCGAATAATCTGGATACCTAGGGTCCTTTTTTCCCCTTTTTTGTTAATGATCATTATTGGAGAGATATTTTTTACTTCGATTGTTAGGTTATGAAATTAATTTATTTGTTGTTGTTAATCAGTGTAGGTTTAAGAAAGATAGTTCATTCCTGTACAATAGAAAGACTAACGACCGACCCCTTAATGGTATTTCGTAGAATCATCGACACAATTTAACATATAAATTTTTATTCTTTCTTTCATTTTATTAAAATGCCAAAGTTTCCTTGAATAAAAGTAAGTAGTGGAATTTTGGTGATCCCGAACAGAGACATGACGAAGGAATAATTATCTATTATCCTTAGGAGGAGAAAATTAATTAGAACAAAGTTTCAAATTCTGCATCTGTCAATAGATCATGAAGATACATGCAGATTGATAAGATAAACTTCCGCTTTTCTCTCATAGCAAATCTTGACAATTTCCGATATGGAGTTGAGATAAAAAGGGATGTAGAGGAAGACAATATATAAAATTACGTTTTGAAAAGATCCATCTACTTTATAGAATAGTGTATAGAAATTGTTGGCGAAGAACGTTATTTTCATTACACTGTGAGGGATGAATATTTCGCGAGCGAAATTGTGGGAATTATATTCGTGTGGCAGCAAAGATTCATCGTGCAGTACGGTAGGTGGCTCCCATACCACGAACACAGAATGAAATCATTCGAAACCACGCTCTTGGGGTATCTGTCGTACTTTAATATCAACTACTCCCCATAGAGCGGCCCTTAGAACTGCTCTCACAATTGCCTATACATTGGAATCTCATTCTCATAGCCACATATTATGTACTCATAGTTTCTCTCTCCCCCTCCCTTTTCTTCCACTCCTCTCTCTCCGTTCCTCTCCTTCTCCCCCCTCTCCCCGCCCCTCTACTTCTCTCCCCTCTCCCCTTACTTCTCCTTCTCCCCCTCTCCCCTCCCTATGCATCTCCACTCCAGCTCCTTCTCCCTCTCTCCCTCCCTGTACTTCTTCCCTTCCCTCCCCTTCTCCTCTCTTTCCCACCCTCTCCTCCCTTCTCTCCCCCTCCCCCTCTCTCCCTCCCCCTATATCTCCTCCCCCTCCCCCTCGCTTTCCCACCCGACTCTTTTCCCCTTCTCTCCCTCTCCCTCTCCACCCCCCTCTCTCCCTCCTCGCCCTTTTTCTCCCTCTCCTTCTCCCACATCCTAAAACGTTTCAACCTCTCGAATTCTGGTATTCACCGCAGATGGTTTCTTCGTGGCATTTAAGCCGCGGAAAAGGGGCTCTATGGTCTCAGAGACTATTTGGAGAAGACACCATAATATACTGAGGTAGCTCTTGCAACGGTCCTTCCCTTTGGGGCGATGGCATTTGCGGCGCCGAGACTGTTGCGGGGAGAGGGAAGGCTGAGAGGGGAGGCAGCGCTATAACAGCAATCCTTGGCTAGCAGGACACAGGAACAAACATCAATATTAACGACCATATTGAAAGATTTTTCCATTCATTCATCAGACAAAGTACAGAACGCGCTCGAAATATCAGGAACAATGGTTGCTTTTTACGATAGTAGTTTGTTTTCCTGATGTCTCCTACGAAACGACAGAGATTTAAATCATGTTTAAATACTTTTCTACTTACCATTTCCGTTTAAATTCTACCTTTAAAGAATATAATTCTACCTTTTTTGACAAGGGGCAGGAATATGTCTGAACGGCGAATCCTATCTTACAGGCGGACAGCTTTTTCAATAGTCAAGAATCTTTGTTAAATCTCGTGACCTGGACAATGCAATAATTGCACACGTAAGTAAACGCGATTATAAAATGAAGATTCTTTTTATTTTAAATGTTTAAATTCACCTTCAGTCAATAATTGAAAATATGATTAATGAATTTCATCTTAATGGTTCGTATATTTCCTTTAGAAGAGGAAATAGAAACTCATATAGCTACATTTGAGGCAATAACTATCAACTGGTATTTACAAATGACAGTCGTACGCGCGGTATTCTGTAACTTACCCCCGAGCAATTTGTACAACCCTTACTATTAAATCTCGCACCAATTGCTCTAAAAGCAGTGCCCTCGAACCCTGGTAATCTAATTATTTTACTCACGACCTTGTTGTGCCTGTACTAAGGCTTGTGATGATAGAGGAAGAGCGCCAATGGAATCGTGGTAATGACGATGAACGGTATTGACTACGATGCCCCTCGGTGATAACGATGTTAAGTAAACGGGACAGAACACGATTAGCGATTCGTGACGGCGTAGCTTCCTATTATATATTTTTCCGACAAAGAAGAACAAAACCTATATGTGACGTTTGGGGGAGAAATAAAATCTGGCATGATTTCTAGAGCTGCGGAATCCTTACCCTTGAATACAGGTAAATGATTGATAAACATTTGAATGATTAATAAAAATACAAAAACTAGATTAGCAACATTAAAATAGAACTTTTCGGTCCGTAAACGTTAATTTAATCGGTAATGAATTACGGATTTGATTTTAAGTATTACGAACAAAATAGAAATATATACTCTTACTTACCCCAGACTTTACTCTTACCACAACTAGCAAAAGCATGAAAACAAGGTAGGATTGACTTATTAGTGAACACGGGCGCGTCAACGACATAGGTCATTGGTCCCTTAAGAGTAGTGCATGATCTTATCACTGGAGGTGGTGGTCGTGATCTTACCCCGCAGGAAGGCGAGATCCAGCTTCAACCTACATGGCGGCTAGCCGGTTTCCCCCACCCAGGTATCTCCCACCAACGCGGCACCACCCAAGTCGGGACAAGCTCTAAGCCCCCGACCAGTCTCCCGGCTAGTGTGGTAATGTAGTGGATGTGTAAGGGTGTGAAAGGGGTAGGATAGGACAAGCAAATGGGAAGGACAGATTACAGAGCGGTCCCAGGCCTGTTTGTTAGGGTACTGCTCCGGCATTCGCCTGGTGTTGGCCGGAGAAACACCACGGAAAACTACCGACTAGAGCAGTCGGCCGCTATAATCCGCCCCAGACAGCGGCTAAATCTGATCTAGCTACTTAGTGTCTAAAATCCTGCCACCTTCGGGACTCGAACCGTAGAACCTCTCGGTCAGAGGCACTACAGTAACATCAATTAACGCCCTCCGCCACCCAAGTCGAATAAGGAAGCTACATTTATGATCAATGTATGTCCAGAAGCAAAACTAGTTGCCATATCGTCTTTCACTCATTAGTAGAGACCGGACTTTTATGTAATTACATTTTTTGTCTTTCCACTTACCGTTCTCAAAATTCTAATCTTGGCGAATCATAGCCCTCCTAATACAATATCCAATTTTTTCGTTACATATTTTTACATATTTAGTATCATATTACATATTTTCCTGTTTTTACAATATATTTTCCTTGTTTTATCAATTTTCTTCAATTTTACTATATATTTTTTTATGAAAATAAGTGTTTTTTTTAATCAGCATCTTTCTTATATTATTGGGAAAATATAAGTGTCCAATCTATCATTGACACAGCGTTTTGCAATCTGTAACCTTAATTTCCGAAATGATTGCCGGCGTGTACCACTTCGATGAAAATGTTGCATGTTGCAGTGTATGTTTGCTGGACGTAAATATCGCCATTTTGTGCGATGGCTTCTATTGCGAATAGTCTGGCTGCTAAACTACGGTCCTGGATTACCGTAGATAAAGCTTTTACTCGTACTACTGACGAGGAAATTGTATGACGCAAAGTGTGCATCAACTTGTACTCTCCAAAATGTTTTTAAAACGTTGTATTAAGTTTAAAATTTACTTAGGACATTTCTTCTAGATCTAATTTTGTGCTATGTAAATGGTTTTTAATTAGATAATTTTAATATTACATATTATACCCGATTTTACATATTTATTACATATTCTTACTGTTTTCATTTCATATTTATGTACACATTTTGACGTTACATACGAGTACTTTCACATATTTAGTACTATGTTACATATTTTACATATTTCCCTATTTTCACAATATATGTTGCTATATATTTTCTCCAATTTTACTATATACTTTTTTATGAAAATAAGTGTTTTTTTTTCAACTACATATTTTTCCGGTCTCTCCTCATTAGCTACCAGTGCAACGGACGCCATGCATCGGGTGGGGGTGGCGGCCGGTGGCGGGGAGAGGGGGAGGGGGCGGGGCGGGGCGGGGGCCGCGGAAGGTCGCAGCGCGGCGCCCGCGACTATAAAAGAGAAACGCAGCTCCCACGATCCAAACGCACTCGCCGCCGTCGCCGCGTCAACAGTCATCAGCCACCGCAGTTGGCCGCAGCCCCAAACACCTCGACATGAACTCTCTGGTAAGGCACGAGGAGGGAGCGGTTTTGGACTACCACTACTTGATCCGTGTAGGGCTGCCGGTCGGAGCGTTTGGCGTGAACTTTGTGGTAAGGCACGAGGAGCGGTTTTGGAATACGTTGGCTGGCCCTTAGGGCTACCGACATAAACTCTCTGGTAAGCAACGGAGAGGCTTTTTTCTACTTCGGCTTCGGCTTGATCCGTGTAGGTCTCGCAGTTGGAACATTTGGCATGGACTTTGTGGTAAGGTTTTGGACTTCGGCTTCGGCGTGACCATTAGGGCTACCAACATGAACTCTCTGGCAAGGCGCAAGGAGCGGTTTTGGACTGCTTCGGCTTGATCAGTGTAGGGCTGCCGGTCGGAACATTTGGCGTGAACTCTGTGATAAGGTACAAGGAGCGGTTTTGGAATACGTTGGCTGGCCTGGCCCTTAGGGCTACCGACATGAACTTGTTTGGCTTTGGATTACTTCGGCTTCATCCGTGTAGGGATACCGGTCGTAACTTTTCATATGAACTTTCTGGTAAAGTAAAAGGAGCGGTTTTGGACTTCGGCTTCGGCGTGACCATTAGGACTACCAACATGAACTCTCTGGCAAAGCGCAAGGAGCGGTTTTGTACTACTTCGGCTTCATTCGTGTAGGGATACCGGTCAGAACTTATAGCATGAACTTTCTGGTAGGCTACAAGGAGCAATTTTGGATTACTTCGCTTTCGGACTGGCCCTTAAGGCTACTTACATGAACTTTCTTGGTAAGACCCAAGGAGCAGCGTTGGAAAACCGACTTCGGCTTGACCCAAAGGCTACCGGTCGTAACATTCGGAGTAAACTATCTGGTAAGACGCGCCTTGAGATTTCGGACTACTACTTTGATTTCGGCTTAACACTTGAAGCAGTGTCAAATTGAGACGTACCTTTCGTGGATGGGTATTTCACAAGAAATTTTCTTCTCTGCAGAGTTCCCGGATTGCCGAGTAAAGTTAGAGGTTCGCCGGGGGTACCTCGGTTGTCTACCTTAGACCGCCCCGCCGTACTTTTAGGTTATATACGCCCATTGCCGAAGGGTATTTAGTAAGTTCTATCACATAAAAAATAGCATTTGGAGGATGTTAGTCGTTGTTCTTTCTACACCTGTTACTACCTGTGGTATAACTACTCAAGATGTATCTGTGTCGACAAAAATATCTAATACGAAACAGTGAAATAAAAGTGACTAGTGGGAATTTTAAATTCATATTCATATTTTGAAGGGTATTCAAGAACGAAACATTTGAAATTCAACATTCAAAAAGTTCAAGTTAATATATACGAACATTTTAATTAATTTAAAGAAGCTTTTTGTAAAGTGAACATTTCAAAATATTGTAAATAAAGTCATTGATATAAATTATAAAGTAAAGATCTCGGTGAACGATTCCCATCTCTGATTGAAATTTTTGCTCAGATTTACGGCGATTCGGAGTCCTCTATTTGCAAGTGGAAAGTAGAGATAACTTTGTCCAGTTTAAATTATATTTTGGACCTAATCCATTTGATGCGATCTTTAAAAATATGTTGGCATATGCCTGGTTATAATATTACTTTCTTCATCCATTACGGTGCGCCAGTGGTGTTCCAACGGTACACCAATGGTGAACCGATGGTGAGTCAGTGACGTGTCTTTTGTAAGACATTTTCAACTGACGTTTATATTCTATTGTTGTTCACTGGAGTACCGCAGGGTAACTTGTGTTAGTCGCAGGCACAGCCAGTTTGTCAGTAGAGTGCCGTTCATTACAACTTGGTAAGCGACAGCCGTTCCTAAGCCATTCTTTCGAATTGATATTTACATGGTGAGCTCTGAGAGAGCGGTAGGACGTGCCATGACAGTGGGGACTCAGCGATATGCCATTGAAATATCACTGATTTCAACCTTCAAAATTTCTAACGTTCGTATTCCATTGCTAATCAAGTGTTCACTGGATGTGCCTGGAGGAGTAGAAGGGCCGAAGCGGTGTCGACTGACGTTCGTTAACTATTGCCTTTTCACACTTTGCTGTACGGCATTTCAGGTCCCTGTATTTCCACAATTTTCTGACATTTTCTTAGAGGGTTGCAGTCAACAATCTTTGCTTTTTCGAAAACATTAAATATTTTTGTAATTTACTGAGAAAGTGAGGGCCGTGAAAAGTTCCTTGCTAGTATTATTACTCAGAAAGGAGCTATATTTCCTCAAAACAAAAACAAATGCACCGAAAATGAGAGCATAAGGTATCGAGAATTCTCGGGCACTGTCCGCAACGTGTTAAAGTATCGTTAAAGGCGTGTTTAATGTATGGCAGGTGTGCCTTGGTGAGTCAATGGTTAATGTGGAGCGCCAGTGGAGCACAGGTGGCTTGCCACTGGTTTGCCAGTGCTGTGTCAATACTGGGCCAGTGCTGAGCCAGTGCTGAACCAGTGCTGAACCAGTGTTGAGCCAGCGCTGAGTCAGTGCTGAGCCAGCGCTGAGTCAGTGCTGAGTCAGTGCTGAGTCAGTGCTGAGTCAGTGCTGAGCCAGTGCTGAGCCAGTGCTGCACCAACGCCGTGCCATCGCCCTGCCAGTGCTGTGCCAGTGCTGAGCCAGTGTGCCATGGCTTCCTCCTCTCTACCCACCCCTACAGCATTGCCTTTGTGTGTGTGCCTGGCAGGTGTGCCTGGTGTGCGCGGCGGTGGTGCTGGCGGCGGGCGGCGCGCAGGCGGGCGAGGCGCCCGTGCAGAAGCGCGGCGTGGTGGGGCTGGGCTACGGGCTGCACGGCGTGGGCTACGCCGGCGGCTACGGCTACGGCGGCTACGGCCTGCCCGTCGCCTCCTACGCCTACCACGGCTACCACGCGCCCCTCGCCTACTCCAAGGTCGTCGTGCCCACCGTCGCGAAGGTAAGGAGCGTCTCGTTCGCGGAGAGAAGCTATTCCTGTTTTGGATAACCGATCACTGATGGAAACAATGAGACAATACCTTTCAGGGAGGAAGAAGCTAAAAAAATTATAAAATTTGGCGCTCGTATTTGGGCAAAAGGGTATATGTCAGAAAAATTGAATATTAAGTTAAGTGTAGTATTTTTTTCTTTTATTTCAAAACTATTTACTTCAATTATTTGAAAGTAACTTTAAACCCACCTAATGCTATTTACCTATCTTTGTATCTGAAAATTAATTAATCAACAATATCTACACTAAATGCATTTCTTTTTGCTCTCCTGAAAAATTATCAAACAGGACTTACCCATTTGCCCAAACACGAGCGTTATATTCTGATAATTAGTGGAAGAAAAATGTTTCAAAAGGAAAACCATACTTACTTATGCACCAAGGGTGTTATATGGGTTCTCATGATCGAGCGCCGTCAAAATTACCAAGGATCATTGGTCTCAAAGCATTGTGTCGCCCGAAATCATTAGAACCTGTTTAACGCCCGTGGTACATACAAGTTTTTTTTTTATTTTTTACCTAATGTTAATGTTTGAGATTTACTTATTTACTAAGTAACTAGATGTTAATTTGACTCGGTTTGTCTTTTCATATTTCTCTCCCATAATTCCCTCTTAAAAGAACATGCAGCGTCATTCAGCTGTTTTCGTATTTCTCTCATAACCATAATCAATCACGATCCTCTCGTTGCAGGGGGGAGAGAGAGGGAAAATCCTCAAGAGTCGCACACCCCAATCCTACATTTCCCACAAATCTGAATCCTATATTTTTCCACGAATCTTACATTTCTTTTCGAATCAGAATCTTAAATTTTCCTCAAATCAAAATCCTATATTTATTCTCGAACCAGAATCGTATAATTTTCCTCAAACCGAAATCCTATATCGTTCCTCGAACCAGAATCCTTCATTTTTCCTCGAGCCTTTCCTGTAATTAATACAATGGAATCAATTTATTATTCAATGTCATGTGTTTGGTTTATTCAATCTGGGTGAATTAAGAAGGTTTTCGAATACGAACGTCATTTGACGTTTGTAGGAGTACACTCGTCGCATAGGGACGGTTTTATAATAGACAATGTCACTAAAGAAATGCTGGGTTATTAAACACGAATATAGAAAAACAATAGAAAAGTAGATTTGAAGAGAAATAGGTAGAGAGAAAGAGAGTAGACAGGAAGAAAATTGAACGGAGAACTGAAAATATGTCAAAAATAACGGAAAGAGAGGAATTGTGGAGAAGACGATACAGAGATCGTACGTACATGATGAAAAGAGATAAGAAAAGATTCTAATATAGGATAAACTAAAACTTTTTTTTCATTGTACAAAATGAATTAATATATGACGTTTTTACATTGCTCGCCACATTAACACTCAGTATTTTTTGACTCCAATACATTTTGACACAATTCTCAAAAAATTACTTTTCGCTCGGAAACAAGAATCAATGAAAGAATTTTATTCGCAAGTGAGTGACTAACTCATTTCAAAATTTCTTCAATAAATTGCCCAATGCTCCTCCTTAAAGAATGCAACTAAGATTTAAATTATAATGAAAATAATCGAATCCGTTTTCACTTTCCCAAAGATGTTTTTCATCCGCCTTGGATTTTAATTTTAACTTTTACAATGATTATTCTTAAAAAATAATTATTTAAAAATTTAATAGGTACCTAAGCTACCTTTACATCATTTTTAAATAAAGATAAAAGAGTTACCTTCCAGTAATCTGCCGGCATCTTACCTCAATGCCTCTGCAAGTAAACGTTGTTCAACGCCTTAAAAAAATGCATGTACGAATTAAACACGAAGAAAAACGGCTTTTCAAAACGAACGCGCTTTGGTCCCAGGGGAAAGTACAGACACCTTCATGCGCCATAAGCGTTGCGCAGAAGCATCCGTCAACTAATCGAATCGTTTGGCGCGAGGTCGAAAGTCGCGTCGTGTTAGGACAACGCGCTTTCCTCAAGGACTAAACGAGCGACATACCGTCCACAGCCACGCGTGCGGGAATGTTAGAAAGTGTACGCACTCGTTGTGATGTATTTTTATAGCGAGAGATGCTGATGAACAGAAGAATCGTCTATTTTCTCAAACAACTGCTGATTAGGGTATTCGGATAAATGTTTTGGGTAATAGATCACTGATGGAAACAATGAGACGTCTTTTAGGGACGAAAGAGCTAAAGGAAAATCACATTTATGTTCATATAGGTAGTGCTAGAAAATGTTTCAAAATGAAATACGTAGTTACTGATGAACCAATGGCATTACAAGTGTTCTAATAATCGAGCGGTGACAGTGTATCGTCGGCCCGAAAACATTTTGTCGCCCGAGATCATTAGAACCAGTTTAACGCCCGAGGTACATACAAGATTTTATTTTTTACCTAATTTTAATATTTCAGGTTTACTTATTTACTAATTAACTAGGTATTAAGTTGACTCGGTATGTCTTTCCATATTCCCCTCTATAAGAGAACATGTAGCATCATTCAACAGTTTTCATATTTCTCTCGTAACCACGACCCTCTCGATCCAGATAAGTTATGCAGCGTATATCGATCTTCGTATCGAAGGAAATTACAAACAATAACGTAGCAGCACAAAATGAAATTAGTAACGTCCAGAACACTGAGGTGTTAGCAAGGCCACCTTCATGCCCTAGCGAAATGGTGTCAAGGTCTTCTACTGGTGGCAGTGTCACGCGTCGTGGCACCGTAGCATGCCACGAGCTTCTCTACGCAACTAGCGTCAGGAAAAGAAACTATTAGTAAGCCCGCCATTTTACAATAGTGATGGCGTTTTCTCTTGTGTCGGGGTGATGAACTGCGTGGAGGGGCGATTTCGTCGTGGCACTCGTGCCACGGACTCCCGCTCGTGGCATCGACCTTGACAACACTGCCCTAGCGGTCTACGTGCTTCGGTTGCAACCAAATCCTCAATTTCCTGTTGCAGGTGGCGTATCCGGCTTACTCCTATCCGGCCTACTCCTACCCGTACGTAGGCTACAACAAGTTGGCGTACGCCGGCTACCCGCTCGGTTACAGCAAGGTGGCATACAGCACCTATCCCAGCTACGCCTACTCCAAGGTGCTGTCTCCTTACCACTACTGGTAATCAGCTCACATGCTGACAAGGTCATCAATTGCTGGAGGACACCCTCACTTATGGACAACACTGGGGATATAGCTACACAACAAGTACATCATTGTTTCAAAACCTGAGGATTTATTTTCCCAATAACTATACTTCGTATGTTATTGGAAAAATTGGGGTATATTCTTTAAATCGTACCATCTACGCATCTTATTATACTTCGTGTGGATATACAATTTCTTTAGATCGAAAAATTAAGCTAATAGATATGAGTTAACGAGGTTCGAATTTCGGAATTTCAGGCGTACAATGATTCGGATTCTGACGGGAAACAAAGAAAATTTGAGATAGGCTTAATCACGATATCAAAAGTAATCGAAGTTCTGCGTTTTGACATTTTTGACGGAAATTATTGGTTACCCACGCTCTGAAATCTTACGTATTATCAGTGCATACTCAGTCGAGACAATGTTCTTACAAATGGGACTTACAGACGTGACGACGTAAATGACATATTCCACGGAACATAATTAAAATTTCAATTCTAATCAACGGTAATTCATTTCGTCTGCTACAAGACTAATTTGGTTTTTATTGTAAAGTAATATGCGCAGTTGATAATTTATTTTCTAAGCGTTTTCTTCTCAGTCGAGCTTTGATTTGATAAGCATCATTACTAGTCATTAGAAATGGGACAAACTGCAATTAACTGGATGGTTAGGCGTTGTCTTCTGTTGCCACTATTATTTCGTTGGTTAATAGTAGTTTCCTCTGCTTTCAGTATTGTTCCAAAAGTTCATAATATCATAATAAAGTTCAAATCCACTTGTAATATTTTACAACGTATAAAGAAAGGAAAATAAACGTAGCTTCCGCATGTACTAGATATTCGAGCACAAAAAATAGTCACACGGAGATTAAATGACCACAAAATACAGCAAATATTCATATTTCTGTGGCAAGTATATTTCCACCGAGAATTTGGAGTTAGGTTTTTAGCCAGTAAACGGGTTTTATTGATCTGAATCTTGTCAGAGGATAGAACGATTTTTAAACGCTATCAGATACGCTATAATGTGTAAAATTTGTCTAACTAAATTGTGCATAAACTCTATTACAAAGTTCGAAAGTTAATATTTTGAGAATATAGAAGTCCATATGCAATAATGCAGCTGGTTTTTTACAAGCAAATCTCTCCTTATCTTCACAGTTGTCGGTGAGTGCAACGTTGCTTGTTGTGCCGCGACACGTAACTCATAATGCAGAAGTTATCGTGTATGAGGCATATCCGCGTTGCACCAGACACAACTGTGACACCTTTCGACATTATCAGTTGTACAATGCACGCAAACAACACATCACAGCATCTAGTACATTGCCACTTAACGATCTTGATTCCGTGAATTTGAGTTAACGAATACTATCTGACACGAAGGTTCACTTTTGGTACTAGCTGCAGTAATTGCTACGTCTCTTCCATAGCGTGAGTTTATTCTGCATTTATGCACGCGGAATGATATAAATATCGTAAAGAATGATACGTTTAACATTATTTCTTTTATACAGCTGTTTTTTTGAGCTGTACTAAACTTGTGACGTTTTTGCTTAAGGACCAGTCTAGTAAATTCGGTGTTTGTCCACAAATTCACGCAGTGGTGTACAAATGGAGGCTAATATATGTCATTACGGTTACACAGGGTAGATATTATCCGCGTTTTAACCCCATTTTCTGCTAGTTTCGTATAAATATTGGCCTAATCTCGATGTAGGTGTTATTCGCTGCGTACTAAAGATAAACCTCCAGTTTATTTTTTTTTAACTGAACAGCTTCATTCATAGCGATATAGTGACCTCACGAGGTAAATACAATTTTAGAAGGCCAAGTGTTTTACCGATCAACTGAAACCCTCCTTTTTGCTTTTTGTTATTTAAGACGCGCTTCAACGCAAATCATTTTTGCCACTGACCAAAACAGATGATTTTTAATGCACTCATAAACAGAATTTACTATTTTTTCGACGAAAATAAATCATATTAATTTTAAATTTCAATTTAACTAAAAATTGTTGCTAGACAGCGTTGGACTTGACAAATATCTTATGTACTTGTTAAACAAAGTAGATTTTCGCCTCTGTTGCCCATAATGGTATATTGACTGTTTCTTTTAAACTCACGGACAAATATTAGCATTAACTTCAGACGAATATTGTTAGCTATTGCGTTCACATGAGAAAAGAAAGAAATTATTCAATACTGAGGTTGTTCTCGCGCATTTTTGATGACCATACGCTTCTTCCAAAGGAAAAGTTGTGGAATGATGTGTTTTAAACTCGCGAATGTTAACTTATTTCTGCCATTACAATCGGTGTTTTGTCGAATCACGAACAACCAACTAACCAAACATATACTTGGTACACCATCACCATTATTATCTATGACACTATAATCGAATGCAAATGTGTAAATAAAGTAAAAATGGCTCTTGAAGAATGTGTATATATGTAATTTCCATTACGCACGTAAATGGCTGTACATGACTGTCTTCGAATGTATAAATGTAAAAAATAAATTACCTTTTTTAATTACAAATTTCTGCTTGTTGTTGAAAGACCTTTCCCAACTACAAAAGACGCAATTTCCACTAAAATGTCCACTCAGTTATTCCAATACATCTTTTACTTTCTTTGAACACTATGTTGAAAAAGTTATATTGAAGGATATTGCTTGAATTATTTCCTGCAAGTTCACGTTTCTCTTTTTCAGTTTCGTTATCCAATCTTGAGGCGTCGGAAGTAGATTCGCATACGGATGCAGGTTAAGGGACACGACAAGACCAATCGTAGTCGCCGTACATTTTCGGGTAATAGTAATACCGGGTGTTTTTTTTATCGTTCGCCGAAGATTCCTGCCGCGTCGCCCGGGCAGTCGAGGGCTCATTCGCCCGGCAAACCGCTGACTCAACTCCCGTGCTATGCGAGAACTATCGCTGCGCCGCTTAACGTACCTTAAAGAAGATGCTGAAAGTGGTGTCCTTCGGCTCGAATACGTTCTTGGCGCCTCCGAAACACGTTCTGAATTGCCCTTTGAAGTTCTCGAGGAAGCCCTTTGAAGTAAGTCTCGAGGAATTGCTGCAATTTTCTCTTCAATGGAGCTTCACGAACAACCACTTCACGACATAAAGATCGGAGTGTGGTGCGCGTTGAGTTCCACAAGAATTATCGGACTTATTTTTTTCAACGCCACCGTTACTGCTGACGTTTACATACATCAAATATTGACATTAATCTTCGAACAATTGACACCAGAAGAAAGGCACTGTGGTTACGTTCAAAAGGATTCGGCAACTGCTCAGACTGCTGTTCGATCCATGAACTTTTTAAATAATGTTTATTGTGACGATCGTATAATTAGTCGTGGGTTATGGCCTCCTAGATCACCTGATCTATCTCATTGTGATTTTTTCCTGTGGGGGTACTTGAAAGATCAGGTGTATGCAGAAAACCCGGCGCTCTATTGAAGAGAAAATCGCTGCAGTTCGAGACTTACTTCAAAGGGCAATTCAGAATGTGTTTTGGAGATGCGAAGAATACATTCGAACCGAAGGACACCACTTTCAGCATCTCCTTTAAGGTACGTTAAGCGGCGCAGCGATAGTTCTCGGATAGCACGGGAGTTGAGTCAGCGGTTTGCCGGGCGAATGAGCCCTCGACTGCCCGGTCGACGCGGCCAGAATCTTCGGCGAACGATAAAAAAACACTCTGTAGTATGTGAAATAGTTCACTAACTCACCCTTAGATGCGAATCCAAATCCTTGCAGACGACCTCCAGCGTTGAATTCAAAGCGTTGGCTGCCGACGACTCTTGCTGCCGTTGCTTCCCATCCTGAAAACACGCATTAACCATGCTTACATTATTGAACCTTATTTATTCATTTATACCAGTTGAGGTTGCTCAAATGACACCACTGCAAAGCCTCTGACTGGGAGTTCCGATGGTGGCAACACTGTCGACACTAGCAACATAACTTGACTGCTTGTTATTTTGTGTTTCCGGTAGCGTCAGGGGCTATGATCGTGAGTACCGTAAGTGTAGTTCATGTTTTCTACGGAATGTGGATGTGATCTTCCCCCGCCGGATGGCGAGACACGACGCCGACCTACACGGTCGCTTGCGTGTTTTCCACATCCAGATATCTCCCACCAGCTGGATACCGCACCAGCCCTGACAAGCTCTAAGCTCCAGACTGGTCTCTGTGATGGTGTACTGCATGTAAGCGTCTGAGTAAGTAAGGGATTGGACAACGACGAGGAAGGAAAGATCGCGTGCGGTCGGTGGTCCGCTCAATAGAGAACTGCTCTGGCATTCGCCTGGTATTAATAAGAAAAAAAATTGAAAACTAGCCATCAGAGCAGCCGACCACTAGAATTTCCCTTCCAGATAGCGGCTAATTCAACCTCGTAGTTAAAATGCGATTTTTCTAACTCTACCTCTCAAGCCCCTATGGCCACGATGGAATATCACTCTGCATTTAGCGTTCTTTCTCGTGCCGCTAAAGTCGCATGATTGCAAGCACTGGTTGATACAGTCGCGATCATGCGATATCTGGCGGCACGACTGAGAACGTCGCGAAAAACTATGACAAATTTCATCGTGAAGACGGTCCTTGAGGGGCGAAGTTAGAAAAATCGCAGTATTCGTACCTAGTTCGAAAACCCTGCTAACCGTCAAAGCCCAGGACCTCCCAGTTACAGGCACTGCAGTGACATCAGTGGATACCCTGAGCCATCTCTCTTGGTTTGATGGCTACTGCTTGGCTAATGCTGGCAATATCACTGCAAGTTAATCCCATGCACTCATTTTGTCAGTGTGTTTGTTTACAGTTAGAACATTTGTAAATGGCCTCATCACTATTTCTTCTAATGTCACCGCTCTCCATAACATTCGTTTTTTTTTTGTTATTTAAGGTTGCGTCAACATCTAGGTCACTAGAGAGCAATATTGTGTTTAACGTTATGGTAACTGTATAGTTGAAATAATGTGGTGAAGATAGGGGGTAAAAAAACGAACACAAATACAACCATGCCCAAGGAGGACGTCGAACCCGCGATCCTTCGGTACGAGAAACGTTCATTTTGTTTCCCAACCTGTGATCCCTTCTCAGCGTAACTCATCTATACAGGGTGGCCTATTTAACTTGACAAATCAAAATAACTCGAAAAATATGCAACGTACAAAAAAATGGCAAAGGCAAAAAATTAATTTCTCCATGGGGCACATCTGTCAGACCTAAGACCAAACTTCCCCGCTCGCCCATTGAGGGTGAGGCGGGAGCCAAGTTTTAAATCGTAAATAAGAATCTCCACTTCTTATTGCACATTCGGATTCTGTATTAAAAAATACGCAAGTTTGGTGTAAAACATTTTTTGATGGAAAGAGATGATCCAGACATGTTCCAGACATGTTCCAGACAAAAAATAATATCTGCAATGGGAAAATCTGCCTGACTTAAAACCAAATTTCCCTCCCCCGCCCCCTAGGGGTAGATTTGAAACCTTAAATGGAAACCCCCTTTTGTTCATTAAAGAATTTAATTTAATATGGTTAAATCAGCGCGGGCGATTCATGTATACAAATAATGGGATCGTCTCTCTCGATCAAAAAATGTTTTAGACCAAACTTATATTCAGTGTAGAATCCGAATCTGTAACAAAAAGTGGGGGTTCCCATTTAAGATTTCAAAGTTGGCTCCCGCCTCAGCCTCAAGGGGCGAGGAGGGAAGTTTTATTTTAGTTCTGACAGATGTGCCCCTTGGAGATATTAATTTTTGCCTTTGAAATTTTTTGTTCGTTGCATATTTTTCACGTTATTTTGATTTGTCAAGTTAAATGGGCCACCTGTATAAAAGGGCCCCGCGGCGGGGTGACAGCAGTTCGAGTTCATCTGGCGAGCGACATCGAGGAGTGAGTACTTCATGTTGATACGTTTTCTGGTGGCAACGTTGATACGTTTTCTGGACTGTGCAAATGGGCTTTTCTACAGGATAATCGGAGACTTTGGAACTGTTTTAGACATCTCGGCTCTTGGTGACTTAGCCAGTCTATGGTACACCTATTGGAATTTGTTACATGGTATTTTCTTGTAAAGTGAAATTGTGATTTAAAATTGTTTTATACACTTTTAGAGTTTTTCCCTACACAATGACATTATTTCAAGATCTGTCTTTGAGAAACAGATTTCATTAAAGGAAAAAATATATATCTTGATTTTTGTAGTTGTAGAAAACACCGAAACAAAATATGAACTTTTGTGATGTTCGAAGAATTAGGAATTTCAACGGAAGTATGGCCAGCGCCTTTCTTTTAAGCATTTTTATGCTATCCGAGGATAAAGCTTTATCAAAAAAGGTGGAACCATTTTTGACAAAATTCTGAAAACGTTGTGGCCTCATGTAAAGTATCCTCGAAAATCAGATTTGTTTCAAATTTGTAGGGTCTCGATTTCTATAATTCGGACAGGGAATATTAATTTTGGAGAAATTATTAAAAATTTGAGAAAATTGCTCCAGAATTCACCGCTGATAAACTGACGAACGGACGGACAGATGTTTCGCTGTCAATCAATATTTTGGTATCAAATACCCACAAAATATGTATTCTGCCTGCACCACGTGTTATAAAAAGTAATATACTTTTACGAGCAAAATGTATCCACTTGTTCTTTTCGAGGGTCCGCAAATAAGTTTTTCAGTGCGAAAATCGCCTATTTCTGGGACCCGATTACAATACTTTTTTTTTCTTCCAAGGTACGGCGAGAAAGTAATAATATTAACAACTTCATTGAAGCTGGTCTCCGAGGGGAAAATATAGAGTTTAGTTTAGATTTTCTTAAATAAAACTTTTTTCTCCTTTTGGTTGTTAATTTCTATTTATCGTCAATAGTAACAGAAAAGTGTTAACATCCAATTAAAACCCTTCCTTTTCGCCAACGATTCCGAAATTTAGGTAAATATGATCTTTAAATCGCCAGGAAAAACACTGCGCATGCGCGTGTTCACTTAAATTCCAGAATCGTTCGTCAAAAAGAAGCGGAGTCAATCGGGTTTTAGTGGTTCAAAATATATCACAACTCACCTCCCTCAGCCGGAACTCCTCACGAACCGCAGCTCGTACTTCCTCCAACAGCGCCCGCGGTTGCAATGACTCACTCTCATGCGACTCATCCCGAGAGTCAGTTCGCGAACCGGTTCTTTTCGTTCCTCGCAACACTGCCGCGTTTTTCTTCAACCACCGTTTCACGCCGCCTTTTGTTTTAGCGCCGGCAGATGGAGATTCGTTCACGGATCGACTGCTTTCTCGCGGAGAATCGAGGACGATCGAACTTACGGACGTATCCGAACAGAGAGGTTTTTCCAGTTTCGGGGAATCCCCTTTTGGATGTTTGGAGACCAATGTTGCATCTTTATTCAGGTCTTGTTTTTCGTGGGCGTTTCTGGGTGAGCTTGTAACAACACTGATCGTTTTCTTGTCACCCAGAAGATAGTTTTGAGTACTGGTGGTTGCTCTAATGTCTTCAGGAATATGCTGATAGTGCTGGTCGCTGAATCTTCGAATAGAGGCAGGTCTCGCAAGACCCCTAAAAGAAGGACAGCTGGACGAAATTCCCACAGGTTTATTCAGCTCGAAAAAAAACGGGGACGTGGCACAATCTCTGCATGATGTTCCATACTTTTCGGGCTCGTTCTTCTTTCCAAACATATTCGATTCTTTTGCTTCTGCCTTGCTCATTATCTCACAAACGTCTCCTTTGTCTTCCAACAGTGGAGGCACTGAACCTGTGTCTTCATTTTTCTCGCGACTGACGCTTATTTCTTCACATCCACAACAATACGTCGATTTACGTTCGATTAATGGCTCGCAGATTTGACTGGGATCATCCCCTCTGATAGGTTCAGGTGTCGGCTGGTGAGTTCGTTCAAGACTCGGGTCCACTCCTCGGGTCTTCGGAGGCAATATTGGAGTGCTGCAATGTGGACACACAGGAGGACGACCGCCAAAGGGAAGATCGTTCTGAGTAAACTCTGTCTGAGTAGATGCATTTTTAGATCGCCTCTCATGATATTCCTGCATGAGGCGGTCACAAGCAGCAAGGCTGGTGGTGGTTGCCTGAAACAATGTAGAGAAATTATTTTCATAAAATCAATTTTTTGCCATACTTTTTAGGGAACTATTTAAACTTCCATGACAGTAATTGACACTGTCGTCCAGATTTCAAAGATAAGCGAAACATTCTCACTAATTAGCTGGGCAAAAAAGTAATTATCCATATTTTCAATTAGTGAATCTGTTTGTTATTTTACCACAAAACTGAAAAAATGAGGGTAATTTTTGTGAAATACAAATGTACAATATCAGAAACATTGTAGCTATGTATGTTTGAAACGCAGTCGAAACATACTTTCTTGTAGAAAATGATGTACTATATCAATGAGATTTCCATATACTGATTATAATCATCATTAACTGTCAATACAATGTCACCTTCTTGGGTATGCAATTACTTTCGAAATATTTATCTCAAATTAAATGACCTTCACGTTCTGACGTACTTTCTGCATAAGAATTTCCAATAATTGCAAAACTTTGAAACATTTTGGACTGCCTCGCACAACTACACCATAGAAGATAGAAGATTTTCCAAAAACATTGATCTTCCCTATTAGTTCTTTGATTAATGTCATGTACATGTTGCTGAAAATTTGGTAGTTATCGCTAAACTTTGTGTGAAGTATAAAGAATATTAAAAATAAAACTTTCTCAAAAATTGCTCAATTTTTTAAAAAACGTTTGTATGGGTTATGTTAAATGCACTGAATGACATGACATAAAAGACATTTTGATATATTCTTTTCATATTTCAAAAATTACACAAATGTCATTTTAAATATCTCTTACATCTCTAATAATTCTATTACTTGTAATTTTTAGAATATTTGCATTTGTAAGATCAATTGTTTCAAATGATGTCTAATAAATTTTCTCGAAAACTCAAAATTGTTTTCTGAGATAAAAAGCTTTTTAGTATCGCTCATACGACAGTTTCTCAAAAACTGCTTTTTTGAATTAAATTTCGCATATTTGATCAGGTTTTACACTCTATGATATTCTCAATGTCATATTTCAATTCAACTATTAGGGAATCGAAAAATTGTGAAAGTGCAAAGAAGAAAAAACACGTACTTTAGGCGTCGATAGTGCTGGAAAGAAGGCAAGCAAAACCGAAGAGCAACCCCAGCTAAAGAGATTAGGAAAGTAATTGGTAAGAAAAAGTATGTGCCATTGCCTAGTGACACTAGTGGTATATTTTCTTCTCACCTGCAGCGTCTCCCATAGGCTGTGGATCTGAGATTCAATGGCCATCGCTGAAGGTTCCACGCGTCCGGTTGCCATTGCGCCTGAATCCTGCAACACACATGACACATTTGTGCTGCACATTGCTTATACAAATATTTCAGGCGCGCAATTCTGTACCCCTTAAAAAACTAGAATTAGTAAATTGTTTTGGTCCATGAATGAACGCAGATTGTTCTCTCGAACATTTGTCCATGTTTAGATGATGTATATAAATTACTTCAGATTGAGAATAGAGTGTAAGGAGAGAGTCGTGAGAAAGAGATTGACATGGAGCGAGAAAAGACAAAAGTTATCTACGACGAGATGGTGAAAGATTGAAAAGGAACAAGAAATATTTTCAATGAAAAGTTTGCTTTGGTAAAAGATATCCAATAGCACGACATAAAAATTCAACAAAATAATCATCGTTCAACGACTATACCGCAATTCAATTCAACCTGGAAAGGAACCTGCATTATTAGAGGAAAGAATTCTTCATTTAGTGGGAGGCAATGGCAAGCCACGACTGGCATCCCTTTTAGTAGATACAAAAATCGTAAGCCTCCTCTTTCCTATTAGTTGAGCAATTGTGTATGGCACACATCGTTCTCTCTCATTAGAGACGACACCATGTTCTTTGAAAAAGAGAAGAGCGATATAGGAAACATCTCAAATTGATTTTCATGATAAAAAGTTACTAGTAAAATACGACCAGCATGGTTAATGTATTTTCAAGAAAAACACCATCGTCTGTGACATAGCATATCCTAGAGTAACACTTTTCGCCCAACGCAGCCCTTTAGTATTAACGAAATAAATATGCCAATAATGAATAAGGTTCTAATAGTTCTTGTAAAATACTTATATCATTAATTAATAAAACTGCTGAGTTTATTTCAGATCCAACATTGTTGATAACTCTGCCACGACTCTGGGCGCGAGGTTCTGGGTTTCAAGTCTCGACGGTGGCAGGATTTTAAACTCTAGATAGATTGCTGTATCGAATTCAGCCACTGCCTGAAGGAGAAGTCCAGCAGTGGGCTGCCATGATGAGTAGTTTTCCGTGGTTTCTCTTATCAAACTAGACGAATGCCGAAGCAGTGCCCTAACAAGCGGCCTTGGATGGCGTGCGATCATTTGTTACTCTCTCTTGTCCACCATTTCTCCTTACATTTACTTTCACTACACTACCACACATATCGAGAGCTTAGAGCTCGCCTCGGCTGGGGCGGTGTCTCACTGAAGGAGATACCTGGGGAAGACACCTGTCGCAATTTTGGAAATTTCAAAAGTTTTAATAATTTATGACCATAAGCATCATAGGTTTTTTTAACAAATTTTAATTTTTAACAAATTTGTAAACTCAAAGTCTTATCTTCAAGTAAGCAATGTAAAAGAAAATTTGTAGTCATTTTGAAATCATTTTGAAAATATCATATAAATTTCCCTAAAAAATTAAAAGACCAAATTCAAAATGGTAGGTCTTCGAGTTCAGCCTAATCAATCTGAGAATATCCGATCCTGGGAAAGTTTTATGATTCTGGTGCTGTTCACTGTCAGTGTCACAAAATGCAAACGGATGGACAGTCAACTTTACAGATAGACGAGTTTGACAAGACTACTTTTACGCTAGCATGGAGTTCTAAAACGCGTATTTCCGTGAAAGTAATTGTAGTGTCCGCCTGTGCGGGCACTCCAAAAGCCCGCCAGCAGGGCCACAGGCCAGCACCAGCAGCAACACCACGGCACCAACGCCGAAATACAGGACGCAGCCTCCGGGAGGGAGGCGCGACTGGGGCAGTTGCCTGGTCGGCAGCAGCAGCAGCAGCAGCAGTAGTAGTAGAAGGCAGCACCCAGGCACCGCAGCGCGCACCTGCAGAAGCGCCTCGCCCCATACTCCCACAATTAGGTGGGGAGGGTGTAGTGTTCGCCAGTGCGGGCACTTCAGAAGCCCGCCACTGCAGCGAGAATCGATATACGCCTCGCCGCCTCAGTCGAGCGACCGAGGCGTTAAAGGCGCCCCCCTGCCTCCTCCGGTATAGAAGAATTCACGTAACAACAAGCAAAAATGACAGTTCGCTAAACAAGTGAACATCACATGTAATTCAGAGAAGTATCCCTCCGCCGCGGCAGCTGTTCAGAAACACGTGCACCAGTACGCACCTTACATTCAAGACTCGGTTTTAAAATAAACATAATACTCATCACGCAAAAAGTAAATTCCATATAATGTGTATAAAAAAATAAATTTTTACAGAAGAGCACATAGCACTACACTTCCTAATTTCAATTATTTCTCGTGGCGCACTACATTTTCGGCGGACGAGGACATCACAAAAGGAAGCGTGGAAACCATTTACAAGTTAGCCAACTGCAAACGGACGAATCGAGGAAGGAGAGTTCAATGGGATCAAGGACTCAACGACCACAGAACTTTCGGTTACGTTGCCAGCACTAGCTGTCAAAATTGCTTGTTCTTACATGAATCTCTCTTTAGCAGAGGGCAACGAAGCCGCCACCCCTCCCCGGAGAAGGGGTGGCAAGACTGCGAGGCAGCCACGCAGCGAGGGCCCCGGCATTCCGTACCGGCAGCTCTACGTAGACATTACCAGACTCTGTTATTGTACCTGGCACGACTGTTTTGTAATTCTTTGGTTAACGGCTTTTAGTAACTTGTATAACGACCCGGCTATTCATAAATCTCCTTGATATCGTGACTCCTTGCAACGTTTTCTGGATTATTCTGTTGGATTTTGGTGATTAATAAATTGTTATTTGCAGACTTCCAAGTACTGTTTTATTTGGTATACAACAGTAATGACATCCATTTTATACCCCTGCGTATATATTTTTTCCTATACAAAGTATAAGGAAAAGTAAAAAGGAAATTAGGTCATCAAAATGTCTATAAAATGTTACCAGTTGTTATTAAAAATGGGAATACTTATCACATTTTGTATATCAAAACATAATAAAAAATTTCCGTTGCAAAACTGTTTCTAAACATTCACTAGTAAGAAGAAGTAACTAGAAAAAATAAATCATTTTATTAAAATGAATTACTCGTGTATTACTAGGAAAGCAGCTCGAAAAGTAATCATTCTTATGCCTTGCAAAACTTAAATTTGAAAAATGCATTCTTTCTCGCTTGGAACTTCACCTCACTGAAACATTGCCCATAACTTCGCATTAATCCGAGTTTCAATCGCTACTCTTAAAAAACCATTCGCTCCTCAGGCATATAAACACATTTTAAAAAGGATTACCAACTTTTCACAAACCCTTCGCCTCCACGAGAACCCTTCACCACACGCCCAAAGGCTTCGATTCATTTCGACACCCTCACTTCATTCAAACTCCAAACTAGTACAGCTAACACAACTCGTATTTTCTCGCTCGTAGTTTCACGCAAAATTACGCGAAAAGTACTCACATTTTCGAAAAATTGAACATGGCCTTATTTCAAAATCTATCATTAAGGAACAGATTTCATTGAAGGAAAACATCTGATCTTCGTAATTGTACTTGTATGAAGACTTCTAAGAATTGAAATTGTAAGAAGAATTATAATTGTAAGAAAGTTTTGAAATATTGCAATTTTCGAAAAATCATCAGAGTTTTCAACAAAAATGAGACCTGCACCATTCTCTTACACGTCCTTCATACTATCCACGAACAAACTTCAATCAAAAACGTTTAAGGGATTTTTTGAAATTTTTGAAAATATGCCAGGGGCTCCATGTAAAGTACCCCCAAAATTAAAATATCGGTTTGAAATTCCAGGGGCCACAACATTAGCCAGATCGATTGGGAAATATAAATGTTGGAGAAAATAGGCTGAATGATTTAGCCGCTAGTATTGTTCACAGACGGGCAGGCGAATAGACGCACAGTCAAACGTTTTTCCGCCGTCATTCCATTTTTCTATATCAAGGTTCCACAAAACATAGATTCAGGTTACATTACGTATTAGGGGATTTTTTTCTTAATGTAGCAACTGGATTTATCCACTTTTTCGTTGCCAGTTCCTTGCAATAAGAGTTTTCTGTCGAAAATTCGCCGTTTTTTCGCGCAGAATCACATAACTTTATCTCTAATGAGTAAGCGGTAGCAAGAAAGTTAAACTTTCGAGAGCTCTCTTAAACGTCTTAAGTCGACCACTTCAAAAACATCCCATGCTTTCTTCGTTAACGACAAAGTCATATTCTCAAGTAGCCAGTTCTGGATAACGCAACTAACTTGGATCAAATCTCTGATTCAGCGTGGAAATGGCGAACGAAATTCAACCCTGAAAAATGTCAAACCAAATTCTTCTCTCAATGCAAACTTTCCTCACCTTCTCCCTCAGTATATTACTTTTTATCCATCCCTTGGTTATCATACTTGCTTCTAGACCTAAATGTAATATCATTATCTACGCAGATCTTCTAGAATTCAGTTGGAAATATAGTTATTCAAATTATCGTTTTCCATGTTGTCGGGGCAGGAAGTATTATTCCTTCACGAAGGACATAATGAGGGATAAGAGCCCAAAACTGTAGCTGATTTACCCTTGAAAATAGATTTCATTACATTGAAACGAATTTTGTAAATAATTATTTACAAACTTACATATCATTGATTATGATTGATCATTGATATATGATTGATATATGATTATAATCATTCTGGCAAAAAACGCTCATTTCTTTCTGTATTCAAAAGTCAACTAGAATATGGATTAGGGTAGGGATCGCAGAATTATGAAAACGTGCACAAAATGCACTTCTCCCCGTAGCACGTAGCACAATTTTTAACTGTTTTTGACGTATAATAAATAAAATAAAAAAATCATCCCAACACCCCACGCAGATGCCTCATAGTCCGCTTTAATCGTCACACTATATGGAAACCTCATATCCACCTACACTCGCCCTTGCCATACTACGAATCCACACTATTGCCACACTGCGCCTTTGGCAACACTACAACTCTTCCCAATTTTATGTCGATCTTCACTCCAAATCCATAACGGTATCCGTATCTTAAAGCTACGATCAGGCCCATGGTCATTAATGCAAATACTCTGGGACTCAACATCCAAATCTCATTTCCGAAAACTTCCTATCTTCGAACATCGTTTCCTATGGACCATTGCCAGAACCTTGGTTCATACCTAATGATCTTCAAAACTAGCTTCATAAAAACTCCCTCATTACTCACATCAAGCAATTCGCCTTTTAAGTTTTATCACAAAATCTTCCCAATTTCACAAGCTCTCCACTTCTAGCTAGTGAAACAAACCCCATAAAGAATACATATATGTAAGAAACTACCGAGCATTGTTTGGACCAACCTTTCAATTCGCAAGTCTCATTCCTCAAGATAATTCTCAGCTATTGTTGATTTTTATAAAAACTCTTCTTCTAAAACTCTGTGTGCATCAAATTTAAATCCCTTTGCAAAACATTGTATTTTATTACTGGAGACAGTAAGCAATTTTTGGTAACATTAGAGATTAGTGCTGTTTTAATGCGATCAAAATAAATATTGGGTTTTCTTGCATACTTAATGCACTACCGCTAACTGTGTTTTTTAATAGTAACTACCGTAAATGTTTGCCATGAGATTTTGTGTTTGATGACGTATGAAACTATCAAAGCAATATTTTTAGACGATCATATTTTCTTTTTTCGTTTTATTTCATTCGTTCTTACATTTTGGAGCTCAAATGTGACTCCATCATCAGGCACAGTTATAAATTTGTAGGTACAGTTGGCAGCTATAATACAATAATTAAATACAAACATCATTTCATATACAAAATTTTAATATAAATGTATGTGAATAAAATGTATGTACGAATGAAATAAAACGAAAATGGAAAATCTGATTGTCTAAAAATTGATCTGGAAACTTTTTTCTAGAAATATAATATAGACAATCATTAAGTAATAGTTAAAGTATTACTTTATAACTTGTCAAATTCGTTCAATTATTACAAGCTATCAGAAAATGTAATAAAATGTAAGACCTCAATTCCCATTACTAGTTTTCTTTCAAGAAGAAAAAGAAAAAAACAGAATCCTTTCAAAATTTTATTTCACTTGAACTGTTTTTTAAAGTGAGAAATCTTCCATGTAATGAATGTACTTGAACAATTTGAAGTACAATGTCATTGGAATTAATTTTTCCTTCCTCCTAAAAAGGTACGATAACATAAAAGATACTTAAAATGTGGGTTTTTATAGCGTGTCCACAGCGCCCACACACAATACCACTTGTCTGTTAATAGACTTTTTTACCCATCCCGCTGACCTTGAACTCGCAAATGGTGCTTGTCTGAAGATTCCTCGTCGCCCGCCTGTCACGTGACTTCGACGAGGGAGAGAAGGGGAGGGGGCAATGCCAATCAGCCGAGGGCGTGACGGATTTCTGGCAAGGCCTCCTGTACCCGGAGGCGACGGCTCACAGTGGGCCATGCTCCGATACTAAAAGAACGTAAATTACAGTACGCACACGAACTAAAATTATCCCAGCAACACTATCTTCTCACACTCGTACATTATCTCTTTTCCTTTCTCTCTCTTTCTTTCTCTCTTTCTTTCCTTCTTTCTTTCCTTCTTTCTTACCTTCTTTCTTACCTTCTTTCTTACCTTCTTTCTTACCTTCTTTCTTACCTTCTTTCTTACCTTCTTTCTTACCTTCTTTCTTACCTTCTTTCTTTCCTTCTTTCTCTCTCTTTCCTTCTTTCTTTCTCTCTCTTTCCTTCTTTCTTTCTCTCTCTTTCCTTCTTTCTTTCTCTCTCTTTCCTTCTTTCTTTCTCTCTCTTTCCTTCTTTCTTTCTCTCTCTTTCCTTCTTTCTTTCTCTCTCTTTCCTTCTTTCTTTCTCTCTCTTTCCTTCTTTCTTTCTCTCTCTTTCCTTCTTTCTTTCTCTCTCTTTCCTTCTTTCTTTCCTTCTTTCCCTCTTTCTTTCCTTCTTTCCCTCTTTCTTTCCTTCTTTCCCTCTTTCTTTCCTTCTTTCCCTCTTTCTTTCCTTCTTTCCCTCTTTCTTTCCTTTTTTCCCTCTTTCTTTCCTTCTTTCCCTCTTTCTTTCCTTCTTTCCCTCTTTCTTTCCTTCTTTCCCTCTTTCCCTCCTTCCTTCTTTCCTTCTTTCCTTCTTTCCCTCCCTCTCCCTCTCTCTCCCTCCCTCTCCTCCCTCTCCTTCTCTATCTCCTTCTCTATCTGCTTCTCTGTCTCCTTCTCTGCCTTACATCGATGAATCGATAATAAAACAACTAGATTTTTCGGAAACGCTTGGTAACCACAAGTGTTCGCTCTCATGTAAAAGACACTTATTGCATCGACAAACTATAATCAACCTTAATATGAGAGTTGCCGACGAAACAACTTCCCTCTGCCAGTAGAACTCTCGTGACTAATAAAATGTGAGGGTAATAAAACGAGCGCGTTTAGTTTTGTTTTTTAGTTCTGTACAATTTTCTGAGAGCTCTGGAACCCCCAACGCGTTTCTTTTATTATACATGCAAAAAAGGGTGGATTAATTCATCAGCATACTACCCTCGCTTTGACTGTTCTGAACGGTTTGCAAATAATTTTTCAATAAAATTATTTTGTAAATTAGTTTAATGGCTAATAAAGGTGTAAAAGTAACTGCTAACTGTTTTACTGATATTATGTTAAATACGTTCAATACTAGCGATTTAGAAAGCGTCAAATTTTAAATAAATATAATGGCTTGTAGTAACGAAAGAGGTTCTGAAATTCAGTACCTCCACAGAAAGACTACAATTTTTTCTTCTTCTTGATACTATGCTTCAGATTGGGGCTTGACATAACATTCCGTAAACTTGTAATAAAACGACTGTTATTCTTTCGGCAAAGATTTATTCTTCCATGAGAAAGTGACATTAAAAAGAAAGATAAAATTTATTGACATTGCGTAATAATTATCACACACAATATTACAAAGTAATGCGTTTTTGTACGTTATTTTAGAATTTTATAAGATTTAGATGCATTGTCGACAGTAGGTAATAAATAGCTACAGTCAATCGCTTTAATATACGGTTACGCAGTGTAACTTGAATTTTCTTATTGTGTTCACATGATAGGAAGGTCAAAGTATAATAGTTGATGCCCAAAACAAACTTGTTTTTTTGTAGAAAAATATGTCCCAAATGAAAAGAAAATTATGTTAACATGAATGTAGCAAAAACATAAAGAAACAAATTAACCAAAATATTACGATCAATGTAATACTCGGTCACTCTTCTTAAATTAACAATTGTTAGATGGTAGTACTATGTTTGAACTTGGAAGTGTAACCTTGTTGTGAAATCACTTCCTTCAATCGATTTGGTATATTTGCAGTATGTAGAGAAACACGCTCTAGACTAGGGCCGTCAGACGAACGAGCACGCGAATGGCCTTCGCAAAGGTTTGGGGCAGACGGCGATATTTGCTTAGCGAAGTCACTAGTGTCACACGCGGGAAGCAGGGGTGCGAATACGACGAGTTGGGTCAAACACATGGGTTGGTATATCATATAGAGATATTTAATAAATTTTACCAACTCTTAATGGAAATTTACATATAAACAGAAACTGCAGCTATACAAGCATAGATCATTACACCAAGGAAACTTTAACGCACTTTTCTACTTAGTGCTAGAGAATACAATGAATGAGAACTATTAATACTAATTAGAAATAATTCAAATTAATTTTTTTTAAGAAAATAAATATAAACCAAAATATCTACTAGTTCAAGATAAGTATTATTTATCATAATTTCAGAAAAAACATTGACACTATTATTGAAAATAAAAATTTAAAGAAATACGATGTGCATATTTTCATGTGAAAATGCACCCAATAAAAACACTACAAAATTTATAGAGTAATGATGAATAGAGACTGAAAAAATATGAAGTATGAAACGTCAAAACACGTTCATAGATATGTAATGAAAACAGTGAGAATGTGTAATAAGTATGTAAAATCGCATATAATATGTAATGTTAAAATATAGTAATTTTAAAACACATTTACCTAATACAAAATTGCATTTATAAAAAATTTCCTATAAGAAATAAAAAGGTTGTAAGAACATTCGATAGCGTCTTAACGAAAATTTTTGTAGTCTCCATTGAAGATTTCGTAAACATTTTAACACTACTCGTTTTTGTTATTAAATATTTTCTGCATATTAAACAAAGTGCATCACCTCCACTCTCACTGCACAAGGAAACAAGAGTCCACTCGGAGTGAAACGTGTTATACGTCTTCTTGAGTCCCGCCACGATCATCTACTGTGCATCCCTGAGAAATCAGAGCGCGGACTTCCCTTGGCCGCGGGCACTGCGTGCCCTTGCAGAGCGCATGCGCGCCGATCGACAGCCCTGCTCTAGACCATGCACATGTATTGCTGATAGCCTTGGTTCTCCAACTCATTTAGGGGCAAATGGAAACGACAGAATCAAACGAAATAGTTCATCCAATAGCTTTCGGACGCGGTCGTACGAGATCGGGTTCATTACGACATTTTCCATTTATTAGCACACATTTCAACGAATTCGGCACATCTGCCCTAAACGCTGTCATCGGCCGAACGTTCGGTCGGCCGACGTCGGACATTTGCGACCGATATGCTCGATAAATGTTAATAAACTTACAAAAGACCGCACACTGATCACACATTTTTATATTTAATGAAGGTTAATGAAGGTTACTTTTGGTTTTCAAGTCAATCATATCTATAATTAAAAATTAATTTCAAATTTTAATGTATGTATTTTATGTGTATGTGTGCATCCGTCCACGCCGTTACATTATTCAGAGCGATAACAGAATATGAATATTCATCAATAGCAATACATGAAATCGAACAACAAGAAGTTACATTTGTTCACACTCATTTGATTGCCAAGCCGGACTTAAAGGTTTATTTTTGAAAAAAAAACCTAATATTTATGTGTAACAGTGGGTTTCCAAACTACAACGTACAATTTGTGACATTATTTGGATATTGAATCAATGTTTTATTACAATAATTGTATAAAAATATTACTACAATGCTTTCGATTCATTGTATGAAGCAAAAATATACTAGAATTAACAAATAATAATCATACTTTGATGTTGTTTCGGTACATCATGATCTCGTCAAAAGTCGAGCACGCCTTGTGATGGAGACGGGTTAACGTACTTGTTTCTACCTTATCAAAGTAAACGATGATAAGCGTACCGATAAACCAAGAAACTCAAATGATTCGAGTCATCTCCTTTGATAAGTGACTCAAACCTCTCTCAGCTACAGGCCGTTAGCCAAAACCGAACCGGTTTCAAATTTTTGCCATAGAGAGAAATCTTTGCAATAATGTTAGGATCAAACTAAGGAGTCAAACTACAATATTGTGTTAACGGAGATTTTACACTGGAGGAAAAACTGCGTTTATGCTTCACAAGTAATTCTGCCTACAAAAACACAGATGTGTTGTGGTGAAGTTTAATTATTTATTGTTGAATTCAATGCTATTTTCGTCTATCTTTTATTGGTGTAGATTTTTTTTATTTTTAGTAATTTTTATATTTAATTTGAAAACAAACATTCGAAATTCAAACTCAATAATTAAAAATTCGTAAATAAATATTTAAAATTTTTGAATACACCAAAACAACATGTTCGTATTTTACGTCTTCTGCTACGTTACATTAACATAGAAACGTCACGCTGATTTTTCTTTAAATCTACGATTTTGGCATTTGTTTTATTAAACATGAAATAATTCACAAGGTTCTCACAATTCTTCAATAAAAATAAAATTGTCAAAAAAAAATTGAATAAACTACCAAAACTAAAATACCATTTACCAAAAATAAAAGTTCTGGACAACTGTCTAGAGTAATTGGTCACACATCCCACGGCCTTGGAGGATACGGTTGGGTGGCCACTACGTTTACAACAAGCCGATAACCAGCACCTGAACCTCTGCTACCTCTTTATTTTTAACGTTATTTTCTCTAAGGCGCTAAGACAGTATTGTCAAGGTCGATGCCACGAGCGGGAGTACGTGGCACGAGTGCCACGACGAAATCGCCCCTCCACGCAGTTCGTCACTCCGCCACCAGAGACAACGCCATCCCTATTGTAAAACGGCGGGGTTACTAATAGTTTCATTTCCCGACGCTAGTTGCGCAGAGCAGCTCGTGGCATGCTACGGTACCACGACGCGTGCCACTGCCGCCAGTAGAAGACTTTGACACCATTGGGGTAAGGTAAGTCAAACTGCCCCCTCAGAAGCTACTCGCCAGCCTGGGCAGCTCGGCGCTCCTGCGAGCTCGGGCAGGTCTCCCTGACCCCGCTTTCATTTCCCCTCCAAATCCAGAATGGGCTATACACGTTGAAACGATTGATTGATTGATCTTGTTTTTTTTCAGGCACGTCAACTACTTTGGTCATTAGTCCCGTAAGTGTAGTGCGTGTTTTTCGTCGTGAGGTGGCGATGAACTTTTTCCCCGCTGGATGGCGAGATCTGGCGTCGACCTACCGTCGACTAGCGGGGTTTCCCCTCAACCAGGTATCTCCCACCAGCGGGGCACCGCCCCAGCCGGGACAAGCTCTAAGCTCCCGACTGGTCTCCTGTGGTAGTGTATTGCATGTCAGCGTAAGTGTGTGTGTAAGAGGAGAGGAGAGGACAAGGAAGAGGAAGGAAAGATCGCGCGCGGTCCGTGGCCCGTTTGTTAGGGTACTGCTCCGGCATTCGCCTGGCGTTGATCGGAGAAACCACGGTAAACTACCGGCCGCTAGAATTCTCCTCCAGACTGAATTCGACTGAATTCGACTGAATTCGACCTAGCTGACAAGCCAGTGTCGAAAATCCTGCCGTCGTCGCAACTCGAACCTAGGACCTCCCGGTCAGAGGGGCTGCAGTGACATCAGGTTGATGCACTGAGCATCTCTCTCGGTGGTTGAAGCGAGAAATCTAGGGCACAGAGCATACTCGAAACATAACAAGAATGGTGATTTCATTCCAAAATATGATTGCCTGATTCATATCAAATATCTGAGATCTGAGTTATTTACTTATTTTTATTTAATTGTTTTTCAATTTAATTTACTCTACGCTTAGCTTCGCAAATTGGCCATCTTAGGACTACACAAACGCGACACTTGTTCCCACCGAGGCCCAGTCATATTCTCCTGCGGGCAAGTGCACGTGAACTTTTTGGGAGGATCATGCCGAATCCATTTTTACACCCCAGAGTTCCTATCCCTGGGGGGATGAAGTTTGAGATGATGATGAAGAGTGAAGGGACAATCACAAATAGACACGCACACACAACTGTGCCCAAGGCGGGACTCGAACCCGCGATCCTTCCATCCAAGATCGCCACGGCACTACGGCTTGAACGATATCAGCTATCCGGATCGGATATTTATTTACTGTTATCACTAGGGAGCGGATTTCTTTGATTTTGCATATTTTCTCCGTAGCTCCTAGACATAGCTAAGTGAAATTTCTTGACATTCGGTTATAATTGGATGCTATGCAGAGTAATATGTTAGTGCATATTTGTGCATATTTCGCCGTTTCTTCCTGTTGGTGCACATTCGTGTAACTACAGGCGCATATTTTGCATATTTCGTTTAAAAAGAGACTTATTTCTAAAACGTTTCATCTTTTCATAGCATCTATTTGTGCAAGTTCATTACTTAGAAAGAGCTTGTCAAAGTTTGTGATTTGTTTTTTGTTTTCTGTTGTACTTGTGCAAATGTGGGATATTCCTTTACATCATATTTTTAAACTATGGAGAAGAAATGAAGCAAGACAAACAATGTACTTCACTAAGATGCATATTTACTTCAATTATTTCCCCCACAAAATAAGCTAGGTTATATTATGATTGCAGCACAAAAATATATATTTTTATTTCAAGCATGTTTCCCTGAATTTTATCAAGAAATTTGTATACAGTAAATGAAATATTGTTCATTTTAATTGCATATTAAAGTGCTTATTTCAAAATTTTTAGGTCGTAAATGCATATTTATAAAAGCATAATTCAAGATTTTTTAAGGCATAAAAATTCTCTCCCTAGTTATTACTTCTTTCATTTTTTTATTTTCAAATTCTAATCGGGGGTCATTTCTAGTGTCGAAACTCCTGCCACCAACGGGACTCAAGTTATAGGATCTTCCAGCATGAGGCGCTGCAGAGACTTCAGTTGATGCCCTGAGTCACCAATGCCGGTTTTTGTTTGGGGGGAAAGTGTCGAAACGTCATAGACATCGGATATTTAGGCACTAAAAATCGTATTTTGAATATATAATAATATATAATAATATATAATAATATATAATATATAATATATATAATATATATATTATACATATTATATATTATATATTATTATATATAATATATAATAATATATAATAATATATATTCATTGTATATTTGACACTAAAAATCGTCTTTTAGGCGCCTAAAAAGGCACTCAAAATGTCAAGAATAAGGAGAAAAAAGGCATTGTCATAAATAACATTAACAATAAAATTAAAAATTATTTGTAAAACTCTATACATATTTACAACTCTTCTACATTTTATTACCATTGCAATATATTACCAGTAACTTTTAAGGTGTTGCAATTTCAAATCTGCAACCTTTGGGAGACAAAATCAGTTTGAATACAGAGAAGGATTTCTGAACACCTACTGATGTGTCGGGCAAATATTTTAGAAGTCCAACGTTAACAACACTGAAATCTTCTGGGAATTTACATTTATTTCCACTCAAAAGGTACCCTCGGTGTATTGTCAATCGACCATTTTCTCAGAACATGGCTAGTATTTATGAAATAGGGGAATGGAGAAAAATATGTCGGTATACTTTCAGGAATTCAACTTATTTCAAAATACAGATAGGTGAATTGAAGGTTTTGTAATGAATAGTCAGGTTGGATCATGGCCGATTTTCTGATATCTTAGCATTTTATATAAAAATAATACATAAAAGGCAAAAAACATGCAATAATTCTGAAGAAAAGGCATTTATACAAAAAAAGAACATTTAAGCTAAAATAAGTAAAAATAAGCATTATAAAACTTCGTCATATGTCATCATTTGTCATGATTCGTGCACATATATTATTAGCCTTTAAATAAGTTCCCTGGGAAAAATAGGCATTTCCCTAAACATCCGATATCTAGTCATCTATAAATTCAGTGGTGGAAACAGAACGGGGAAGCAAGGCTCGCGTATGGTCCGTAGCCCGTTGCTGAATTTAATACTCTTGGCATCCACCTCGAATTGATCAGAGGAAACCACTGAAACGCTCGATGAGAGCAACCGACTTGTGAAATTCTCATCCAGGAAGTGACGTCGTCCAAACACGACAAAGATCGGGTCGAAAATACACACTTTCAATCCGATGAAATGCTTAAGACAAACCGAACTGTCAACCATCGACACATGACTCGGCCTGTCCTTATCTACCAAATGACATTAACCTTCCATGGTACATTTCCTTGTTCATGCCCATTATGTGTCAAACAAGACCTCTGAAACACAAGATGCTATCTATATGTCAACAAACGAGACGATTGTGAGGATCTGATGAGAACACTGAACATCTTTTTCATGGGACAGAGATATGCCCCGCAACATCAATAGTTCAAAACGACAAATATCTTAAGCGAAGTAGTTTTTACAAAGATTCACCTAAAATCTCAGCACATTTTGGCGTATGAAACACGGGGGCGGAGGAGATTACGGCTTGGGTTTGATTGTTCGTGATTGATTGCTCGTCAACTACACAGGGCATTAGTCCCGTAAGTGTAGTGCGTTTTTTTCCTCGGGAGGTGGCAGTGATCTTTTCCCCGCTGGATGGCGAGATCCGGCGCCGACTTACCATCGGCTAGCGGAGTTTTCCCTATCAACCAGGTATCTCCCACCAGCTGGGCACCGCCCCAACCGGGACTAGCTCTAAGCTCCCGACTGGTCTCCCGGCATGTGTGGTAGTGTAGTGCACAGCCTCCTTAACACGTTCGTAAGCATCGTACCGATAGGCGATTTTCATATCACGTAAAGTTTGAGACGCTCTCGTACGCTTTGTCCCCGCCGCATGATAATGCCAAATTACTTTCAAAGGCAAGTTTTCTCGCTTCGCTCGCCCGGATCCAAGTCACGGCGAGGCTCGGGCCTTCGGCCCTCGCGTTCACTATAAACAACCTTGAGTCTATCCATCGCATAATTACCAATTCACTTTTATAAGAAATCACTTCAGTAAGCACATTACAAGAAAGACTCTAGTATTCAAAGCGCGCAGTGAATGATACTTACGAACGTATTAAGGAGGGCCGTGACAGCGAGGGGTACCGTACAGTCGTGATCATCCGAGTTACCTACTGAGGAAGTAGAAATGATCGTAGTGCCCACTGTTTTTATCTGCTCGGCTGCTGCCTTCCTGCATTACCTCCGGTTGGCCTTGTGCCTGGCGCCCGTGTTGAACGCTGGCGAGGCCAGTAGACGGAACCTGCTGAGGCACTTCACGAAGTTGACGAAATGATTTTAGTCGTGGTATCTTCCACTTCTGTCGTAGATTTTGCTGCTGCGATTGTGTTTGCAGGTCTTGTTCTTCAGTTGAACGAACTTTGTTTTCCATTTCTTCTCCGGCCTCCTGGGCGTTGTTGTGCAGTGTCTCGAAGGCACTCCGAATATTTTGCCCCGTGTCGGGGCTGTTGTTTTTAAACACGCGCAATTATTGTGTTTCAGCACTTGTACTGTTTCACAAGTTTATGTACACTCCCGTTGTTATTATTAGAAATACTGTCAAGAAATTAATAAGCTACTGAACAGCCGTCTGCGCCGATATGTCTCCGCTAATGCTAGGAGCGGGACACTAATCACTGTTACAGCCACGCGAGAGCTTTAGAACTGCACTGCGCGAAAGCCAAGCACGGAATGACAATTATTGGCCGATTTAAATATAGTGACTTGTGGCAGTTCAGCTATGATGTGGTTTTTCCAATCGGGAGCGTCAGTTCCAAAAATGAAAGTCGCAACGAATCCCTTGATGGGGTCACCACGTTCAGCTGTTGATCTGTCACAAATCACTACATTTTATGCGGATAATAGACACATTCCATTGCAATATCCAAAGTAAGTTTTCACTATACGTAATAGATCCATTATTAAAAATAAGATAATTGAATATGTTGCAATAGTGTAAAAGGGATTACTCAAATCTTGATTTATGACGCTTTTACTGTTGTTTTCTATTATTGTTACAAAGAAAATCAGTACAGTCATCACCAAGAATTATTTTACTGACCTTTTTTTAATATTATGCAATTAGATTTTTCTTATTATATTATTTTCTTATATCATTAAACGGATATTTCCCCATGTTTTTGTGTAGACATTATGCTCTGCATTTGTCCTAAATTACCGTCAATTTTGTAATTGTCTGCAAAACTATAATATATTCTATAAGTTCCCTCTTTATTTCCTCATAACCCTTTTCGTTTTCATCCTCTCCTCCGCCGTCTTGTCTATTTCCATTAGTTCTCTTTTCTTTCCCTTTTCATCTTATTTTTCACACTCTTGTTTTTACTGTTCGTCCTTAAGCTGCCATTCTAACAGAATTTTTTTCTAGGTTTACTCAATCGCTTATGGCATATATGCCAGGAAGGTTCCTAGTATTGCATTCCAGACGTAAATGTAAAATATACCCTCCTTTTTGTCATTGTTCACAACTGAGGTACTTCGAGTACAAATGATGGCAACTGACATTTAGGGCGAAATTGTTATCATTGATTTTAAGTGTGTTAAGTTGTAGCTAACTCTCATCTCTTTTAAAAATGTCCCTTGCATAATTGCTGTCTCTTTTGCAAACAATTTCAAGAACAAACAAATTAAGTTGTAAGTTATAGATTTTATAGCTAATTTCCAGTAGATGGTAGTCTCAAATTAAATCTTTTTTCTGTAACATGAAATGTCAGTTAATATTACTTACATGTCCGAACACATTATCTGTAAGTTTTGTAAATTCATTAAAGTGGTTTGGCGCAAGAACAAACCTTGTGGTATGAGCCTCCCCACAAATAAAAACAATTATTATTATTATTATTATTATACTGTATTACTTCTCAAGAAATGTGGGAGCATTGCTGCTCAAGACACAAGCATGTCTGAAAATGTATGGATTTGCTACGATGAAGAGCATCCTCATCCAGTGTTTTAAATAATTTTCGTGTAGTCTTCCGTTAATGATCATTTTGGTGATTTTTTTTATTTCCTTTGCCCTTCAGCCATCTCATTCAAGACTCTAAAACTTTCTGTTGATGCTTGCCGCACCCAGTATAGCGGCCTTTTCCATACAACAAGGTGTTTTTCTCGTAACCGCCAACTTTTTCCAGCAAAGACTGGAAATTGCCAATCCTTCGTGACTCGCAGGTACTATCTCCACTCTCTGTAATGCATACATATCCTTCAACTCAACAGCTAGTGGCTGGAATTATCGTTCCTTCTCTGTAATACTTGACACTAGGTCGTCTGCAGAAACTGCAACATTAACAATCATAGTTTTCTCGCTATTTTATCAAATAAAACTTGTCTGTCTGCTTCGACCGTGGTGTCAGTTATAATTGGGCGGTTCCACAGTATTTGCCCTAGATTATTACTGATTACTTCTAGGCTTGCAGTTAGAATACTGCTGCTATTGTAGGTCTCCCTTACCCCCAGGAATGGAAAATAAATAAAGAGGCCCTCATTGGAAACACCGCTCATTGGAAACACCGATTATCCAAAATGCCAAAAAACCGATCCTAAAATGCACATACATTATTATTATTGTTATTACTTTTATTATTATTAGTATTATTATCATTATCATAAATAAATAGGTGAACAAAAAGAATTGATAATTAATTAAGGATCGAAAATCGATCCTTATTAATTATCATTACGGATTACCACAATATCTCTGCTGCTGTCACGGAATTTAAGAACAATTCAGGTTGCAAATGCATGACGAATTATAAAACAGATTTCCAATTCTTTCGTATAGTAAACGTTTTGAGCACGCTGATGTTTGTGTGGCTAGAACCGAAACTCCGGACAGTGTGTGGCAATGAGGAAGGTGGCAGGGGGAGGGAGGGCCAAGCGCGGCGATGGCGGCGGTGGCGGCGGCGGCGGGATGACAGTTGAACATCGCCGCGCCGCGGTCTGGCTCCCAGTGCGCGCTCGGTAGTGCAACTGGTCGCAACGCGTCCGGCCAGCCGCGCAACAGGCACAGTGAGTACACACGCGCGCGCATGCGCAAACACACACGCGTTGCATTACGAGTAGTGACGCAACGCGCGCCAGTGGACACGTGCGTGTTCCTTCAGACGCTAAAGGCCCGTTCACAACGCAGACGTAAACATAAGCATAAAGCGTGGACATAAACTTTAACATAAGTGATAGACTGAAGTATTCACAATGTCCAGTACAAGCTTAAGCAAAGATTCTCTATTTTTTGTCAGTCATTCTAGTTTCTATTGGTTGGATGTGAGAATCTATATGTTATATATACACATATTATATACATAAACGTGTGCATATGTACTGTGACACAACAGCTATATTTACGAGCCAAGGCTTTACCAGCGGCGTCTCGGCCTTGTGGCCATGGATTGGGTTAGGTTAGGTATTTTAATTTCAATACAAAATTAAAACTAAATGATACTACTATGAATTCTACAACAAAACTAAACTACAAAGAGATCGTACGCTACAAAACAACGCAGAAAACCGTCGAAAATCAGCCAAGCAATTTGGAAAACCAGTCTTTTGTTCGATCTATCGACTTTGATTCTACTTCGATACTCGATTTTGAGTTAAACGTACTGCGATTCGTTCATTTCTTATTTCCTACATAAGCATAAACACAGAAGCTTAAAGCTTCCAAGCTTTGAAGTTAACGTCTTACGTGTAATTCTTATGCGAAGCCATTGTGAATGAGTCCGCTTACGGACGTAGTCCTAACTTTTATGTTACCACCATGCTTATGTTTATGTTTGCATTGTGAATGGGCCTTGTGAAAGGTTTGCCGCAAGCAGGCCTATTTATGGTATTTCGGGGAACTCGATTAATTATTTCGTGATTTCGGCTAGGTCGATGGCTAAGGTCATTAGTCCCGTAAGTGTAGTGGATATTTTCCTCAGGACTTGGGGGTGGTTTCTCCCGCTGGATGCTGTGATCTCGAGTCGACCTACATGCTAGCGGTGATTTTTAGTATCTCTAAGCAGCGGGACACCGTCTCAACCGGGACTACCTTTAAACTCCCCACCGGTCTCCAACCATGTGTGGTAGTGTAGTGCATATAAGTGTGTGTAAGATAGGGGGAGGATAGTACAAGGAAAAGGAAGGAAAGATCGCGCGCGGTTTGTATTCCGTTTGTTTGGGAACTGCTCCGGTATTCGTCTGGTGTTGATCCGAGAAACCAGCGAAAACTACCGATCAGAGCAGCTGATCACTAGAATTCGCCTCAAGACAGCGGCTGAATTCGATCTATGTAGGTTAGTGGTGTCATGGTCTTCTACTGGTGGCAGTGGCACGCGTCGTGACACCGTAGCATGCCACGAGCTTCTCTGCGCCACTAGCTTCGGGAGAGGTAACTATTAGTAACCCTGCCGTTTTACAATAGAGATGGCGTTGTGTCTGGTGGCGGGGTAATGAACTGCGTGGAGGGGCGATTTCGTCGTGGCACTCGTGCTACGGACTCCCGCTCGTGGCATCGACCTTGACAACTCTGATGTAGGTAGTGTCGAAAACCCTGGCACCGCTCGGTCAGAGGCACCGCAAGGGGAATTTCACTATACTTCGATTGAAATAGTGACCTGACAGATCGTCAGCTGGACGCGGTTTTCCAATATGTATTTTCGTTACGACTTAATTTTTGGTATTGCAGCTTCCGTTTGGATAACCTCGTCATAGCTGATGACCTATCAGAAGTCATTGTATTTAAATAGTATAGTGAACATTTTATTCATAAGAGCATTCAAGATAGACCTGGTGGAGGTATTTCAAATGGTCAATCAGAAAATACTTTCACCAAATTTGGATTTGAACACCCCTGCCGCCTTTGAAACAATGCGTAATACTCACCCCTAGATAAATGTTCCATTCAAACTTCTGTGAAGGTCACAGGAATCTCATTTAAATTGAAAAAGAAGATCCTTATATGTTATTAATTTAATAATCATGTATAATTTGGTACTAATAGAGTAATAAATATACTGAACTTTAAGCTCAATATATTCATAAAATTTTCAATTTCAACATAAAAATATTTAACTTGTAACAATAAGGGTAATACAAAAAATATTGTGAGAACGTTGCACTTTCATCATCCAGATACGTACGTTTTAGTCATACTTGGAAAAATCTCTCTTCCTCCAAAATGAATGTGGGATATCGTAAAATCAAAAATTTGAATTCCAAAATTTCTCAGTGGGAAGTGAAAGAATTCGGTGTCATTTGTGTACGATATTTTCTTGGTCTGTAAATCTAAACGACATTTTGTGAGGGGCAAAAATATCCATGGTCCGGTCTGACCGCAAATTAAGGAGGATAATGACTTATTTTGTAACAGGACTCAACTCACTATTTCTGCCCCTAGATAAGTTCCAGTACTAGGGGCTCCGCTTTCGCGTTCCAAGGAAGTTCACCCTCATCTTGTGTCAATTTTATAAAATAATTAGGACCAAAGACAATGCAGCCTGAAAAAAGAGGGGGGCTAACTTCAATATCTTGGCTCCTCTGGGCCCTTTTTCTATTAAACATTTATATTTACCTAAGACACATTTAGTTACAAAATAAATGAAACATATTTGAAGGGAATTAAATTACAAATTTAACGACATATTTAAAAATACAGTTGATTTTATGTTAAACCATTTACAGGTTCTAGATGTTTTGGAAAGCATATTTACTGAATGTTTAATGTGGATTCTCCCAGTTTCAGCTTAAAAAGAGGATAATAAAGGATTGATAGTATTTATGGATATTATATTTTTATTGCGCAGGGTTGCCGGGCCCCTTTCTAAACTTGGAGGGCAGTCACAGGCCCCCTCAATCAGGTGCGCTCGCCCATGATTATGACAGATATCTAGTACGTACGTTGTTGGTTGATGTTTGCAAAAAAATGAAATAATTTCCCTGCTGAAGTGAATATTTTTGTAAGGTACTCTTGCTAAAAGCGAGAATACGTAGTTCTCTTCGGTCTCGCATTAAACATGTTCCCTCCAGTGTGTGATCAGTTTCGTAAGTGTCGATAACAGTACAGATAAACGAGCCTCCCAAAATACAGCGCAGTCAGAATTGTCAGTTGTGGTCTAATTACACCACGTATGCCTCTCACAAGGCAAGAGACTGCATAGCTTTCTTCCAATTTCAGCTCGCATTGAAAATTCGTTACATACAATTAATACTGTGTACTTGTACAAGCAGTTACTTGAACTCAGAAATTAATTCCGGGTGTTATGTTCAAGTATTTGCCGCCCAAAATTGAAGATATATTTATTCTTCCAATACTATGCCCGTGCAGAAAGTTGCTGCACAAGTACTGGATTTACTTGGCCTTCTCACAAAATTATGAATGTTTATTTAGACGATTTAGTGGCTTGCCTTGAGGTTTCAGGTCACGCACGCAGGAAAACCTTGAATGTGAAGCCTGTACCTAGCATGTGTAGCTTTCAGTTAAGTTAGTGTATCTCCATATTGATGTCATTTGCTGCACCCCAGAATCTGAATGAGAATCTGAATATCTGAATACCTAGAATTTGAATATGAACCAGAATATGTTGAGTACAATTTCGTAACGTAAGGAAAAAAATAAAAAATATATTTTATATTCTAAACAAAACGAAAACTGGTTTACAAATATCTTATCGAGGTCGATGAAATAAAACAGCCTAATTCACAATCTGTATAATAATAATAATAATAATAATAATATAAATAATAATCATAATATAAATAATAATAATTCAAATTACAATAATAATAATAACAATAATAATAATATTAAAAACAATAAGAAGAAGAACAACCACAAAAATAGCTGGGACAAAAATAGCAGGAGGAATAAAAGGATAGCTTTCTAGCCCAATACTGCATGTTCTGTAATCAATCAATAGATATTGTACCTGCACATTTTTGTTTCTAATTCATGAAGCTTCGGTTGTATAATACTTAAAGCAGTGTTTTCAAACTCCGTAATGCGTCACAGGTTAGATGTTGAAAAGCTGATCAAGCAAGGGTCGAAGTTTACTGCTACATAGAAGAACCACATATATTTTTATAAAATGTTCAAGTTAATTTTTAATGCAATTCAACATTAATTTATGTCTGTTAATTCATCTTCAGTGCGCGTTGTCGTAATATCTAGGTTAACCTCCTATTAAGTTAATAATTTCGATGTCAATTGTTGAAAATTTGATACACTTTGTATGTGATGTTAAAAATAAATCCTTTTTTAGACAGCCAATAGTAAAAGCGTTTTTTTCGGGGCATGCATAGCATTCTAAAAGTTTGATTTTTAGCATTAGTGCTAAAAATAAACCGATGCTCAAGTGTTCAGGTAAATCTGTCACTACAACATAGGAAACAAATTGTTTTCATCTGAGCGTTTCAGGTAGTACTAACCTTAATATATCATTGAGTGATTTGTATACTTGAATCAAAATAAAGTAAAAAGTCAGTAAGGCTGTTTAAAAGTAGTGTCTGACATACGTACTAAAATTTATTTTATCTCTTCTTAGGATTGCACTACTCACCCTATCGGCCTTGTGTCGCTACCTTTTCTGCTCGCAAAATAACACGTCATTTTTACCACCCGTATCATAAATAACTATTTGCTGTTCCCCATGAACCAATCTTACAATATATTCTCAAGAAACTTCAATAAAAAATCGTTAACAACTAAATAATCAAGTATTTTTGCCCACGAATAGATCGCCTTGGTCCCCGCGTGAATCCACTCTACACTTACCGGGACTCAATTTCATTATGTCGGTAGCAAGTGCATGTAAAAACTGATCAGCAGTTAGCCAGATCCTATTTTTATCGCCCAGGGTTGTTAGCCATCGTGGTGTATAATATGATCATGATGATGATGATAAGGAGAGGTGAAAGGACGCCACACACATACAAAGACAAACACACCAATGACCGAGGCAGGACTCGAACCCGCGATCCTTCCGTCCGAGATCGCCACGGCAGTATTCCCATAGCGATTTCGGCTTTCCGGACCGGCAACGGTGGTTTGAATCGGTCTTTGGGATACCTGGATTTACTATTTGCGTATGCAGCATTGCGACCTAGGCTGAAGATTAAGGAGCATGGGGAAGTGTGAAGGTTTTGGAAAAAAGTTTGGGCTATTTGTCTTATATGGTCGCTTAATGAGGGCACTTTTAATTCTCTGCGAATCTGGGTGTTAGGAAGGAACCAGGGGGCACTTAAAGTTCTTCTTAGAAATATATTCTGAATGGCTGATTATTTTCGGAGATTGCTAGTCGCAACACATCCCCAAACTGGACAAGCATAAGTCATAGTTGGTACAATTCAGGATTTAAATAGTAGCACTCGGCATTCGACTTTCAATGAAGAAAGTGCATTGATTAGAGGGAAGAGTTTTGATATTTTTGTTGATACTTTGTTGGCTATTGCATTTATGTGGGGTTTCCATGCCAGTCTTTTGTCAAGCAACACTCCTAAGTATTTTATAGGTGAGAAGGTTCACGGAATATATTGTGATGATATAATTCAGCAGGATTTTTGGGGCGGCGTAACGTGAAGATTTTTGCTTGACATTTCAGCGGGTTGGAAGTGGGATTGACTGACGTTTCCCGGCAGGTCAGCTCAGATTCTCTGGTCAGATTTTCTCTTAAGAGCTACGGTCATCATTTCCGTAAATGAAGTGCGTGTTTCTATCACGGGAGGTGGCAGCGTTCTTCCCTTGCTGGATGGCTGGACGCCAACGTATGTGTCGGTTTGCAGGGTATTTTGACCTCCAGATATCTCCCTTAGCGGAGTGCAGTCACAGGTGAGACAAGTTCCTAGCTCTCTCCCGAAATGTGAGGTAATGTAGTGCATGTAAGTGTGGGTATGTCAGAGGAGAGGATATCACAAAGAAGGGGAAGGGATGATCGTGTGCGGGCAACGGCCCGTTTGTTAGGGAACTGCTCCGGCATTTGCGTGGTATTAATCGGACAAACCGCGGAACACTACCGATCAGAGCAGCCGGTCGCTAGAATTCTCCTCCGGACGGCGGCTGAATTCGACCGAGCTATCTAGCTACTGCCGAAAAGTTCGCCACAGTCGGACTCCATCCTGTGACCTTCAGGCAGGATTGCCAGATGTGTTGCGAGCTCTTTACCCACCACCACTTCTACGAAATTTCCCCAAATAACCTCTCCAATAATACAAACTTTCCCAACTTTATAACGAACAATAGTCTCCAAATTATGGACAAACGGCATGAACTGTTCCTGGCGATTCCTTTGGATATCCCCTTGAATTCAAATAATTCATTTCAACTAATCATCGTTCTTTGAACTGTTCGAAATTCTTTACAATCTTCGTTTCTCCCATGTTTTTCTTTCTCTATGCCTGTCTTTTATTTCTCTTTTTAGTACATAAAAATGAGAGAGAATAACGTCCGTTGTTCCTTTTTACTTTCTTGCCTTACGAATACTCCGTAAGAAGAGAAAGTTATGTAATCATGCGCCGGAAAACGGCTAATTTTTGCCAGAAAATCTCTTTTAGCTGCAGTCTGGTGAGGAAAAATTCGATAAAACTTGTTGCTAAATTTAGGGGAAAAATCCTCTACCTCGTGGTGTATTCAAAATCCATGTTTTGTTGCTTCTTGATATTGTAAAATCGACTGACGGTAAAACGTCCGTCGATCTGTCTGTGTCCCCGTCTGTGGACAACGCTAGCGTCTAAGCCGTTCAGCAGATTTTCTTCAAAATTGATATTCCCTAATCGTTTTAATTAGTGTCAAGGCTCTTGGAGTTTGAAATCGACGTTTTGTTCTTAATAATTGACAGAGTAATATTTTTATCTTCACTCCGGATGGAAATAATTTACCCAAAAAATCCTCTAACATTCCCCGTCCATTTATGTTCACCACGTTTTCCCCTTAGCGAAAAAAAACAACCCATTTTGGCGACAAAATTCCCCATTTTGGCAACTCTGACTTCAGGTCAGCCTCAGGTCAGGCCGCCTCTGCACAGTTAGCGGCATCTGACCTCAACTCACCCAGTGGGATGGAGAAGGTGCGCCGGATGCACGGAGACGGGAGGAATAGGGAGGGGAAATTGGAGAAACATGAACTGGAATTTGAGCGGAGCGCAATGCGAGGAATCGAGATTTTTTGATTATTTGATTTCTAGGGTTTCCATGTGCAGCAAATACTATTATCATTACTAGGCCATCCCGGTTTATCCTAGTAGCACTTGTAGCACTTGCTACAGGTCCCGCGCTTTCTGAGAAAAATTGAATTGAAATGAATTGAATTGCCTTATTTTACGTGGCGAGACTCAGGCCATGAGGCCTGCTCTTCCGTCTGACCACGCAAATTTCGCTACGCTCCTTTCACCTAGCGGAGAAAGAAGGTATTATCTCGGGCGACGAAACAGGCGATTTGAATTTAGCTCAGAGGCGTCATTTAGGCTTGAGGATCTTTTACATGCAAGTAAATCTACTAACATGGGACAGCCGGCTTTACTTCCCCTCCGCGGAAGGCGTACGAAGGATTTTTTCGCCCGTAAAAATCCACGGCTTCGATCGGGTTTGAACCCGCGAACTTGGGTATGACAGTCCGGCACGCTAACCGTCACACCATCGAATCCGCACAACATGTCTCACTAATGAAGAAAAAAAGTTTTGCAGTTTTGCAGTTATGAAATTTGTGAATTTGTTGTAAAAAAACACTAACAAAATTATATATAAATAAATAATGTTAAATTTAAACAATAAGTCGTACGACATATTGTTTTAGTTTTAAAATACGACCGTTTGAGATTTATTAATTTGTTTGGATAGTTTACTAGTGCATAAATGAAAATCAGGAAAGAATCATCTTATCGTATTTATCGTGGAAATGTTTCTTTGGGTAGTCAAGCTTTATCCTCTCGATTTAAATTTCGATACCAAATTTATCACACTTACTCTTAATTAAATCACATACAAATTTTAAAATTGTAGAAACATAATTCAAATTTTAAAATAAGTAACAGTTCTGTAACCTTATTAAATTATTCGTATTTTTAAAAAATGAAAAATATTTAAATAATTAAATATAAATATATATAATATAATTTATTACATACTTGACATTATTTATTACAACTATGGCTTAAAAAATGTTAAAAATTAAAAACAGGGGCCACGCATGATGAAGGTGCTACCAGCCTCGCAGGTCGTTAAACCGGCCTTGTTATTAGGAAGTAGATTTTAATGAAATCTCTCTTTTTTTTCACTTTAGAATTAGGACATTAATTTTATGTGATGACCAAAGGAAATGACCGATTTTTGTCTTCTTCTTTTTTTTTGCATATTTTGTCCATTTCGACTAATGAGTAATTTTTGACCTTTTGCCCTCATTTTTAAACCTCATTTAAATTCCATACCTCATTCATTAAGCATTTGTTCGCCGATTGCGCCGCCATGCTCCCAGCCCGGAGAGCGACGGTTTGTTCTGCGCCCGGCTGACGGAGCGGTGGGCGCCCCGGCGGAAGTACGACAGCGCGCGACGGGCAGCGAGAGCCCAATCAGCGGCGGTAATGAAGGAGCTTCCGGTGGGCGAGTCACTCGCCCTGCGCGACCCACATGCCGACCGCCCCCGCCCCGCCCCGCCGCGCCCCGCCATGCCCCCCCTCCCCGGCGCGCGCTGCTCGCCACGCCTAGAGTCCCTTGATACGGAGAGTAGCGCAACCGCCGCCAATTAACGTCCTCTCACCCACCCGATAGCCCCACCAGGCAGCAATAAGGAGCTGAAGAAAAATTATAACAATTCGTGAGAGATTTCAGATTAATTCAGATTCAATTATAACAGATTCGTGAGAAATTATAACAATTATAGAGATTTTTAAGATGATTAATACTGAATTAGGATAGACTCATGATACTCAACACACAGAATATCTTACAGTTCTACTTCTCCTGTCAACTGGACATAAATTGGCGGGATCGGTGGAACAATGGAATGCGCTACTCTCTGTATCTTGGGACTCTACTGTACACCAAGGCCTCAACGCCGCCGTCACCGCCAGTTCGACCTCCCCCCATCACCTCGACCTCCCACCACCCCTCATCCAAGGCCTCCCCCTGCACCATCTCCGCCACTGCTATACACCTAGAGTCCCTCGATACAGAGAGAAGCGCAATCGCCGCCAATTAATGTCCTCGCACCCGATAGCCCCGCCTGGCAGCAATCAGGAGCTGAAGGGAAATTATATCAATTCGTGACCGTTATAGAGATTTTTAAGAATATTAACATTCGCTTGAGATAGGTTCATGGTTCTCAACACGCAGAGTACCACACAGTTCCAATTCTCCTCACAACTGGATATAAAATGGCGGGATTGGTTTGATATAACATAGAATTAATGTCTACACTAAACGGGATTTTCCTGAAGTGAAAAAAGACATTTAACTAAAATACGCCCCTAATTATCACCATTTGCCAATGAAGTGGGAAGCCATTTGACACCATGACATTTAGGACACTATGACACCTATGACATTTGCTCCCGATTGGTTGGTAAATCATTTTCCACTGGTCTTTGAATGCGCGTAACGTGTATCTGCCAACCACAAACGCATGAGCAGTCTTCTATTTAAAAGGAAAGGTAATGTTAACTTCAGAATCCATGTTTTGTGGGTAATTGAAACTGAAAAAATCGATTGACGGCAAAACGTGCGTGTCTGCCCGTCTGTCTGGATATCCGTTTGCCCGACTGTCCATCTGCCCGTCTGTCCGTCTACCTGTGCGTCTGTTGCATCTGTCCTTCTACCTGTGCGTCCGCCCTCCATGGCGAAGTAATGTGTGTTACTGTAAGAGAAATCCCTACATGAATGTAGAGAAAATGTGATGATCTTTGATCTTCAACACGCCTTAGAAGTTCCGTTAAAATTCTGTACACAGCTTAAATTTTTTGTTCTAACAGTAACACGCTTCAACCAACACAAACTGGCACCGATTGAAATTCCACTCGATAATTCTGTCGACAGAGCGCAATATGGCGCCTGGGCGGAGCTTGGCGCTGTGGCCGCTAGTGGCGCTATCGCTAGCGGCGTGTTATGACAAAATGTAACAAGTGTCAGATGATTGTTAGATGATTTTTTACCACATTTTCACGGGCAAAGAATAATCATCTTCGAGCCCTACACCAGAGGCGTATCTAGGTATTCAGGCGCCCATGGCAAGCATAGAATTTGCGCCCCTGTCAGGATTCTTCAAATCAGGGTTGTTGTTATTTGTTTTAGCAGGTATATTCTGAATAGCGCCCCTTGTTCGTGGTGCGTGCCATGTCTGCCATACCGTAGATACACCTCTGCCCTACATACCTGAGAAGTTCGCACTCATTACTATTGTGACGTCGTCATGAGATGAGGAAGAACACAGACATGGACTTTACTGTACATATTTATTTACAATAGTTTATTACAGTATGTACACTCCTAAGGAACGCTGCTCTCCACAGCACACCGACTCCTGAGACGAGTCACCTCAGTATCTGCCAAGAGAACCCCAGCTCGCTACCCTAGCGCCGCCCCTGGTCTCTTGTCCCGTGGCGAAAAGCCACGCCTCGCAAGACGCTGCTCGCGATCACATCCGCACATCGGTCCGGTCAACCTCAAATGCCAAGGAAGCTTATTCCACCCGCCTCCCTTGCCAGGCATCACGTGACCGACCTCTCACGCACAAAGCGTCATTTCCTCTCGAGATTTGGGCCGGCTGCACATGGAGCCTGCCGTCCATCCGCAGCCGATTTCTGTCGTCACACATCACTTGTGCGAACGGACAGCCGCCTTCTCAGACACGCCCCCAGCTGAGAGACCCTCGAGAGACCCCGGAGGTCCATCCGCCGCCAGCGCGGCCCCGAGAGAACCAACCCCTCCCCCTTGCACGACTTGCGGTCGGTCGCGCCCAGTGCTATGACACTACACTATACAACCTGCGCACATAACAGCTAATATTTTTGTTCTAGCAGCAACAGGCTAAAACCAGCACAAACCGTCCCCGATCAAAACCTCATTCGCCGTTTCTGCCCACAGAGCGCAACATGGCGGCGGGGCGGAGCTTGTCGCGGTGGCCGCTGGCGGCGCTGGTGCTGGCGGCGTGCGGCATCGGCGGCTGGGCGTCCGCCAGCAACCTGCTGATGATCCTGACCACGCCCACGCCGTCGCACCACATCTGGAGCTCTCCGCTGGTGGAGGCCCTGGCGGCGCGCGGCCACAACGTCACCGTGCTCAGCCCCACGCCCCTCAAGCCGCCGCGCGCCAACGTCACCGACATCGTCATCGAGGGCTCGCTCGAGTACACCGACGCCGACACCGACTACCACGTACGACACGCCTTCACTATGTATTCTATCCTACGGCACTGAGATTGGTTGGTGTTTCCGGACACATTAACGACTATGGTCGTTAGTCCAGATTGATTGGTTGAAGGTTCCCAGCACGTTAACTACTAAGGCCGTTAGTTCTTTTAGTGAGGGGAATGATTTTTATCCTGAGAGGTCTAACGTCACCGACATCGTTGTCGAGAGCTCGCTCGAGTACACCGTCTACCACGTACGACACATTTACTACGTATTTTGTCCTATGGCACTAAGATTGATTGGTTGGTGTTTCCGGGCACCTTACTACTATGGTCATTAGTCCAGATTGATTGGTTGAAGGTTCCGAGCACATTAACTACTAAGGCCGTTTTCCTTTTAGTGTAGTGAATGATTTTTATCCCGAGAGGTCTAACGTCACCGACATCATTGTCGAGGGCTCCCTCGAGTACACCGACGCCGACACCGACTACCACGTACATCACATCGTTATTACGTATTTTGTTGTATGGGTCTACGACTGACTCGTTGCTGTTTCCGGGCACCTTAACTACTATGGCCGTTAGTACACATTGGTTGACGTTTCGGGGTACGTTAACTACTAGGTTCGTTAGTACCGTTATTGTAGTGATGTTTTTATCCCGAGAGGACCACTGTCACCGACATCGTTATCGAGGGCTCGCTCGAGTATACCGACGCCGACACAGACTACCACGTACCATTTATTATGTATGGCGCTATAATTGATTGGATGATATTCCGGACACTTTAACTACTGTGGTCACATTAGTGCAGATTGATTGTTGATGTTTCCGGGCACGTCAGTTAGTATGGTCATTTACCTCGTTCGCGTGGTGGATGTTTTTTATCACAAAAGATCCAACGACATTGACATCTTTATCGAGAGCTCGCTCGAATATACCGACACGAACACCGACAACCTCGTACCACACACATTTATTGTGTATTTAGCGCTGTGGCACTACGATTGATTTGTTGGTGTTTCCTGACACGTTAACCTCTATGGTCTTTAATCGAAATTGATTAGATGATGTTTCCGGGCACGTCAGGTACTATGGTTGTTAGCCCTGTTAGTGTAGTGAATGTATTTTTTATCCCGGGAAGTCCACACAGATATCGACACCGAATGATCGCTAGACTACTCCGACGCGAACACTGACTACCACGTACGACACATTTTGTTCTCTGGCATTTCGATTGATATTTTCGGGCACGAGAATTGCTATGGTCATTAGTCCTGTTAGTGCAGTTTTTTTCATTCCGAAGGTCTAACTTCAATGACGTAATCGAGGGCTCGCACGAATACACCAACGCGGACAAGGACTATCATGTGCGACACCATTTTAAAATATTTTTGTTTACTTCTGCACTTCGATTGATGTTTTGGGGAACGTGAACGTGGTTGGTCCCGTTTGTGTAGTGAATGTTCTTTTATCCTGGGAGGCCCAACGTTACCGACATGATCATCGAGGGTTCGCTCGAGTACACCAACGCGGTCACAAACTACCATGTACGACACATTTATTATATATTTTGTCCTATGGCACTAAGATTGATTAATATATTGTTGTTCCGGACACGTTAACTACGCCAGATTGCTCGGTTGATATGATCGTTAGTCCTATTAGTGTAGTGGATGTTTTTTATCCCAGGAGCTCCAACGATATCGTTCTAGAGGACTCGCTAGAATACACTGACGTAGTGACGGACTACCATGTTGAACATACATTTATTATGTATTTTGTTATATTCAACCACAATTGATTGATTTTTCGGGCATGTCAACTGCTATGGTCGTTAGTCCAGTTTGTGTGAGGAAGGTTTTTCTAATTATACAAATTTATCACATCAGAATTATTTATCTATTATCGTACATATGCCACTTAAAAAGCAAAAGAGTAAAATAACAAAGTTAATGAAATACAATGAACGTTTGATGCACCCTAACCTCACAACAGCAGAGTAATGAGTCGTCAAAGATCTTGACGGCAGGGTCTTTGAATCCTGTGAATATTTTAACGTGAATACTGAATCCGAATTTATCCGTAAATATTTTACGAATATTTTAACGATCGCAGAACAACCATGGTAAAACGTAAATATGGCATTTAACACGCCGTCAATAGTTTGACGTCCGTCAAAGCTACTGATCAAGGTTGGTGAAAGTGGCCGTCTGGGCCATTTAGTGTTGGGAACAAATAGATCTTATGTTGCCACGTCGTCAATTGCCGCAGGCGCTGACGCAGATATCGACGCTGGAGTGGATCCGCGCTACTATGGACTGGTATAGAAGCTCGTGCAACTACTCGCTCTCCACGAAAGGAGTTCGTCAGCTGTACGACTACCCCGACGACTTCCGTTTCGACCTCATCGTAATCGAGGTGAGTCAGAATATCCGACCCCTGGTATCAAAACGGTACTAGAGGCCGTTTATAAAAAAATTCTATACATGTGTATGTCCACGCATGTAGCTGTATATTATTATTTCTTACGACTGACAATAAAGATATACTTAAATAAGTCCATTAAAAATTGCTGTGCTCGACTTCAAACTTTTAGACATTACGAAACAACGAGAATCGTTCAAAGATTATTGAGCAGAAGTGTAATGATTCACAATAAAATGGCATTATGTATTAATTTTCATTCCTAAGTTATATATCCGGTATTTATTCACATTCTGGAGAAAAGTGACAGTGAAATATTGACTTTTAATAATTAAAAAACATTTAATAATGTAATAATGTTGTGTTATAAATGATAGACGAGAGAAATGCTCAAAGCGTTTATGGAGAACAAATGGTATATGACAAAATAAATCTTCAAATGAGTAAATAAATGTTCAAATTCCTCCAAATATTACATACATTTTTATTCCTCTTTCACGTAATATTATTTAAAATTGATATAAATCAATATTTTTATTTTGTTCCTATTTAGTATTTATTAACCATGCATTTGGTGTGTGTGTGTGTGTTACAAACTTCTAGAGCATGTGGGGGGGGACGAAAATGATCACTTTTTGTAAATGAACATCTAGTGGAAAATTTCACATAACGTATTTGTTTACAGGTATACGGCATTTACTCCTAAATCTTAGGCAACCCAATATTCACAAGTGTTTGATAGGTCACGATCTGACGCAGTTGGGGGATTTCATGTATAACTGCCGAACATATGTGCATACGAGATACCTATATATGAGGGGTAAATGCCGTATGTATAAGGGTATGTAACGCCGTTGTATGAATTCTTGATAAAGTTTTCAAATCAGATTTTAGGACAGTTATTATTTGATTTTTGAGACAGTAGCATAAATGTTTTTTAACAAATTGTTATTATATTTCTTTTGTCTTAAAATCTGATTTGGAAATTTTATCAAGAAAGCATATTGCAGACAATCATAATTTAAGTAAAACAAAATATTTTACATGAAATTTCTCACTACTAGTTATTTGGCAAAAGGTGAATATTTTCGACTCTATGAACTTTACACTCCCTAGAAGTTTGTAACATTTATTCTCAGTCATACTGCAAGTAATCAATACTTTGCGTAGGGGTCGGGTGGTGAGTGCCTTTTAGGCTTCGTGGAGAAGTTCGGTAGACCGCCTGTCGTAGCCATCAACGGCTTCGGCAACCCTCAGTGGCTCAACTGGAACGTTGGCAACCCTGATCACCCGGCCTACGTCAGCAATGCGCAGCTCACCCTTCGATGGCCCTTCTCCTTCACCGATAAGCTAAAGAACGTTGCCATGTATCTTGCCACGCTCTACCACTACTATGCAGAGTTCTTGCCTGCCAACGACCGCATGCTACGCACGTAAGTGACTCCGTTTCTCTTAATTTTATTTTTCCCCTCTTAGCCGCAAAATTCTATTCTAAAATATTAAAGATCCCTTCAGCCATTCACTTTCATATAGGTAAACAAAATCCGCATCGCAAAAGATTAAAAAGAAAGCTACCAAGAGAATTTTTCGATCCCCCATAGACTAGAACTGATGAGTCTTTTCTCATGATTAATCATACGAGCAAGATATTGTATCAAATCTAAAACTTGAATATTGTCTATAATGCATCAAATTATTCTTGTATATATCTCATACTAATGTATATATCTTATGCGGCTGCCGAAGGCCAATGACCAAGCTAGAATAAATTTAAAAAATATTTTTCTATCCCTATTTTAAAATTTATACAAAAATCATAAAATGACTTTCTCATAAATGGCTCCCTTTTTTTGCATTCTTTCCTTATGTACAGCAAAGGACTGTAAAACTTGGTGCTGATCCCATTTTCGGTGAACTCACTGTATTTTCAAAAATTGATCAAAATTATCATTGCAAAAGTACACTATTTATGACAAAGATTCTTTACTTAAAATCTATTCTAAACCTTAAAACTTTGAAAAGGTCAAGTACGTTTAAAAAAGTAGTTTTCGCGTAATTTATGAATGAAGTTAGTACAATTTACAATTACTTGAACTAAAAAATAGTTCCAAATTTTGTCTTTAATGTTTTCTCACGGATACAGCAAACGGCGCTTGAAAATGGATGGCGCAAGTCTCTCACTTCAGTTGAACTCTCTGAATTTTCAAAAATTGCAAAAGTTAGAGGTAATATGAGAAAGTACGTGATGTTGTAGCACGACTAGTTCTCTTTTGTTTCGTACGTTAGGAATTCGCAGTTCACTACTCATCCGAGGGAGAGGATTTTTATGACTTAAAAATTTTGGAAATATGATGCTTTTTAAAATTTGTATTTAAAATCTAATTATTCTGAAATATGCACTTTCATATGCAATTAAAAAGAACAATATTTTATTTCCTGTATAAACGTTTCTTGATAAAAATTCAGCAGAAGCGTGTTTGGAATGAATTCATTTTTATGCTTGGTTTAAAAATATGATATAATGAAATAGCCTACATTTGCACGAGTATTTTATCATCTATAGAAAAGCGCAAGTTGTGACAAGCTCTTTCTAATCAATGAACGCTTAAAAATAGATTCTATGAAAACATGAAACTTTTTAGAGATAAGTCTCTATTTTAACGGAATACATGCTTCTATAATTACATGAATATGCACCAATAGGAAAAATCGGCCAAATATGCACAAATTTGCACTAATATATTAATCTGCATAGCATCCAATTCCAACCAAATGTCAAAAAATTTAACTTAGATGTACCTTGTAGCAACGGACAAAAATATGCAAAATCTTAAAAATTCGTTCTGTACTATCCCTTTCCCAAACCGTTTCCCTACCCCGCCCACGAACACAGCTCCTTCCCCTTCGGAATCTTAGCGAACGCGTGCTAACGGCTTAAGACGCCATACCTGCGGACGACTTCTTTATACATACGCAAGTCTACCAGCTGACTTCTAAATGTTCCTGTATACACCACATAAATGCCAAATCTTACTAACGAATGCAATACCATTCCTTTTCTGATCTCTTGGGACAACTTTTGAATGACAGGCGTTTAATTCATCGGTGAGCATTTCCTTTCACATCGACAACACGTGGCTAACATTCTCTATGATGGCGGCACAACGAGCTACAATGATCGCAGTTTCATTATAATTTTAACAAAAAATACTAATAACTACAATTTCACCTCATTAGAACAAATTATATTGTTCATTCATTTCCCCCAACAACGATAAAGCGAAATCTCACAGTTACTGAAGAGTGTGTTACTATTTCGCGACAATACAATGTACCACTTTGTACAGCCGATACATATGTGTTCGTAAAAGAAAGATGACAGACCATTACTGTGCCTTTTCGTAGCTAATCAACTATTCAAAAATAAAACTTATCACAATGCCAATGACCCGTGTGTTTGCGTGCGTGCTTATGTAACCGAACTGCATGCAGGCTACGTTATTATCAATCGTATACAGACAATGACTAGAGCAATTTGATTTCAAAAAACGTTTCATACAGTGACGTATCGTGACATCTAGAAAGTTTACATTCATTCGTGGTAATCGCCATGAAGACATTTAGACTAGATGAAAGATTTTATTTTTTAAAAGCTATGCTCACCTACAGAAATGATAAAAATAAAGGTATGTAGTTTACTCATCGACAAAATTGGTAAATTTCATTAAAATACAAAACTATGTCCTTAAGCAGGTGTCCCACCAACTTTGAGCTATTCCTGTAATTTCTAAACGGTACACGATATCGAAGTATTGTTTTCGCTCAACAATGCAGAATTATGGGGCAAGTAATATGCCGTAGTGATAAAATACATAATTTTAATTAAGTAGTGATAAATACATAACTTTAAAATTTAATCGTCTTTGATTTATTAAATGAAAGTATATATTTTTCTCATCAGCAATGGATAGATCATAAAAAAGGAACACAACGATGTTTCATGTATTTTGATAGTAATTTCTGTATAAAATTAGATTTCCTGGCATGTGATTTTAAAATAAATATATTTCCTGTAGCAGCTCTTACAACTGTTGCCATCGGGGAAGGTGGCTTTCGTGGCACTGAGACTGTTACGTTTAATATTACGGTAACTGTTTAATTTAAACGAACATCAGAAAATCTTAGTTTTTGCTTAAAATACTGGCAATTTTTAAAACAAATTTCTCAAAAACTGTTTCAGATGTTTTTTTAATTTTCTCTCTCGGATAGAGCAGCACTTCAAAATGGAGAAGGTCATATTATTTTGATTAATCGATTGATCAGCGACTCCAGGCGCGTCAACTACTATTCTCATTGGCCCCGTAAGTGCAGTGCAGTTTTTTATCACCGAAAGTGGCGGTGATCTTTCCTCACCATCCGGCGCCGACCTATGTCGGCTTGCAAGTTTCCCCAGCTAGGTATCTTCCACCAGTACGACACTACCCTAGCCGGGACAAACTCTAAGCTCCCATCGTGTAGGGTAGTGTGGTGCAAGTGAGTGTGTGTGTGTGTGTGTATGTAAGATGTCAGTATAGGTCGAGTAAGAGGAAAGAAAGATCGCACGCAGTTCGTGGCCTTTTTGTTATGGTACAGCTCCGGTATTCGCCTGGTGTTTCATCACGGAAAACAATGGTTTCACCACAGAAAACAACGGTTTCACCACGGAAAACTACGAAAAACATCCAGTTGCTAGAATTTTTCTCCTGAAGCGGCGGCTGAATTCAATCTACCAAGCTAGTGTCAAACATTATGCCACAATTGGGACTGAAATCTCAGGACCTCCAGCGGTCCCTCTGACCTGGAGTTCCAAGGTTTGAGACCCGACGGTGGCAGGGTTTTCGACACTAGCTTGTCAGCTAGATCGAATTCAGCCGCTGTCTGGAGGAGGATTTTAACGGCCGGTTGCTCTGATCGGTAGTTTTTTATGGTTCCTCCGATGATCAACACCAAGCGAATTCGGGAGCAGTACCTTAACAAACGAGCCACGGACCGCGCACGATCATCCTTTTCTCTTCTCATTCCTATCTTCACCTCTTACTTGCAAACACACTAATATACACTACACTACCACACGTACAGGGAGACCGGTCGGGAGCTTAGAGCTTGTCCCGGCTGTGGCGGTAGCCCACTGGTGGAAGATACCTAGTTGGGGAAAACCCTGCTAGTCGACGGTAGGTCACGCCGGATCTCGACATCCAGCGGGTGAAGACCACAGCCACCTCCCGAGCAAAAAAACATGCACAAGAGTTACTGAAGTAATGACCTCCGCAGATGACGCGCACGGAATTACTAGCAATCAATCAATCGGTATTCTTCTCCCTACCCTTTCCAAAAATCTCATGGTGTGGGTGGTGGTGTGGAGATAATGATGGAGGTGAAGCACTAGTAATGAATCAATCAGTACTCATCTCCCTACCCTTTCCAAAACTCTCATGGTGTAGGTCGTGGTGTGGAGATAATGATGGAGGTGAAGCACTAGTAATGAATCAATCAATATTCTTCTCCCTACTCTTTCCAAAAATCTCATGGTGTGGTTCGTGGTGTGGAGATAGTGATGGAGGTGAAGCTCGAGTAATGAATCTATCAATCAATCGGTGTTCTCCTCCCTACCCTTTCCAACAATCTCATGGTGTGGAGATGGTGATGGCGGTGTGGGTGTGCGCAGGTACTTCGCGGGGGCGGTGGGTGCGCGGGCGGCGCCGGTGGCGGAGACGCTGTCCAACGCGTCGCTGGTGCTGGTGAACGCGCACCACAGCCTGGACGGCGCGCGCCCCTTCGTCCCGGCGCTCGTGCCCATCGCGGGCATCCACATCAAGCAGCCCAAGCCGCTGCCCAAGGCAAGTCCTACCCCTTCGGCTACTAGTTAAGCAGGGGCGGATCCAGAAACGAATTTTGGGAGGGGAAATTTTTTTTATTCAAAATGTTTTGGTCGAATGTGTCATACTACAGATTATGTAGAATGACGCAGGCTAAACTCGGCTCATCATGCGATACATTGTTATTTGTTTTAATGTTTATACGAAAATATTTTTGCTTGAAAGTTTCGGGACAAATTAAGATTAATAGTTACTGAAACATTTTGGGAGGGGAAATTTCCCTCATTTCCCTCCCCGTGGATCCGCTCCTGAGTTAAGTGACAACTGAAGCATGGGCCACAACAACGTTGTAAGCGACACAATTTTTAATTTGCTGTTTTCTGTAGAATAATGTTGAATATCGTATTGTTTACAACAGTAGGAAGTTTTTTAAACCTTACGGTTAGGTTCTATGTCAATATTCGGGCTTGAAAGATTGGTAACCCATTGCCTAACAAGGAACTTTGGTTTAATTTTAGTATCTCTTGTAAAATTTAAGGTTATTTTTAGGTTGCCGTGGATAGCCGGGGTCGTTAAGGCTGAAGGGCCGTCGCTCCCTTGGCTCGAAGGATCGGGAATTCGAATCTCGCCTCGCGCATGGATGTTTGTGTTTTCATGTTGTCGTCACGTGTTGCCAAATGTTAAAAATCGCAGTGGTCGCCTTATGACGAAGCAATTAGAAAGCAACCTAAAAATAATCTAGGTAGCGGGTGTATTTTTCGAAGCACGCTTCAAACAAAATCTTGCGCCATTTCTTCTAATACCCACACCTTAAATTCTTATCTTTTGGAAATTTTCTTTCAGAAATGCCATAAAAATAGGAATTTACTTCCTTAATGCATCTTCAAACCTAAATTTAAAATTCAAGCCGGTGATGACCATGTTCTCGCAAAAGGGAGCAAATTTCTTTATGTTCATTACGAGTAGGGATGAGAGCAATAAAAAAACAAAAATAACTTACAGATTGAAAATCTTCTGTATACAACATCCTATCAACGACCAGTTCGTTTTTCGGAAGACTCGTTCACTGACTCGTCCTTTAGAGGATCCATTCGTGAATCGAAAGCGTCGGGTTGCAGGATCTGCAGCAATTACTGGACAGCGCGGTGGAGGGCGCTGGTAGCAGCTTTTGAGGCGCTGCCTCGCGGGAGCCCGATTCGTTCACGTTCGGTATGATTAGGGAAAAGAGTCATAATAACAAATGAAAAATATGACAAATTAAAAATCTTCAAAAGTATTATAGCACCGAATCATCCATTACTTCACCAATTTATTCGTTCCTTGAAAAAGCAGCTCACTATCTCGTTCTTTAGACGATTCGTTCGTGAATCGAAAGCGCCGGCTCACAAGAGCTGCGGTAGTTCCTGAATGGCGCCACGGAGGGCGCAGTGTACTTCAGCCTAGGTTCACTGGGGCGCAGCGACAAATTTATAACATTCTAATATATTACAACACCGTATCAACGACCAGTTCCTGAAATGTTCTTTGAAAGTCTCATTTATTGATTCGCTCTTTGAAAGACCCGTTCACCGACTTGTTCTTTGACTGATCCGTTCTTTGAAGGATTCGTTCACTGACTCGTTCTTTGAAGGATTCGTTCACTGTCTCGTTCTTTAGAGGATTCGTTTACTGGCTCGTTCTTTGAAGGATTCGTTCACTGACTCCTTTAGAGGATTCGTTTACTGACTCGTTCTTTGAATGACTCGTCCACTGACTCGTTCTTAAGAGGATTCGTTCGTGAATCGAAAGCGTCGGGTTCCAGGATCTGCAGCAGTTCCTGGACGGCGCGACGGAGGGCGCGGTGTACTTCAGCCTGGGGTCGCTGGTGCGCAGCGACCGCCTGGGGACGCAGCAGAGGGACGCGCTGGTGGCGGCGTTCGCGGCGCTGCCCCGCGGGGTGCGCGTGCTGTGGAAGTGGGAGAGCGACACCCCGCCGGCGGGCCTGCCGCCCAACGTGCGAGTCGGCAAGTGGCTGCCGCAGAGCGACATCCTCGGTGAGTGCGACGAGTCGTTCAAAACGAACGACTCGTTTCCTTGATTCGAAATGGCATCTTGAACCTACCACTTAGTTTCACTCATTCAAATGTTCGCGTTAAGCGAACTTGTTTGATTCTTTTAAAACGTAATTATAAACGAATTACTCGTTTCCTTTATTTATAACACAGATTTAAATGAATTACTCGTTTCTTTTATTTAAAATGCCGTTTTAAACGAACTATTCGTTTCATTCTTTCTAAATGTCGTTTTGAACTAACTACTCGTTTTATTCATTCAAAACGTTTTAAACGAACTACTCGTTTACTCGTTTAAACGTCATTTTAAACGAAATTCTCGTTTCAATCTTTCGAAATGTCGTTTTAAACTTTTTTTTTCATTCATTCAAAACTTCTCAGAACGGAAGACTGGTTCGTTTGCTGCAAGATTTCTCATGGGACGATGCACTACTTTCTTTCAAAAGTCTTACTATTAAATAATTTTTCTTGTCCGATTTTCGTTGTTTCCGAATGAAGGTAAAATAGAGAACATGAAAAAGGGTAGAATTGTTTTCTTCCAGAATGCGTTAGGAGATAAACTAGCTAAAAGCCCTGAGTTATATCCCTGTCTCTGGGGGATAGGAGAAGGGTGAAGTTCTTGTTTCTTTCCCTTTTCCCTCGTATCCTCGTATCCTCGTCTCCTCTCTCCCCTTAACTAAAAGTTGTACAAAAATGTTCTCGTCAAAAAAGCTACAATATTTGCTACATTGTTTTTATACACGTGTTCACTATTTCACATAGCGTTTTAGTTATCAATCCATGAAAATCATGAATTTGAGAAACAAATTTTGCTTTACGTTCTGCGTCAATCTTTTGTTTCTTGGTCCAAAGCCTTTCGTTTTACAGTAAAATTCGTAACAATAAAATTTGTAAAGCATTCAAGTTAAATCCTTTGTTCATTTACTATTTTATTCTCAATTGACCCGGGGTTATGCCAATTTGAAAATTTCACTTTACTTCATTCATTTTGAAAGAAAAGACCCCTTATAACACATTCTCTAATTATTCATCTTATTAACCCATTCTTTCTTACTGGCCCGTTTTTCCTTTTTGGCTCCTCTTTGCTATTGACCCCTTCTTTCTTATATTTTAATGATTTATTTGTATTGTCCCATTCTTCCTTACTGACTCTTGATCCTATTAACCCATTCTTTATTTCTTCATTCTTCCTTACTGACCCGTTGTTTCTTACTGACCCGTTCTTTCCTACTGACCCGTTCTTTCCTACTGACCCGTTCTTTCCTACTGACCCGTTCTTTCCTACTGACCCCTTCTTTCCTACTGACCCCTTCTTTCCTACTGACCCGTTCTTTCCTCCTGACCCGTTCTTTCCTCCTGACCCGTTCTTTCCTCCTGACCCGTTCTTTCCTCCTGACCCGTTCTTTGTGCGGGCAGCCCACCCGAACGTGCGCGTGTTCATCTCGCACGCGGGCATGCTGAGCTCGCACGAGTCCACGTGGCGCGGGGTGCCCATCGTGGCCATTCCGTTCATCGTGGACCAGTACCTGAACGCCGCGCGCCTGCAAGGGCTGGGCGTGGCGGAGAAGCTGGACTACGCGGCGCTCACCAAGGAGAGCGTGCTTGCCGCGCTCACCAAAGTGCTGGGGGATCCCAGGTCAGTAGTGGAAGTTCGAAATAGCTCAATGACCCGTTCTTTCTTGTTGATTCATTAGATAGACATGAGGACAACGGTAGATGATAGATGGAGACTGTCTCCAAATGTAGTTTTCTGTTTAGTCAAATGTAAATTGCGTTACAAACATTTATTTCGTTGTTAAATTATTGTTCAGTTAACTGTGGAAGGTGTCAGATCTAACAGAAAGCGTGTGGCTTTAAATAATTGGAAAAATCTATACCTACATTTGTCTATCTGAATAGTTCTAGCTAGGAGTATTTGTGTTAATAATCTATATCTAAAGAATAAAATTCTTCTGAGGAACGAAGTGATCGTCCTCTTCCTTAAGTGAGTAATGTGTCACAATGTAAAACTTCAATATTATATTGTTACCAAAGAGTGAATAATACTACACGTTGCATACAATTCTTACACTAAAATTGAAATGTAATGTATCTTACCGTCCAGACCAGTAACAGATCTTTTTAAACTGTAGTAATAATTAAATAACAATTTCATCGCGTGGTAAAAGTGATTTTATTTTGAATTATACCAACATGTTGGTCCATCGTTTAAAAGACAGAAAAAATTCTTGAAATAATAGTTTGTATAGTATTAAATAAAAATATAATAAATAAATATAATTAATATCATTTTATTTATTTATTATATTTAGGGTTTTATAAGCTATGCTTTATACATGTTTCATTGAATCTTCCATCGTTTTAGTTATGGGAGATATAATAACTTTTAGTACTCAAAGATAAGTAGATTTTTATTCATTGTGGCAATTAGCATGACCTCCCACGTAACCTCGGCTGATAAACGGTCTCAAACAAAAGTTCTGATTTTAAATATAATAAATATAATTAAATAAATTATATAAACTGTTATTTCAAGAATTTTTTCCGTCTTTTAAATGATGAACCAACATATTGATATAATTAAAAATATAGACAGAAACTAAAAACATCGATTTTATTTTGCTCGTAGGATTAGGGCACGGTCCTACGAGCCTCGTGTCGCAACCTTTTCTGCTCGCAAAGCAAAAACCTTACTTTTCCCACTCGTACCTTAAACAACCTACTGTGTCGCAGCTACCGAGAGCGCATGCGCGAGCTGTCGGCGGTGTTCCGCGAGCGGCCGCACCCGCCGCTGGAGACGGCCGTCTTCTGGATCGAGCACGTGCTGCGCCACCGCGGCGCTCCGCGCATGCGCGCGCCCACCGCCGACATGCCGTGGTACGAGCTGCTGCTGCTAGATGTCGCCGCCGTCGTTGTGCTGGTGGTCGGAGTGCTCGTTGCCGTGATGGCTCTCTGCGTTCGGGGAGTCAGGAGGAAAATCGGTGGCGGCAAGAAGAAGACGGAGTGAGCGATGGGAGAAATGAATGTAAGTTGGTTTCACGCGACATTTTTCGCCGTTACTTGTCGGATTTTTTTTTTTCACGTGGTAGGCCAGGGTTCCTCGATGTGTTGCGAGCTCTTTCCCCACCACTGCTAAGGAATTTCCCCAAATAGCCTCTCCAATGAAACAAAATTCTCCAACTTTGAAACGAAAAATATTCTCCAAATTACGGACCTGCGACATGAGCTGTCCCTGGCGATTCCATTGGCTGTCCCTTTAAAGTCAAGAAATTCAAATTAACTAATCATCGATCTTTGAGCTGCTCAAAGCCTCGTATCTTCGATTTTCTCGTGTGTTTCTTTCTCTATGCCTGTCATTTATTTCTATCTTTTTGATTCATTAAAAAGAGAGAATAACGTCTATTATTTCTTTATTCATAATTGAGAATATAATATTTCTATCTCGACTCCGGATGAAAATAATTTACCCAAAACTCCCCAGAATATTTTCCCGTCCATTTTATATTCTCTATTCTTTCCCCGCAAAGAAACAAATCCCCATTTGGGGAACAAAAATTCCCCAGTCTGGCAACACTGTGGTAGGCAAAGAACGGAAGATGATAAATTGATATGAGCCTGCATTCGCCTGCTACAAATAGAGCTTACTTTTCAATACACACTAATAACAATTCCCAATGAAAACTTACTAACAGTAACAAACGCTAAACAACAATTTTTTCAGTTTTCAGCAGGTACAAAAAATTTGAATTCATTGTCTTCTGCGCTTCTCGAGTAATATTCGCGATTGACTACGCGTGCAACCTGCCGTCAAGTCGAAGTAAACGTACTTAATTACCTCTAACGTTCTCTAGCGCAGGGACGCTGAAATGCGAGAACTGGAGCCTCACTGCCCACAGTGACCGGCTTGACTTGTCACTCGCCATTAACTGAACTAGAGCCGACCGCGTCCGAGCGTGTCTCCTTCCCTCCCGTCGCGGGCTGACTCGACAGTCAGTGGGACAGTCTGGTGGCCTGTAGGGATGGGCGATTATTAAATAATAATCGATTAATGTCTAATCCATCATTATTTTTTTAAGGTCATATCAACTACTAGGTCATTAGCGACCACTATTGGATTTAACGTTACGGTATGAGAATGAAACAATATGGTGATGGCAGAGGGTGAACGGACGAACACCATGCCCGAGGCGGGACTCGAACCCGCGACCCCTCGGTCCGAGATCACTACGGCACTACATTCTTAGCGATCTCGGCCATGGGGCCGATCGATTATTTTTTCTTAGCATTTATTAACATCGATTAATCATTTCTAATGAATTGATTAATCTTATATAAACGATTAATTTTTCACCTGTTTTAAATAATGTGTAAAATCGTTAATTTTTAATTTGTACATTAAATATCATTTACTAATTCAACTTATTTTACGAGCAGGTTTTTGAATATTGTGAGTTAATAAGTGGTTTCAAAAATATGCGGAGTAACCACAAATTGCCAATTTTGCATTACACATTTTGCTAGCAACATTTTTTGGGTTCCAATTTTTCAAAATGTTTCCTCACATCGCTGTTGATTTTTGATAGTTTTAGTAGCACGGCACAACTGAATTAATATTTGTTTATTCGTTACTTAAATAATATTCATTCCTCACGTATTCCTCATCTGGAAAATTAATACTTGAATTTAAATAATCGACCAAAAATAGAGCAAAAATAATCGATCTGTACATTAATCGGTGTAAAAGCAATTGATTTCAAATTTTCGATTAATAGTATGAAATGTATGACTGTTGTACTAATCGCGATTAAATCGTCCATCCCTAGTGCAGTTAAGCGTTGTACCAGCGCCACCAAATGGACCCCCTACTTCAACAGAACAGCTGAAACTGGCACTGCTAGACTACTGTCAGACGTCAGGAACCAAATAGTTAGTTAATGCTTTATTTTACGTGGCGAGACTCGGGCCATCAGGCCCGCTCTTCCGTCTGACCACGCAAATTTCGCTACGCTCCTTTCACCTAGCGGAGAAAGAAGGTATTATCTCGGGCGACGAAACAGGCGATTTGAATTTAGCTCAGAGGCGTCATTTAGGCTTGAGGATCTTTACATGCAAGTAAATCTACTAACATGGGCCAGCCGGCTTTACTTCCCCTCCGCGGAAGGCGTACGAAGGATGTTTTTCGCCCTTAAAAATCCACGGCTTCGATCGGGTTTGAACCCGCGAACGGTATGACAGTCCGGCACGCTAACCGTCACACCATCGAATCCGCCAAACACATAGTCACATTCTGTCTCCGCTAGAGCAATGAACTTTCAGTTGTTTTACGTTCTTGCGTTTCATCAATATTTACCAACATTGCAAATGTACTTTCAACAACCTGTGAGAAGAATCTAAAAATGTTGCGTGAATTTGTTGGATCGTTTTCAAGATATCAATGCCACCATCATGTCGTTGATTTAAATTTTTTAATATGGGAATGCTGTTGTCTCAACATGTTTAGTTAACTGTAAATTTAACATGATTTTTTTCATATAATCTTTCAAAAAATAGCGGTGTATATAAAAATGTCGGTGTATTTTGCTAAATCAATGGCGCTTATCTGAGAGTTAGGCTTTCAATAATAGTATTGCAATATAGAGAAATCAATATTTAGAATACCCATGGACGGAAATACCTCAGTGTACAATGTCACGCTTGCGGCATGCAAAATAACACTGGAAGGCCTGGCAAATTTAAATCCTCCAACAATTCCCGTACTTAGCAAGTGTCATATTGGCTCAGACAGGGAGCCGACGCAAATAACGGATAAAACGACTAAGATTATTGAGTTGATATCTAGTGGTGAGGATACAAGTGAAACAATAGTCTGTAGAAGTGGTGTATACCAAATTATGTCAAAATATACGGTCCACGTCTGACGCGTCAATAGGTAACAATAAAAATGTATTGACAAAACTTTTTCTTTCCCCAAATCGGCACAATGTTTTGTTTTGTTTTGTTTTCATTCAGATACTTGCGTAACGACGTTCTAAGCCTTGAGTAATCCTCCTGGTGCATTCGTCCAACTAACGTCAAGTCGTAAATCATTGCCTTGTATATCTATAGGCTAGGGACTTAACGTCGTTTGAATCCGGAGTTCCCAGACGGTCACCCATCCAAGGACCCGCGGTGTCTCGAGCTGCTTAACTTCCGTGACTTTACAGTTAAAGAGTTCCTCCACCGGCGCAGGCCAAATTTTAAGTGAAACGTGATACAAATTGTTAAACACTTTGAATTCAGGAGTAAAAACTGTTCTAATCTGTTTCATATAAGGAATGTTATCTTTTATTTAATACTGAATGTTACTTATGATATAGAATGTGAACATTTACCTAATAAACCAAATTAAAAAGTATTTTTTTATCTATTTTAAGGGACCCATAACATCCATACATCAAGATAACTCGAGGACTTCTCAACATTTAATGAAAGACAATATTACATCATTGGTGCAACTATGCTAACGAAAAGAAGTGAAGAAAAATGGTGCGAAAGATTTAAGACCTCTATACATCCAAAGAAGATAAGTTTTAAGATCATACAAATATGTTTGGTTAAATATTCATATATTTTTATCACAAGCCGAAAAGTGTAATGAGTGCATGAAGAAACAAATGAGCGAATGAAAGACAATGTTATGAAATTATGATGAAATAAAATGCATAGAAATTAACTTTGTCCAAAAATAAATTCATTTAAGACAAAAATATATTTTAATGTTAGCCAAAAACTAACCAGAATTTGTAAAATTTTCCAATAATAGTATTGGCCCAATTCCCAGACAAAACTTTAATAAATAGTAACAGACATTAATCAATAATCAGGAAAAATGAAGACCTGCAAGATTTTGGACGAAAATAAATATGCAATTTGATCTAGAAGAGGATAATTTGCATCAATTCCATTCCATTTATTGTTTTTATAAATAGCTTATTTATTATATAATCCCTATTCACATTGTAAATACACCTAAAGAAAAGTATTTTAATTGCCCACTTCTTCCAACTAATCAATTCATATTTTGGACATGAACAAGCGACTCACTGTAAGAAGGATATGATAGAAGTTCAGTTCTCTTTCTAAATATTACATTGCATCAAAAGAATCACTTCAATATACACACATGCGCGCGCGCGCAAACGCAAACGCAAACACACACACACACACACACACACACACACACACACACACACACACACACACACACACACACACAGGTTGTGAACTATACAACTATTAGCGAACTATTCATATAACCTCAAAAAAGTTTAGAAACCTGTGTCTGCTTGGAGAAAAGGCCAGTGATCTGACGCCGACGATATAGGCAATCTGCCATACAACAACGTGATGAGTGTTGTCCCGTCAGGGGCCAATGCCACCTTCTCGATCAATTATAATTGATCTGAATTAAAAAACTGATGTAATGAAGTTAAATGGACTTGATATTCGGTTTCAGCGACCCCAAAAACATATATGTAACATGGTCTGACCCCTTGGTTAGAAATATCTTTTTTTTTTTTAAGGTAATGGCAAAAACCTGATGTGATGGAGTAAAATGGACACCGATGCGGATTTAGCGACCCCAAAAACAGACAGCACAGTCTGATCTCCAAACACAATTTTTTTGTGTGGCTGTGTTATCAGTTCCTTACGGTTGGTAACGAACATTGTGAATGAAGTTATCCAGAAATTGTGATTTTTCCTAGCTTTCAAAATAAACACAAGTGACAAGTCGGTGACAATGAATATCACATAACAAGCGAGTTCCGTGCCCCTGTCACTGTTCAGAAACACCAGTCGTACTACACACGTGACAGGAAATTTACTGTATCCCGAAATTTACTGTACAAAAGTCCCGACTTCTGAATTATATCCGTCGTACCCTTGGCCTTTGTAGGATTCGCTGCAATCCGGCCAAAGATTTTGCGAGGGTTTCAAAAAGTGAGTTCCGCTAAGGTTCTTTTCTTGGCTCGCTATAAAGGTGTCTCAAAATAAATGTTGCAAACTTCCACGGCTTGTAAAGTGATCGAAAGTGATCCCTTTTGCAAGTCAATATGACCTGAAAAATTTCAAATAACGAAGTTACATACCTGACAATCTCAGCCTCAGAACATGACAATCTCAGCCTCAGAACAGACTAACAACAGTGTGTGATGAGTTGCATACCAATAAGGGGCAAATGCAACATGTGTTACTTCGTTACGTGACTTCTTTGCATGCTCGCTGACAATAAATGATCTTCGCAGATCATCCTTCATATCCTAGAACAGGGCTTTCCAACTGGCGACCCGCGGTCGTATGCAGCCCGCCGGATCTAGTGCGGCCCGCGACTGCTTTGAAAAATTGTATTATACTAACCAAATACAAAACAATTGCACAATTCAACTAATTTTTATTTAATGATTTATTAATTTTCTTGTTGTATGTACATTGATCATTAAGTATGTTGAATAAGAGTTGAATCTAATATATATTTGTTTCAGTACAAACTCAGTAGTTAGGGGTTAAAACCATCTTAAATTACGGTGCAGCCCGCGGCTTAACTAGAATTTGATATGTGGCCTGTAAGTCCTTATAAGTTGGACATCTCTGTCCTAGAAGTTTGTAACATTTATTTTAAGATACCTGTGTACCTTATCACGTGGTCCACACTTTGACTACTTCACAGCGCGATTGACAGATTACGATGAATACGTTTCGACGGAATCACATGGAAATAATCTTCCTGGTGTTGCATAAACAGAACTTCTCCATCTCTCTTGCAAGATAAGGCTCATCAGAAGATAAGGAAAATCATGTACACAAACAGATAAAAATATAGTACAAAGATATGAAAGTAAAGTCCATGTGTTAAGTTCTGATAACAATGCACCAGCGTAACAGGCAGAAAAGTTGCAGTACTTCAGTTCTCTTTTGGCGCAGGCAATCATCAGAGTGGTATTACATTACGTTATTTTGACAAGTACAATCATTCATTTGCACATTTATGTAAGTTATTTTTAATTTCTGTGGTTCCTAGGATATAAACTTAATTATATTTTCTTGTGGCAAAATCACTACCCACACTCGTAGGCAGATTGTAAAGAAGTAAATTACCTCTGTCAACACGTTATACTCTACATACGATCTCTCTTCTTATTAAATATTTAGTTTGCTAGCAATGGATGTTCATGAAATGTTAAACTAAAAACCTTGTAAAACGTATAGTCAAACAAACATATCAATACAAATAATCTTCTCTATATTCACCCCAAATTACAAAGCAACAATATTTTCAGGAATACATAATTTTGTTATAATAGATTGATATCATACATGTGTGTGAGTTAAGGTTTTTAAAGCGGAAATCTTCCAAATACCAATAACATTACTGAGGTTTCTCAAAATGTGAACCTACAAATAGGTTCACATTTGATATGTATCATATAAGAAATAATTACAATAAACGCGTAAACAATAAGTTGGATGTATGTACGCATGCGTTCACTTCTTTCGAAATTTATTTGCTCGTCTGCTTTTTCTAATTTACTGACATTCGTGGAAAAGGGAGATGTGGGGAAGAGGAAACCTTTACTAATACTTATCAAATGGAGCGTATAATCTGTAAGTATTAATTGTTTATTAATATAATGTAAGATTACCGTGGGGCAATAACATGTCATGCCACATTTATTATGAAATTGGGATAATAGTGTATTTCGATCCCTCACAGATGTATCTAGATGTTGGGCTTTTATTTTAAAGATACGCCTCAAGATGGCTGTGTAATACATAAATGAATGTTCTTTATCCCTATATGTAGAATACAGTGTCTAAACCTGTACTTGCCTTTTTCTCAAAGCTTACGTATTGTGGCATAGCACGTTATTGCTCCAATAATATTTATTTGTCAACAATTGTCTGGTTGCCAAGTTGTAACCAGAAGCCTACGTAGTTATAATACATCTACATTAACATTACAGAAAAAACGTAAGATTCAACACAATAACAGAAAAAAACGGTTATTTCTTATAGTACAATATCAAAAGATGGTACTACAATACAAGAGCTGTCTTTAGAGTCTCAAACAAAACCACCCGTTACCATTCATTGTAATTTTAAAAAGTTACATAGTGTACATACGCACAGTTCTTGCAGACTGTACACATATTTATCACCCATCACATGCCTACGTACCTCATTCATATATGCACATACTTGCTGAATTTCATTTATATACATGCGTGTACACATACATACACATACAAACACACGCATACATTCTGATACATGAATGCCCACTTACACATACAACTTGAACACGCACATTTATATTTGTAAACATACATATCCATATACACGTTCAAAGATAATATTCTTGCCTTTCATATTCATGCATATACACTCATAGATTCAGTGTCGTATAATTTATCTTTTTAAATTCAGAAATACAACATGGATTTTTTAAGAGAGCTCTTTAAATTCACGAATTAGTAATTTCTATCATTAGCTGTGCTCACATGCTTCTCGTAAATATACTTGGATTTTTATTTCTTGGTGCCTGAGGGCTTGTCTTCAAGATGAAATATCTCACGGCATTTCGCGAATTTCGCGGTCGTGCTGTTAGATGTCGCATGATCGCCAGCACTGCTCGTTACGGTCGTGATCATGCGACATCTAGCAGCATGACTAAGAAAGATGCTAAATGCCTTGAGATGTTCCATCGTGAAGACAGGCCCTCAAGCGCCAAGAAATAAAAACCCAAGTATAATCAGACCACGTGTTTTCCAGCATTCAACGAGGTAACTTTATCACTCACCACGCTTATCTGTCAAAGTACTTTTTTTATACAACTCTGTTAATTCAAGTTCTGAATTACAGTGGCAGAGTTTTCTGCTATCGCGTAGCTCCACTAGCAGAAGCAGACAAACGTGAAAATAAACAGGAAGCGTGAATCAACGGACTGTGGCATCCTGAGAATTTAGCGATAGCAGTCCTCTCCGCTTTTGTAATTGAGAACCCCTGTTAACTTAATTACTAAATTAAGTTAGCGTAATTACTTAAAAAAAACCTTGTCTTAAAAAATGCTCTCAGCTTGTGGTCGCGCCCTTGCTCCCAACGTTACGTTAACACATATACGTACAAGGTATCTATTAGTTTCACGCACAAAACGCCGAAACTAGTGCTCTCTAATGCACCTAGTTTTTATTACATGAATATTTTCATAGCAATTCTTGCCAAAAACGCTAGTTGCTAACTGTATTCATAATTCAACTTAATCCGATGGTCATTGTCTAAATAATGTACAATATTTTATACTTTCATTCAATTTTTGAGGATTTTTTCTTACTCTTATTCAATGTAGTCTCCATTCTTCTCAATTGCCCAGTATCATCGACTGGGAAGAGTTAGAATTCATTCAAATGCCCTTCATTGTTCGTCAGACGTGTGGTTCGGACAGCGGCTGCAGGATGAAACACAACGGCCTCAAGGAAGGGTTTTTTCCCCTTCAATTTTGCAAATGAAGTCAAAATCTGGTGGACTCATGTCAGGACTGTAGAGTGCATGTTGTAACACTTCCCAAACATATTCGTGCAACTTTTCTGTTCCGACTTTGGCCGTGTGTGGACGAGCGTTGTCGTGGAAAATGAGTGGCCTACATTTGGGCAACTGAGGTCGAGTTTTGTGCATTTTCAGTGTCAATAATTTGATCGTTCATCTGTCGATGTTCTGGGGTCTTCCCTGTCTTGTGTCATCGTTTGTGCTCACACGTCCTTCAACGAAATCGCTTAGCCCAAGGGGAAACTGCTACAGACTACCGCAAGCTCACCAAACACTTCACTTTAAGCCTCTTTTATTTCAGTTGGGAATTTACCTCGTAAAGCAGTGTTGTCAAGGTCGATGCCACGAGCGGGAGTCTGTGGCACGAGTGCCACGACGAAATCGCCCCTTCACGCAGTTCGTCACCCCGCCACCAGAGACAACGCCATCCCTATTGTAAAATGGCGGGGTTACGTTTCTAAATAAGTTTCTTCTAAAATAGTTTCTTTTCCCGACGCTCGTTGCGCAGAGTAGCTCGTGACATGCTACGGAGCCACGATGCATGTCACTGCCACCAGTAGAAGACCTTGACATCACTGCCGTACAGTTTCGATCATAATGTACGATTTTTTTTATTCTGAACACACAGTACCCAAGATCTGTGCGGGCTCAATTTTATAAAACCCGTTATTAAATAACAAAACTAGTTATTGATCATATCGAGACTTTAAATTTGAACTGTAAGGTTCGCAACTATCAGTACCGTCCCGTCCTTCAGCCAGCGATGTTACGTAACTGTCCATTAGTTATGAAATGATTTCCGCATGCAAGAGTGCATAGATCCAAGAGCTCAAGAAACCGTGCACAGATTTCACTTCCTTCATAGTACTTCACACAACTTTAACTGTTTTTGACGTTAAATAAAAAATATTATTGTTAATTGGTGGAAACAATGTCGGTAAAGAACTCCAGGAACCGGTCAGCCCTCGTAACCTTAATCCTGTGAAAATTGCGAAAACCTCTTTCCTGAAATAACTTTTTCAGTAGTATCCAAATGATATTTTATTCGAATTACAACGAATATATTATCATGAAGCGTCCATTTTCTTTATGTATCTAGATGTAAATAAAACAACATAAGCAGTGAAGTCATGGGAAATCAAAGTTAACACAAAACATACGAAATAAATAATTCGTTATCTTTACAGCGCAATTCACACATAAACAATTCCTGGGTATTATCCCATAGCGTAACGAGTCGACTAGTTGCGGAAATGAAGCTGTAAAACTCGAAAGGAAAGGACGAGTGGTAAGGACGAGGGCATTCAGTTTCATAATTTAAATGAGAAGAGCGTGATTTAATTAATTAAACTAGTGGTGCTACAGAATGGCACAGATTTTGCCGTATTAGTTTTCTTTTACCTTGGGTCTCGGCTAGTTATTTGGACTTGCCATATACTCTTGGTAGCCAGAGGCGTAGCGTGACTCGCACTTTTGGGGATGCTCAATAACACACAAAATGTCACTATCAACTACTTCATCTAACAGGCGAACGCAACACAAGGCAGATACACTGGAACTACTTCCACGATCTCGATTGCTTACGACGGTGTAGGCGCTTCCCACAAAATCCTCACAGCAGTCAGGGCTGCCGATGTCTTGAAAGCAAATTATACAATGGCTCAGCTTTAATTCTTATACGCGAATGGCAATAAGACCATTTGTTAATTTATACATTGCAGACTAAAATAATATGTGATCTATTTAAGGAATAATTAATTTTCTTGGATATTAAGAAATAGTAGACCGGCACTATTTCTACAGTTTATGCCCATGACCAAGCAGGGACTCACGAGTGAGAGAGAGAGATAATTTACTGACCGCCTAAAGTGTGCTGCGCTCTCGTGCCCAACCGAGCAAGTTGCTCGTTTACAAGCCTCTTACCGCAGTGTAGCGAGTAGCCGCAGTGGATGCTAGCGTGAAGCAGTCGGGATTCTCTGGGCCAATGGTGAAGAGGGGAGAGGGGAACCTCGCCATCTGCGCATACGTCATTGCTCTTCGCACTCTCGCGGCAGACGCTAGAAGCATTTTAGCTTCCATGCAATCACAGGCCAGCTTCAACAACCCGCCGAATTCAATCATAGGAAATCAATTTAAAATTAATACAAAACGTGTTTCGCTCAACGGACCACTTATAAGATTATCAATACAGTATTTAGGGTTCTTTATTACTACTATATATGGGGATGCTCAGCATCTCAGCGTCCCCTGACAATACGCCACTGTTAGTAGCTGCCATCTTTCGCCGCCCACACTACATTTTTTGACTATTAATTTTTTGGTTCCTATATAGTTGAACGGAAATATTATTTTAACATTAAAGAACAGGAAAATCTCGTCCTAAATGGCAATTTTCTTCGCAAAATTTGGAGCGGATTTTTAGAAGAAAATTGCGTTTAAGCGCTACTGTAAGTGCGAAAATTGAAGCACATTTTTGTCAGAAACTTTTTATGTTTTCGAAAAAATTTCATTAGAAGTAGTTTGAAGCACATTAATTCGCAAATACAATAGTGTTTACAAGTTGCTGAAAATGTGCATACTAATGGTGTGAGAGATCTTTAAAAAAATACATTTGTGTAATTTTTTAAAAAACAAAAAAATAGCCTAAAATGAACTTAACGTCATATTAAAGGGTGTAATTACCACTATCCGTTCGAAAAGTTAAAAGAAAAATCTTGAAGACATTTTTGAGAAAATGGCGTTTGACCGTTTCTGAAAATTTTTCCGAATTTTCAGTTTGTTTTTACAAAAAACGGTTCAGTTTTCCAGAAACTTTATATGGCATTATTTAAAGCACATGTACTCATAAATATAATAATGAGAACAAATCGCAGCTAATGTAAATATTAACGACGTGAGAGACAAGTAAAAAAATTACATTTTTGTAATTTATGAAAAAGCAAAAGAATAGAACAAACTGCTGTTTATGTTGTTTCATAGAGTATATTACGTACTATCTTTACTAAAAGTTTAAAGAAAAAATTTGGAGCCGTTTTTTAAGAAAATATAGTTTTTGTATTTTTTTAAATACACATTTTGTGCGCAATATTGAGCAAAAACTACTACACTTTTCAAAATAAAGTACATGATCTTAATGAAAGAATTCACTATGAAGAATATATTTTATTTGAAGGAAAAATCTCTGTCTTCAATTTTGTGTTGTAGGACGAGGCCGAAGTAAATTCAAACTTTTGTAATTTTCAAAAATTCAGAGTTAACCGTGAAGTTTGGATATATACCACCTTAATAAATGTATTTTACTCTATTCTTACAAGAAATTTAAAGAACAAATTTGGAGCCGTTTTTGAGAAAATTTTGAAAATGTCCGAAATTACAGTACTCCCAAATTTTGTAGAATCTTTTTCAAAATCTCAAATCTTTGACTCAAGCCAGATCGACAGGGGCGTCTTCAATTTGGGAAAAATCCTAAGCATGGTTTAGGCGTTAGTAGTGTTCACAGACGGACCGACGGACGTTTTGCTTTCAATTGGTTTTTCGGTATCAAGGACCCACATAACAGGGATTGAGGCTACATCACGTGATGGAGAATTGTTTTTTCTTACTTTATCAACTGGATGTCAACTTTTTGGTTATCAGGGCCCGATATGTGAAAACGACATTATTTTGAAAATCAAACTGTCCGCCCTTCAGGTAGTATGTTCGTTAGATCGACCACGGTGAAGTACCCCCATAAATTACTTTACCCTTACCGGTCTTATTTTTTAATTAAATAAGTTTAAATAAGTAAGGCTCTTACGGAAAAATTTTGCGTGTATAGGTTTTCTTAAGTTATTGAAGACGTTATACGGTGAAAGTATACTTTTTTTCTTTTATTCAATAACTTGCAATTTTTTTAGGATTCAGATGATGATATTATACGTACCATACCTCACCGGGCATTCTGAGGAGTAATTGATAGAAAACTGCTGAGAGAAATTAATCACAATCCGAAGTATTGACTCTCGGTCTAGGAGTTATGCTGTATCAATCATACTATTGTGAGTACAGTTTCTCATGGGGTACGAGATAAAACCACCCTACCTTAAATTTTCTAACACACACAACCACATACTATTCCACAATAATTCACTTTTATTGTAAGCAGCGTGAAATAATATTCAACACAGAACGAAAGAAAAGTGCGGGCGCCGAAGTCAACCTAACGTCAATTAGGTATTGCCAACTTATAAAAATGAAAAATCATGAGAGACTAAATTTATTAGCAAACATTGTTTTTCTATACCAACTGTTCAATACTTCTCTTTTAACTATTTACAATTAATTATTTAAATGGTCCGTTCACGTTTACAAGCAGCTATCGTTACTCTGCAGCTGTAATAAATGGTCGATTGTTCGCCTTGTGACTAGCACGAACATACCCATACCACCGTAAGTTTCATCACAAAATGCCTTTAATTCCATATGCTCTCTACTTCCAACCAGGGAAAAAAAGCCCAAAAATAACTCGCATTCGCAGGAAACCATCTTAACACTTCTGTGGCCCTTAACCCACACTAGTCTCATTCCTCTAAATTAACCTTAGCCTGTGATTTTCTGAAAGAAACTACTCTTCTAAAAGACTGTACCTACTAGATTCAAAATCCTTGCAAATAGGTATGTATGTAACACGTTCTATCAATTAGTCTTTAAGGACGAAGGAAGATTAACTGCGAGGCGGAGCAATAGCGGAGCCGGGTAGCTCACCTTCCGTCCGAGTCCTTAAAGACTAATAGAAGACGTGTTACATACAATGTTTTTTCTTCTCCCATTGTGTAATTCTGTCATTTGATGGCTGAAACTCGTTGCATAATGATATTCATTACGAAACAGTCTTCATTATAATACAGGTTATTGACCAATCACAGAGAAGCTTACAAACCAAGTATTGACACTTCATTAATCATTGAGAATCATTGTAGTAAATGTTTCGTTGGATTGTGTACATTAAAAGTTTATTTAATATTATATTCTGCTTCTCAGTTTTTATTTGTTTTATTATTAGTAATTCTTAAAGTGAAATATTATTTAGAATAAACTGAATCGTAATTTCTTTTCGATCCTATTTGACTAGCGCAGTGGTAGTTATTGGAGAGAACATTTGCTTAGGTTAAGATCTGAACGCAAGTCATTTTGGGTTATAATTATATTGCTGCCGTATGGTTGTTCTTAAAAATCAACCAATTCTTTAGTTTAAAATGTCTAGTGAATCAAAGGTGGACTTGACACCTCCAGAAATAAGAGGAAAAGCAAAAATGGTGACTTCGGAATTTTTGCCGCAATTTCTGTCCTCCTCGCAGACAGACTGGTAAATCAAAGCCACCTGCGGTGGGTAGGGACCTGTCCGCTAGGTGGCTTTGGCTGAACCCTGCATGCTGCCACGAAACGATTCAATGTAAAAGTTTAACTTATAAAAGTTACCATAAGTCGATAGAAAAAGTACCGTACGAAACTCGATGTAATGGGTATTAATACACTCGTGTAAAGTTTACGATATTCGCACGTTCCTAGCTCGTATCGTAATATCACACTCGTGTATTAATATCCATCATTACATCATCGTTTCATGATGTACTATATACATTTTCGCTACCGCTACAGCGGTAGAGAGAAAGTTATGTAATGCTGTATGAAAAAATGGCGTATTGTCGGCAGAAAAACTCATCTTACAGGGTCCTGGTAAAGAAAAAGTGGATAAATCCAGTTGCTAAATTTAGAAAAAAATCCTCTAACATAGTGTAGCCAGAACTTATGTTTTGTAGTTCCTTTATACTGAAAAATCGATTGACGGTAAACTCAGTTCGTCCGTCCGTCCGTCCGTCCATGAACGCTAGTGGCTAATCTGTTCAGCCGATTTTCTCCAAAATTGATATTCCTCAGTCGATCTGGCTGATGTCGCAACCCTTTAAATTTGAAACCGATAATTTGATTTTGGGGTACATTGCCCCTGGGACATTTTCCAAAATTTAAAAAATATTGCTCCATCGTCTGTGTTTTATATTAATTTTGTAGTTGGATACTGTTAAGGACGTTCCAGAGAATGGTGCAGGTCTCATGTTCGTTAAAAACTCTGATTTTTCGAAAACTGTAAAAGTTCAAAATCTTTTCTTCTACAACTAAAATAATAAAGATAGAGATTTTCCCTTAATGAAATATGTTTCCTAAATAATAAGAAAAAAGAATAAGGTCAGGTTCAATTTTTTGAAAATTTTAGTACTTGTCGCGTAATTTTGTGTGAAAATAGGGCGAGAAAGTACGTGCTGTTTTAGCACCACTATAGTTAAATAACCATTGCAGTGCGCAGAAGGGCCCACAGGACAAAGGGGGACAAATAAGACAAAACGAAAACGAAGTGGGCAAGGGGGCAAAATGAGGAAATGATGACAACAATGGAAAGGGGGGAGAAACGGACAAAATAGGAAAGGGGGCAAATAAGTTAAAGAGGACAAAGATAAATGGGACACAGGGACAAATGGACATGGGAAATGGGAGAAAGGGACAAATGGAACACGCGAGACAAATGGGACAAGGAGGGCAAGGGGAAAAGGGATAAAATGGACGAAATGGGACAAAAGGATCATCGGGAGAAAAGGAACAAATTTTCAGAATCGATGTCTTGTAATACTAATGAAGATAAATGTCGGAGCTTCAAACGTCATTGTATTCTGTGGAATGTTAAAAAATTCTTTCTTTAATATATCTATGCCCAAACAATTGTATTTTTACTTTCCCGTATACGTACGTATACACGGAGTGATATACATAGTATAGGGAAAGTTATGTAATGCTGCGCGAAAAAAATGACGTATTTTCGGCGGAAAAAAATTAATTGCCGGGACGTGATAACGAAAAAGTGGATAAAACCAGTTGCTAAATTTAGAAAAAAATCCCCTAACACGTGGTGTAGCCAGAAACCCTGTTTGGTGTGTCCTTGATACCGAAAAACCAATTGAAACGAAAACGTCCGTCTGTCCGTCTGTGAACACTGCTAGCGCCTAAACCATACGTACGATATCTTCCAAAATGGATATTGCCCAGTCGATCTGATTCTAGTCGAAGCTTTGAGATTTTGAAAAAGATTCTGTACAATTTGGGGGTACTTTACATTAAACCCTCCGGACATTTTCAAAATTTTCTTAAAAACGGCTCCAAATTGTTTCTTTAAATTTCATGTATGAATAGAGTTAAATACATTTATTAAGGTGGCATAGGTCCGATTTTCACGGATAACTCTGAATTTTCGAAAATTGCAAAAGTTTAAATTTTTTCGGCGTCTTTCTCCAACTACAAAACTGAAGATAGAGATTTTTCTTTTAAATAAAATTTGTGAAAATGAAAGTGAGTTCTTTCATTAAGGTCATATACATTGTTTTGAAAAGGTAAGTAGTTTTCACGCAATATTGGGTACAATATGTGCAATTTTAAATTATTACAAAAACAAGATTTTCTCAAAACGGTTCCAAATTTTTTCTTTAAACTTTTGGTAGGTATAGTGCCTAATGTATTTTATGAGATGACAAACACGCCATATTGCTCTATTCTTTTGTTTTTTCAAAAATTGGAAAAATGTAATTTTTTGACTTGTCTCTCACGTCGTTAATATTTACATTAGCCTTGATTTGTTGACATTATTATATTAAGAAGTACATGAGATTTAAATAATGTCAAGTAAAGTTTTTCGAAAACACAACCGTTTTCTGTGAAAACTAGCTCAAAATTCCGCATTTTCAGAAACGCTCAAACGCCATTTTCTCATATATGGCAGCAAATTTTTTCTTGAAACTTTTGTAACGGATAGTGCTAATTACACTCTTTAATATGACGTAAAGTTTATTTTGAGTTACTTTTTGTTTTTTTTTTAAATTATGTAATTGAAATTTTGTTGAAAGATCTCTCACATCTTTAATATGCACAGTGCCAGCAATTTGTGAAGATTATTATATTTATGAGTGTACGTGCTTTAAATTACTTCAAATAAAGTATTTTGAAAACTCAAACATTTTCTGTGAAAATGAGCTTCAAATTTCGCATTTTTAGTAGCGCTAAAACGCAATTTTCTTTAAAACAGCACATATTTTTTAAAAGAAAATTGCCATTTAGGACTAGGTTTTTGTGTTCTTTAATATTCTAAAATTAATATTTCCGTTCTACCAATAGGAAACCAAAGAATTAAGAAAATGACAAAAAAATGTACTTTCGGCGGTGATAGATGGCAGCTGGCAAGAAAGAGTATGTGGCAATTCCAAATAGCGAAGACCCAAGGAAATAGAAAACTAATATGGGAAAGTCTGTGCCATTCTGTAGCACCACTACTTTGTTATTAAGGTCGTTAAACACACGCTTAGCTCATTAGCAACCAACCATCTAAATAAAGCATTAACAGTGAGTCCATAGCGACAGCCGTTTAAATGCTCGAGAGTCCATTAAAATATTGTAGCGTACTCTCGTGTTTACATTTTACCAGCGCTCATGAATATTTGGAACAATATGTCGTCACCACAAAACAGAATTTTTCAGAATAAATATAAACAAAAGATTTTTTGCAGACGCTTTTCAACTGCTCAGTCATAGAGCGACCATTGTAAGTTTAACTTTGGGGTAAAGGAGGGGGAACACATACTAACAACTAACACAAACATCCATTCCCTCAGCGGGATTCAAACCCGGCAGCAACGGCTTTGGCGACCTCGGCTATCCAGACAGGCTGCGCAAATATTGAAGATAGCAAATTAGCAAAAAGAAATGTTAATCTCACGCAAAAGAGAGTTCTCATGAGTCATTCCGGGTACGCGCCAAGAGATAACCTTCGTATTTCTACGCAACGCGTCGCGTCGACCAGCCTAGAAGTCATTTCTCTGCGGACTACTGTTCGCAACGGAGGTGATGCGGGTAGATCGCAGTCGCCATTCAGACAGGTGGGTGAGTGTAAGAACACTGCGCGAATGCTCAGTACTACGAACATACTCGTACAGAGTTTTTTTTTATTAATTGTTGAGTTGCAAATCTACAAATACGGCAAAAGAGTTCACAATATTTCTACTCTTTTTTTTTCTACACAAAACTCTCAGAGAATAAAGTCGACACTTTAATCGATTTAGTTTACTCAAATATGGATTCGTCACGTTATATTTGTAACATAGGAGCAATTTTTTCCTCTAAATGTGATAATTAAAATCCGGATTCTTGGGTAATTACTTTGTCTTTGTAATTACGTCTATGTAGGCGAATGGTTCTCAAAATTGTAATATTGGGGAAACATTGCAATGTCAACACAAAATTTCAAAATTTATTGTTACATATTTTTATATATTTTTCCCTATACCATTCATTTTTCAGCATTCTAGTGATGAGAATGTTTTTATTGTTAACGTTCACTTTGCTCTAAAGAATTCATAATATTTCTAAATGGTACCCTGCTTTTTTCAGAGCTTCAACCCAACATTCAGAGAGGCCAAGCTGGAGTAGTACAGTCGGTTGAGGTGAGTATTTTCGACACATTACTTCACATCGAATCACAAAATATTCGTACCTTTGTGCAAATTGTTTGAATATGGAGAGAAGATTGTGATAATTACTACTGCTCACAGTTCGTCGACAGTTCGTCGACCGTCTGGAAATACTGATGAGGTTAGTTCGTGTGCAGACTAAATTGCGCCTCATCACGATTTCAAGTTCCATGCTAATAATTGTGTTTTTTTTTTCTTTTTGTCGTTTTGATTTTCTCGTCTTACTTCGTAAGAACAGAAGCATTGTAATCGTGCGCTGGAATACGAGGAATTTTCGACAGAAACACTCGTATCGTAGGGCCCTGATATCGAAAAGTGGTTAAGTATTGTCCCTATATATAGTAGATTATTTTCTCTAACACGATGTGTGGTCAGAACCTATGATCTGTGGATTCTGATACCGAGAAAATTGACTGATTGTCTGTCTGACCGTCTGACTGAGGTCAATGCTAGCGCCAAAACAGTTCAGACAACTTTATCCAAAAATTGACATTCCCCGGTCGATTTAAAGGAGCTCGAGGTCGTTTGAAATAGATATTTTGATTTTGGGGCGTGCTTTACATGAAGCCTGAAATACATTTTCAAACTTTTCTCGAAAATGGCTCCACATATTTGGAATCAGTCTGTTCGCAAATAGCGCAAAGGACGTTTAAAAGAATGGTGCAGATATAATTTTCGTTTAAATCTCTAATTTTTCGAAAATTGCCAACGTCCATTTTTTTCGACATCTTCCTGGGACTACGTTATTGAAGATAGAGATTTTTTCTTTAATAAAATCTGTTCTTCAAAGTCAGATCTTGAAACGACGCCAAGTGCAATTTTTCGAAAATATGAGCAGTGTTCGCGTAATTATCCGTGAAATATAGGGAATTTTAAACAATTATTTTCTCAAAAACGACTCCAAATTTTTACTTTGAATTTTCTCCTCGTATGTATTTACAAAACAATAAAATAGGCAGTGCTAGTCCCATTTCCGTCGACAACTCGGCATTTTTGAAAATTGCAAAAAGTTAACAATGCAAAACTACAATTTTGAAGATAGAGATTTTTGTCTTAATTTAAATCTGTTAAATTGTTAAATGTATGTTTATAATTATGTTTATATGTTAAAACCCTTACATTCCGTACTAACTGTCGATCAAGGAAAATATTTTTTTATAAAATAAGCTAGTTACAGCCAGAGATGTCAGTGTTGCTTTCATTTGTTAATTGCAATTATTTTTATCTTACAGATCAAACATGAAGCAGCTAACAATCAAAACATGCATATTATTAATATGCTTCATACATTGGGCAACTGCGGCCAATATTCTTGCCGTTTTTCCTGTAGCATCACCGAGTCATCACATCTGGACCAGTCCACTAGTACGCGAATTGGCAAAGAAAGGACACAATGTAACAGTCATCAGTGCTGACGCCCAAAAAACTCCAGTGCCTAACCTTACTGACATAGTTGTCACGGGTATATACGAAATTTTACAACAAGAAATTAATTTCGAAAACATGTCAGACACTCTTCCAATTTTTGAACTAGACATGGTATATGACTACATGCTTAAAGTTTGTGTTATCATGCTGAACAGCAATGCATGGAAACAACTGATGGCCTACCCTCCAGAAACGAAATTTGATCTTGTTATTACTGAAGCTAGTGGAAGTGAATGTCTTCTTGGAGGCATAAGGAGATTTGGAGACCCGCCAATAGTTTCTCTAAATGGTTTCAGCGTCCCTGATTGGGTGTTTGAGACGAGTGGAACGCCAAACATGCTTTCTCATATTCCGAATTTCGCCTATCCTGCTTCTGATCGCATGACATTTTGGCAGCGGATAACAAATATGTGTTTTTATGCGTACTCAAATTACCTCTACCGCTGTAGATACATGCCAGCAATGGATAAAGCTGCACGAGAATATTACGGTGCAGACGTTACGCTCTATGCAGAAATGAAACAGAGAATCGCTGTTACTTTGGCGAATTTTCACCCAGTATTGGATTATCCCTACGCAATTACGCCAAATTTGATTCCTGTCGCTGCCATGCAGATTAAAGATCCAAAGCCATTACCACAGGTGAGTATTAACATTTCTATTCACTGAGTCTCCGTTAATTATCTCAATAATTGTTGCTTGATTTTCATTGATTGATTAGTGATTCCGGGCGCGGCAAATGCTAAAATCAATAGTCCCGTTAATGTAGTGAATTTTCCTCTCGAGAAGCGGTGGTTATCTTCTCCCTTGGATGATGAATTCTGACGCTGACCGACCTGTCGGCTAGCGAGGTTTTCCCCAACCAGGAATCTCCAACCAACGAGACACCGCCCCAGTCGGGACAAGCTCTAAGCTCCCGACCGGTCTCCCTACATGTGTGGCAGTGTAGTGCGTGTTAGTGTAAGTGTGCGTGTAAGAGGAGAGGATAGGACAAGGAAGAGGAAGAAAAGATCGCACGTGGTCCATGGCCCGTTTGTTAGGGTACTGCTCCGGCATTCGCCTGGTGTTGATCGGAGAAACCACGGAAAACTACCGATGAAAGCAACCGACTGCTAGAATTCTCCTCCAGACAGCGCCTGAATTCGACCAAGTTATGTGGCTAGTGTAGCAAATCCTGCCACTGTCGGGACTTGAACCTAGGACCTCCCGGTCAGAGGCACTGCAATGACATCAGTTGATGCCCTGAGCCACCATTGCCGGTCAATAATTGATGTACAGGGTTCCGTTCAGGATACGTTGCATTCTCAAGGCACCCCCAGACGCCTAGTTTTGCCATCACCCTTCGTATTCCTATTTTACAACGAAGGCAGCCGTTGTTGCACGAGAATGTCTCCCAGCTCGCCCTCTCCGGGAGATAATGCATCATTTGACTCGCCCGATGGAATTAGGTAGCGTATTACTGTGTATTACCGTGTTTAACTAAATAGCAGTTTCGTGAATGTGACTAACACGCAACACTCACCGTGCTGGATACTCGGATTGACTTGAGATTTTACCAGCTTGATCAGCACCTTTCAAAACCCGTACATACAATTTTTTACGTGTTGTGAAGCATTGCAAGTAGTGTTTTTGCGATAATTAGTATTGGGACCTTACTTGACCTTACCGACCGTAGAAGGTCGGAAACGCTGCTCGCCGCTGGTTCTGCGGACGTTACTCACACACCGCGCCTGCACTATCGGCCTGGCAGCAAGGTCTCAGTTACTTGGAGGGGAGGCGGGGTGACAAAAACGGGTGTTTACTTTGCAGGTTCAGATGAAACGACCGCGCTTGGAAATCTGACACCGGCTGATAGACGCCGCGTAACGTTCCTAGCGCTGCCGAAGCAACGGCTCGCCCGCTGCGGGAAGCGCGAAGGTCACGAAAGGTCCTGATACAAAATGGCTATAAAACGCTATTTATAATATTCCATAGCACTTCAAAATTTGCGTAAATAGGTTTTGCATGGTGTTCTATTAGCTGGTGAAAGTTCATGTCAATCCGAGTATCCAGCACGGTGAGTGTTGCGTGTAAGTACTTTGTTCTACAAAAATATACTGTATCGTTTACTTGAATCTACTTCGTAATTATTTGCACGAACTAAACATTTCTCTCCGTGTAGATATTGTCCCGGATGGGGCGGTGCCTTGCGAGGGAAGATACCAGGAGGAGAATTCAATAGCAAGACGACATGTAGCTCGGCATCGTATCTCACATCCACCGACAAGGAACGCCGTTAACTCCCGGCATTAAAACAACCACGACGAAACTAATGACTAGGAATGGATTCTGATGCCCTAAAACACCACCAAAAATTATCAATAAAACGCTCTTAAAATGTTCCAAAAATACTCTAAAATCAAAGAAAGATGACGAAAAAGAATTTATCACAACCAGGTCAGATACCGCCATATCAATAAAGGCATTATTATTTTTTATTATTATTATTATTATTATTATTATTATTATTATTATTAAAGATGAATAACTCAAGCTGTCGGATATATTACTTAGTCGAAGCTTCTTCCTTTCGTTCAAGTGAACTCAGCTTGCTAACTTTTGGTTTGGTCTGGACGAGGAAATCTCTTTAGTTATCTTGAAATCCGCCGAACCGACAGTGTTACTGATAGGTGTCATACGAACCTTAGATCACACACTCACAACGGTTGACATTACAATTTCTGCGCAAAGAAATCGAATGTGCTACTCAGGAATTCTGTAAAGAATATATGTTGATTATTAAAATGATGATAAAATCGATTAAATCAACAAAATGCTTTAAAAATGACTAAAAATGGTAAAAAGGTGACTTATTAGTCGAAATCGAATAAAATGCAAAAAATGTCATGTAAAAATGAATTTTCTATTGTCGTAACATGAAATCTACTCATATACTAAAAGACATTATTCTAAACTGAAAAGAAAAATATATTTCATTAAAATCCCCCTGTATTAATGACCATAGAAGTTGCTGTGCCAGAAAATCAATAATAACCAGATCCCATTTCATTATTCTTGACAGTTTTACCTAGTAAGCGCATGATGTGTTTCACGGAACAACTTTCATCTTCGTAGGGGTGAGAGAATCGATTTTGAGTCCAAAAGTCAATTTTTATTTTTTTGTGTCATCGTTTTCCCTCATATTTCCTGTTTAAAATGATACATAAATCAGGTTGGTATTACCACGGGAACTATGTTTATTTGTCTCTTATAGTAACACGTTCATAAACATTCAAACCTGTTTTCTCGTAAGTTCATTTTTTCTATACAAGGAAAATTTTCTAACTAACTATTCATCATAAAAATTTCAAGCTTTGTGTTTTTTTAATTAAGGGTCATTTAATACATGCTGAATAAAACATATTTACAAACCCTGTTATACTTGGATTTCATTAAAACGGATATACAAGAAAATGAAGGGAGAAAATAGTTCATACTCCTCATGCAAAAATATTTTTTTTATTTCATTATAAAATTGATCTTTTTCAAATTTTCTTAATTTAGCATGTGTATAAATGATATGTGTACACTGTGTAAAGTATCACAGTGCTACTTCAAATATTTTGCCAGAAAATGTAGTACCTTCAATTAGCCACACTGTCAGCATAGGGAATTCACACTCCCATTAACAAAGGATACCCGGCACAGGTGGTCACAGATGTTTATTTTTACGAGGGAGGGTAAGACGTTAACGATAAAACTATCACGAGGCCCGAAACGTATACGCTTATTCGTGAAAAATAAGAATTCGCAAACAAAAATTAGTGTCCTGCAGAAGCAAAAATGCTGATGAACAAAACCACACAAAATGGTTTTTTAAAAAGTACCTCGCACACTACTCAAGAATAACAATTAAAATATTATTAAAAAACACTACAACAAATTAAATATAACAAAAACAGTCTTTACTAATTCTACAATAGCACAGTTTGTTATACACATAGTACAACAAATCTTTACTTATCGAAAAAGATGTAGTTCCATAACACAACACGTGAATAGCAAATACTTAATAGGGTGGGCTCTTCTTTGGAGCCTTACTGTCGCATGACGTCATCTTCTTGTAAGCAGCGATGCACTGAGTAAGATAGTTCAGTCGGTACGCGCAATATGAGAATTGGCAGAATAAAATAATCAAATATTTGCATATTTGGTAAAAATCGAATTTATTTAATAGTTCTAGGACTTTTCTAGTGCCTCTAGGTATGTAAAGAAACCATTGACACGTCTCACATGGCTATAGGCTGCTTAGTTTTTTCTCAATTTCCGCACGCTTACGAAATTTATCATCAATTTAAATCAGCGAGTCCTAATTCTCATTCCACTACATGTTACATTCCTTCTCATATTATTTTAGCCCAAAACTAATGAAGGAAAATTAAAAATTATTATCTGTATCTTTGCATGAAAACGTTTTTTTTTTTATTTTCTTATGTAGTAGATACTACTTAACAAACAGTTTATGGGAAAATGTCTGTGCTATTGTTCTAGGACCTACAATTGTTTCTTGATGAATCAAAAGAAGGAGCCATATTTTTCAGTCTTGGATCTAATTTAAGGAGTGATAAGCTATCTCCAGAGAAGAGGAAAATCTTGATGGAAGCATTTGCAGAACTACCTCAAAAAGTGTTATGGAAATTTGAGGCAGATTCTCTACCAGGCCAGCCTAAAAATGTTAAAATTTCAAAATGGTTACCTCAAAGTGATATTCTTGGTAAGAATATTGAAAATATTTTTATTGATTTTTGAAGATTTACTAGTTATTGCTCATGGCAAGAGGTCATTGTTTGTTTTTTGTTATTTTCACACTGAACCCTATTTTAATATATTAGTTTTGCGTGTTAAACTTCAATTATGTAATTTCAATATTAATTCAGAAAACAATTAAAATGTAGATAATAATTGATTCTCCCACGCATTCTACATTGACATCGGACAGAGCAATTTTTGAAATTCATAAAAAGCTTGTAAAATTTCAAATATTAACTTTACTGTTCGAACAGACGCAAAGTCAATGGTATCCCTCAATTGAACAACATTTTTAATTAATGTACAATGATAACACCTTTCTTCTAACACTTGTTTTGTTTCAAATTCGTAGATTTTAAAATATTATGTCTCCATAATTTCTCTTGACATATCGTTAACATTTCCTTTTTTCTACTTCCCTCCAGCGCATCCCAATGTGAAAGTTTTCATATCGCATTCAGGGCTGTTGAGTTCACATGAAGCCATATACAGAGGTGTTCCAGTCCTTGGAATACCATTTTTTGGTGATCAACCTGTCAACATTCAAAAATTAGTGAGCCGTGGAGTTGCCATTCGGCTTCCCTTCAAAGAACTAACTAAGGAATCCCTTCTCAAAGCCGTTCGCACACTCCTTAATGATCCCAGGTATGTTGTAAATGAAATAATATACAGTAAACCCTCGTTAGCACGAACTCGCTTAACAGAATTTCGCTGTAACACGAACACAAGTTGAATCCCGACAAGTGATTGTAGTAAAATATCATTCCACTGCGGGTTCACGAGTTTTGGTCCAAAATAATAAGGTATTTCAGTTTGCCGACGTTTCGGAGTTTATTATTGCTCCATCTTCAGGGCTGGACAAGTTTCACAACACGGTTATTACAAATATTGTCAACAATGATAATTACAATTGCATATTAAAAACTGTGTATATAACCTAATATTTTAATTTAACGTTAATAATAATTAAAAAATAAAAAATGTTTTTGTTTTGTTGGTTTTGAACACAATTGAATATAATCAGCCTTTTGCGATATATATATATATATATATATATATATATATATATACACAATGTGTAATGTTTATACATAGATTTTAATATGCAATTGTTTATTTATTTATTTATTTACGTCAAAAAACAGTTAAAAACTGCGTATGACGAGCTATGGGGAGAAGTGAATTTTGTGCACGTTTTCATAATTCTGTGGTCTCTATCCTAACCCATATTTTAGTCGAATTTGGAATACAGAAAAGAGAGGTTTTTTTCGAGTTTTGTTGACAAAATATTCGCTCCTTGTAATTATCATTGTTGACAATATTTGTAATAACCGTGTTGTGAAACTTGTCCAGCCCTGAAGATGGAGTAATAATAAACTCCGAAACGACGGCAAACTAAAATAGCTTATTATTTTGGACCAAAACCCGTGAACCCGAAATGGAATCGTCTACAGAAAATGGTCATGAAATACAGCAGAAAATAGTAATTTATAATAACCGGATAACACGAATTTTTATAACACGTACACGGGATTGTTTCGGTCCCTTCGAATTTGCGTTAATGGGGATTTACTGTAGTAGTTTGTACTAAAGACTCTGGAATGCTTAGTATGTTTCAGTGGTAAAATTATAACTTAAAAACACTACCTTCTATTGTATATTAAGTCTTGTTTAGTTATTTTTTTAATTCATCCAGCGGAAAGTTGCTGTCTTGAAGACCCGCGAATAGTACCAACCTCTCACATGAAAACTCGGTTAATTATATCGGGCTCGTATATTCCGTGGCGAAATATCTACACCCGTCAGGGGAGCTCACTGGTCAGCGTGTTCGCTCTCCAGGACGCGATCTCGGGTTCGACACCCGGTCGGGACAGATTGTAGTGTGCACTTTCCTTGCAATGTCCCAGAACCTGTTGCTGTGCGAAGATACGGCGTAAGGAATGTATGTGTGCTAACCACACGTACCCGAACCCGTGTCTGCAAGATCGGGACGCCGCTAGTAGGCCTTGGCCCCGTAAGGAGCTGGTTTGCCAGTAAAAGAAGAAATAGATAGACTTAGAATTAACTACTATTGAATAAACTACTATAGAATTAACTACTATTGTACTGCAAGATTAATATTAATCATTGTTGTTTAAACACGATTAGCGAGATAATTAATCGAGGTTGGTGAAACCAGCCCTTAGAAGGAACTCCCAACTTTTCCTTTGTAGAGGCACCGACAGTCCCTAGATCTGCTCCTTCCGGTAGCTGGTTGCAACCTGGAGTAGAATTTATATTCAGCCGACTCATCGTATCTTTAGTCGTGATGTAGAGAATAATAATAATAATAATAATAATAATATAATAATAATATAATAATAATAATAATAATAAATTATATTATTATTTCACAAGTTGTCAAGTTGCATATGTGTTAATGTTTATTCATTTTCAGTTACAGAGAAAATATGAAGAAGCTTTCTGCAAGGTTTCGAGACAATCAACAAACCCCACTTGAAAGTGCGGTTTTCTGGTCAGAGTACGTTTTGCGCAATAAAGGTGCACCCCAATTACAGTCAGCTGCTAAAGATCTCAATTTCATACAATACTTCCTTCTCGACGTATTAGCATTTATGTTTCTTGTACCCACTTTGTTAATCATCATTTTATATTGGGTTTGCAGTCGAAGGAAATTCAATCAAAAAAGAAAACATAAGCTTCCTTAAAACTATAATATTTTATAAGCATGTGCAAGATGTTTAACAAAGTTAACTTGAAACTGAGAAAATTATTCGGTCGGAATCTTGAAATAAAATTTGATATTTTATAGTTAAAAATATCACAAATCCAGTAACAAAGCACTGAGGGTATTACAATAGCACACACTATCTTAAGGTAGTCGTGATTTATTTTGTATTTATTTACGTGTGTATTGTGTTAGTATTTGCTAAAATAGATTTTGTATAAATGTATGTTTAAATTATAAAATAATATAAAGCATGCAATATTCTGCTTTTATTACCCTTTTTCCGAAACATTCTCTACTTAGCGCGCAATAATGCGCAACATTATGCAATATTTCAAAGAAAGATAAATGAAATATTAAAAATCTTATATTAATTTAAACTAGTGGTGCTAGAACATCACATACTTTCTGGCATTATTGAAAACAGTTACGTAATATTGAAGTATTGCAATATCTTCCCTGCTAACACCTCAGCTAATACTCGAAAACGTCCAATTCAACCAATTCAAACACAGTGCCTGTATCTGCATTCATTTCAATAATCAGAAGCAACAATCATTTCTTACGTTTACAAATGAAGCAAACAGTAATAAATTTAACTATTACAATATTTGTAGCATATTATACAGGAAAGCAAGAATAATTTCACGCATGTTTGCCTTGATGACAACTATCACGGCGTTGTTAAAACAATGGGTGATTCGTTTGGCGAATATGCTTGGCAATTATTTTCTTATCAATTCATGCCAAAACCGTTCACTTGTATTCAGAATTCAACTTCTTTATGGGTTAGGGTAGCAATCCTAGAATTTAAGAAAACGTGTACATAATGCACTTCTCCTCATGGTACGCCATGCACAGTTTTGTTAATTTAAAAAATGTCAAAACATGCATTATAAATGAAATTTCTCCAAAAGCTATCAAAACACGCAAACGATTTTAATTTAAACTAATGAAGTTAATAGTGCTAAGCTAGTGGTGCTAAGTTTTTCGCAAATTTACGCAAAAATTACTCAAATTTTCGAAAAATTGTACATGACCTTATTACAAAATCTATCTTTAAGGAACAGATTTCATAAATAACAGGTTTCATTTAATCTACCTTCATGGTTGTAGATGTAGAAAGACGCCGAAAAAATGTTGAATATTTGCAATTTTCGAAAAATCAGAGTTTCCAACGAACATGAGACCTACACCATTCTCTTAAACGTCCTTCACGCTACCCAACAACAAAATTTAATAAAAAAAACAATGGAGCCATGTGTTTGAAAAATTTTGAAAATGTTCCAGGGGCTTCATGTAAATTACCCTCCAGAATTAAAATCGGTTTCAAATTCAAGGACATAATCCAGATCGAATGCAGAATATTAGTTTTGGAGAAAATCGGCAGAACGGCTGAGCCGCTAGCGTTGTTCATAGGTGGTCATTCACAGGTTCACAGGACAGGCGGAGGGAGAGACGTTTCGCCGTCAACCAGTTTTTCGGTATCAAGGACCCACAAAGCATCTGGCAGAACGGCTGAGCCGCTAGCGTTGTTCATAGGTGGTCATTCACAGGTTCACAGGACAGACGGAGGGAGAGACGTTTTGCCGTCAACCAGTTTTTCGGTATCAAGGACCCACAAAGCATCTGCTCGATTCTAGCTACCCCACGTGTGACAGGATATTTTTCCTAAATTTAGAAACTGGATTTATACACTTTTTTGTTACCAGGACCTTGTAATAAGAGTTTTTCTGCCGAAAACTCGCCGTTTTTCCTCTACTGCGTAAGCGGTAGCGAGAAAGTAAAACGTTGTAGATATAGAGTTAACCACAAAGATTCGATCAACAGTGTTCGTTTCCAAAACAACACAATCCAAAATCTGTCAAAATCTATCATTACTCACGTCAGATACCATTATCGTACATTTATATCCGAATGTTCTGAAGAAATTATATGGCACAAAACCGCATGTATAAAGGGTTCGGCAATAAGATTTTAGTCGAAGTGTGACTCATTTTGTCACCGTCCATGAGCCCCCGTCCATTTTGCCCCCTGTCGATATATCAACATCCATTTCATTCACTCTATCTTCATAATTGTAGATGTAGTCATTATGCCTGTATCTGCCTGTATTATATACATATAGGATGGACCACCTAAGTTGGCCACAGCAAGTATCTTGGAAACGGTTTGAGGTATCGAGGTGCTGTTTGCGCCATGTTGTTGCATATGATGGAGCAAATAACATATTTTGTTTTCTAGTTTGTACCGTATGTAATTGTAGAGATATTGACACGACTTTGTTTTTTTAAATGGAAGTATATATTTTTTTCTACATCATTCTAAAGTTCTTTAAAAATAAAATGCAATGATATAAATATTGTTAATACTCGAAAATATTTTTTACGAAAACAATGAAATTAGGACTTGGTAAACGCCATGCTGCAGCGCGGAAGGACAGCTGACCTTCCTGATATCTTAGAGTATGTGAGTTAACGCACCTTGGAAAACGAGAAAATTTGCCGATTACAGGACTTTCTGTGCTCTTACTGGTAATGCTCATGACCTCGGTTTGGACTTTCACAAGTTCTACATGCGCAAAAAAGAAGGGGTGTTTGAAATCACATTGATTTCACGGGAGATGTGTATCTAAATACCATTATTGAATTTACATTTGGGGAGCCTATCGTATTCCAAGGAAAAAGAAAAAAACACGTGTACACTGAGGAGAATTCACAGTACATTTATTTCCTTTTATTTAATCATTTTAACGAACGAAATAAAATACGATGAGATATTTAAAAGTAATGAGAATAATAATATTCAAAATAACATACTTATATTAAACGCATTTCGAAAAAAAGGCAGCGCGCAAGAAATTCACTGTTTTCAGGTCATGTGCTCAGTGTTTCCCGTCGATCGCCATGCACGTTTGTAAGCAGCGCGCAAGGTCAGCTGTCCTTGCTCACTGCAGCATGGCGTTTACAAAGTCATAATTTCACAGTTTTTGTAAAAAATACTTTTCGAATATTTACAATATTTCTATTACTGCATTTCATTTACTGCATTCACTAGCGTTGTTCACAGACGGACAAACGTTTTGCTGTCATTCGATTTTTTGGTATCAAGGATCCACAAAACATGTATTCTGGCTATACCACGTGATAGAGGATTTTTTTCTAAATTTAGCAACTGGATTTATCCACTTTTTCGTTACCAGGGCCCTGTAATAAGAGTTTTTCTGACGAAAATTTTCCGTTTCTGACGAAAATTTGCCGCATTACATAACTTTCTCTCTACTCCATAGCGAGGAAGTAAAAAGAAGAGACTTTTTTCCTGTAATTTTTTTCCTAGAATAAATTACGTTCGTAAAAATGGCACAAAAAGTCCTGTTAACGTCTTCGAATTTTCAAAATTACAAACCCTTAAAATATTTTGAACGCTCTCCTGTAAAAACAGGTCGTTTATTCTCAAAAAATCTATTCTTGATAATTAAACTTTTAAATGATGGCATCTTCCATGTTTCAAGATAGTGTACTTTCGTGCTTTCCTCATATATGGAGTAAAATACAGAGAGTTAGAGAAATAATCTCTTGGCCTGACAGGAAACTGTAATGAAGGAACCTAATCTCTACACCAAGAACAATGGTACCGTGACAGGGCTCAAAGGGATTTATGGGCAATTATGTAAAGTACAGTGCCGAAATAGATCAAACCGTTATTCTGGAAATGCAATGACACTCTTCACTGGATTCCCATTGTCCTCAGAGGAGTGGAAATTGAAATTTAGCCTAGATCTTCATTTAGAAAGGAAAATATTTTAGGACAAATATGACTTCTAATGCATATGTTTCTTTGGTTATACAGCAGGATTATACAGCATTATAAAATATTATACGGTAGGATTATACTATAAATACCTAATACAAGATTTAGTTTTTTTTAGTTGCATGCCAACATATTTAAACCATAATATTTTATATAAAAGTATGATCATAACGTAGGTATCAAAAAGAATAAAAATACTTTTAAAACAAAAAAAATGTTAATCAATTTACTAAATATTTGGTTTCACAATTTCAACTCTGGAATTGTGAACTTGTTCAGTTTTAAAACATTTCGTCACTACCTAACAATATGTGTACTACATTAAGAATTCATTCATAACCACACAGCCCAGTGATTGCATAAGAGGAGGCCTGATTGCTGTTACCCAACAGGCACAAACCTTTTATATCTCCTTGTGGAGATTAGACTCAATTGAAGATATCAAGGGACCCAAGCAAGATCCTATTACTCTAGTGCTTGAAAAAAGTATTGACAAAATGTTTATATATAATGAATTGAAGTGAAATTATCAACAGTTGACTACTGGTAGAATCAGTGTTAATTGTTGTTACTTTTGCCAAAACTTTTATATTAAATCAAAGTAAGCAAACAAGTGTTATGAAGTCAAGTGATATGCTAAATATGTTAAATATTAGCATTAAGATATAAAATGAGCATGAACAGGTATTTAGATAAAAATTAAAATGAATTTGCTTTGTTCTATTTGTAATATTAATGTTTGCCACTGAGCATTAGTTCAAAGCAAACTTTTCATAAATCTATCCAACTACTTTTTCACTACCGCAATGAGGTAAGTATTGTCCGTTTATTTTTTTTTAAACAAAAGCTTTTAGATGTTTTAACCCATGTTACTTAAAACTCATATCAGCCTAGGCCTTCAATCATTTTGCCAGACAACTCATTTTGAAAATATTGAAAAATGTGTGTATTTAAAGGTTATGTGTATAGTTCACATGCAATTTAGAAGTGCATGTCTTCACTATATAGGCCAACATGCTTGTATATTGCAGGTTATAGAGAGGTATAGGTTATAGAGAGGCTCCCACATGTACACAAATCAAAATACCACTCTTATTGCAACTTTAATTTCAGTAATTAGATTTGCTGGCATTTTTAAACATATCAAAACAAAGAGGTGTTAGAACCCTAATACTTAAATCTCATGAAAATAAGATCATGAATTAAGATTAATAGTTATATAAAATACTCATATATTAATCACCTTTGATACAATTACTTAAAAAAGTTATAATTGCATTTTACTTTCACAATTTTATTTCCATACTCCTTTGTAAATTTAACTTTCTCATAAAATTATCTTCAATTCAGAAAGGTGACAAAAGTCATATTGTTGGTGTTGTTGTGTGTGTGTGTTTTCCTTCCTCCATGTTCAGAATGCATGATTTTGATATATCATTTCAGAGCATTTAAAAGTAGTAAGTGGTTAATTTCTAGTTTTTAACAAATAAAAATCTCCATTTGTTTCAAAATAAGGGCAAAGACTACCTTAAAAATTTGTTTAGATTCACTGCGAAATAATATTTTCTTTGTATTTTATTATATCTTTGGAGAATTAATCTACAACAGAAATATCCTCAGAATATTTAAAGACAATCAAACACTCTTTCTCTACAATAGAAAATGTGCAGAAAATCTTCTATTTCAAATATATACATGCGAGGTACAAGAAGATGCTTAGAGTTTGCTTAAGGGTTTGCAAGGCTTATGAGTGCTGGTCGTTGTTCACAGTATTCTTTTTTGAATAATAAATGAGCGAGAATTTTCAGGGAAACTTCCCCAGAATATTATTCCATATTTTAGATGTGAGAGCACATTTGCAAAATACATTGTTCAAAGAGTCCCAATGTTGGAGCTTGACTTGAGGGTATACAGGGCATCATAAGATTTGGTGAGCTTTTTGTTAAAATATGATATGTGAGCAATCCACTTTAGTTTCTCTTGGATTGTCAGACTGAGGAAGGTAGTTTCATGAGGTATTGTTACACAGTAGTTATTTACAAGTATATGCTGTGAGATTTTTTCTTTGCAGGTGTTTATTATGATTTTGTTGTCCTGAAACCATTTTACTAGTGCTTGCAAGATTTTGTGAATTTCTTTCTCGAATGAGTGTTTTTCCTTTGATGATTATGTTTGTGTCATGTACAAACAAAATTATTTTGTTTTTTTCTTAAAGCCAAAATACAATAATTTATTTATGTAAAGAATAGTATTGGCTCCAGGTTGGATCCTGGTGAGACTCCACAATTTCTCACCTGAAAGGATGAAGAGTATGATGAGAAAATAACTAATGAATTTCTTTTCAGATTAAAATGCTGCGGTTGCCAATCAAGATTTGTACACTTGTAACATGTTGCATCCAACTATCATCTGCAGCAAATATTCTTGCGGTTTTCCCCATTGCTTCACCAAGTCATCATATTTGGAACACGCCACTCGTAGTCACTCTCGCAAATAGGGGACATAATGTAACTGTTGTAGGTCCTGAGGCATTGAAAACACCAGTGCCTAATCTCACCGATATAGTCATCACAGGTCTTTACGAAGCTATTCTAGAAGAATTCAATTACGAAGAAATTATAGACATGTCTCCACTTTTTACCATGGGCATGTTCTTTGATTACTCAATTCATCAGTGCTTAACCATACAGAAACATGATGCATGGAAGCAATTAATGAACTATCCCCCCGAAACAAAATTTGATCTTCTTATAACTGAGAGTATTGGTGCAGAATGTCTTCTTGGAGGTATTCAAAGATTTGGAGACCCTCCAATAGTTTCTATAAATGCTTTTAATGTTCCTTTCTGGATGCTTGAGACAAGTGGAACACCTAACATGATTTCTCATATTCCTCATTATGTGTTCACTGGGACTGATCACATGACATTTTGGCAACGAGTGACAAATGCTATCTACTATATTTACTCTTATTATCACTACTACTATAGTTACTTGCCAGCTATGGATAAAGCTTCACGTGAATATTATGGCCCAAATGTTCGTTCTTATTCAGAAGTGCAACAGAGAATTGGTATTAGTATGGCTAATTATCATCCAGTGTTGGACTATCCCTTTGCAATTACACCCAACTTCATTCCTGTTGCCGGCATGCAGATTAAAGATCCAAAACCATTACCACAGGTGAGATTAATGACAATTCAGTGAGAGTATGTGCAAAGTTAGCGGTTCACTACCAATAATATAAAATAATATCATTTCAGAAACTTCATTTTTTTAAGTTAAAATTTGACCTGTACCTGGGCTCATTGACTCATTAGATCAACCGTGATAAAAGTTATTTTCTCTTTCAAAGGAGCACATGCACCCCACAGAACATTTTTCAAATTCCCTAAATTTTCATAGTTCTTGTTTTTAATTTCCAATAAATTTATAATTTTTAATTATATTCTGCAATATACCTCTTTAATTGGTTGGCTGCATCAACACATACTACTTTGTAATAATAATGAGGTATCAATACTAGTCTTATTTTGTTTCTCTTCCCTTTAATGAATAGACATATTTGATTAATGTTTGCTAAGCTAATTATTTTAATAAGCATATAAAAAATAATACTTTATTGTAACCATGGGAGTACACAAACCTCAATGGACTAACATTTCATGTATACTGCTATTTTTCTAAGAGCGCCCTCAAGGCCACTAAAATTCCATCTTCGCGATGGAATATGTCACGTCATTTCGCGTCTTTTCTCGACCTTGCCGGTAGAAGTCGCATGATCGCAAGCACTCCTTCATACGGTCGCGATCGTGCGAAATCTAGCGGAACGACTGAGAAAGACGCGAAATGCCGTGACATATTCCATCGCGAAGATGGGATTTGAGTGGCCTTGAGGGTCGCTCTTAGAAAAATCGCAGTATAGACGATCAAATTAATGTATGGGTAAGCCCCCCTTGCATCTTAGTATTTGGAACTACTTGATAAAATTTCCATTTAATTATTCATAATGTTATCTCAGAGATTTCTACAATAACAAATTCTTCTTTTACTGCTTTTATTCATATTTTCCCGGTATTTGCATGTAGATCCTTGTGACTTAGACACTGATAACACTGATCCTTGACAATAAGGGTATGTCCCACTTCAGTTAAGTGGACAGTGAACAACAATTGGAAAGTTAGGGGAGGGGAGACTAAATGAGGAAGGGGAAGGAATAAACAGAGCAAATGAACCTAACAATGCTAAAAAAAGTTTCCAATGAATTGTGAAATAAAATCTTTCTGAAACTATTTTTCAATGTTTTTAAATACGATACAGCTCGTTAAACAAGAATTATTATCAGTCAATCAGATCAGGTTATTTTATTAACCAAATAAGTTATATTACAGAAATTAAATCCTTTTATTTTAATAATGTATTCAAAATCCCGTATTCTGATTAGTTAGTCAATGTGAAACTTCTGTTTTAGGACTTACAAAACTTCCTTAATAATGCAAAAGAAGGAGTAATATTTTTTAGCCTCGGAACTAATTTAAGAAGTGAAAAACTAACTCCAGAGAAGAGAACAGCCCTAATGGAAGCATTTGCTGAACTACCACAGAAAGTTTTATGGAAATTTGGGGCTGATTCTCTACCTGGACAGCCCAAGAATGTCAAAATTTCAAAATGGTTGCCTCAAAGTGATATTCTTGGTAAGAATAGTGCATACACTTTTAACTCCTTTGCTTAGTGAAAATAGTACTATACGACCGTGACAGCAAAAAAGTAGATAGTTCTTGTTCCCTAAATGTAGTCTTGTAAAACTAGCCAAACAAGAGAAAAAATAACTTTAAGGAAAAGCTACATTAAGGTTCTTTGGCTTTAACGTTTCTTCAGGTCATCTGTGAACACTAAATCCTTAACTGCAAGAATGTCCAAAATGGAAATTCTGCTTTTAATGTGACAACATAAGGACTTTACATTAGTTTAAATTGCATTTTAAAAATTTCTCATGAAATAGTCCACTTTTTCTTTCATTTTTAGTGATCATGGCCTGGCCAACTGAACTGTAAATGGTCATGGGAAATGACATATGTGCATGCATTTGGAAAAGTACCAATAAATCAAAAACTAACAAATTTAGAAACAAATGGTTTTAAGCATTGAAAAGTATACATTTCAATGCACAAGAAACAACGAAAAATAAAAATTCCAAATTTTCATGGAAAAATGCCATTTTGAGGTAGACAAGTTACATAATTTATGGACAATCCATTAGCACCTTCACAATCAAATTTTACAGCGATAATCACATCATTTCACATGTATTAGCTTTCCCAAAGACTCTTCAAATTTTACTACAATACAAATAATTCCTCAGTTAAAAGAAATGATTTTGATTTAGTACTATTTCTTTCTTTCTTCTAACAGCACATCCTAATGTAAAACTGTTCATATCCCATTGTGGATTGTTGAGTACACATGAAGCTATATATAGAGGCATTCCTGTTCTTGGAATACCATTTTTTGCTGATCAACCAATCAACATTGGAAAACTGGTGAATAATGGTGCTGCAATTCAACTGGACTTCAAAGATGTCACAAAAGAATCTCTACTGAAGACTTTACATTTGCTTCTGAATGATGCTAGGTATGTGAAAATAGTTGAGTTTTCCCAAGCACTAATTAAATATCTGTCTACCAAATATATTCTTTCCTATTGGTAATTTGTATTTGTGTCCTTTGAACTGAACAATTCAGATATTCCACTGTGTCATTATGTCCATTCTGCAAACATTATAATTCTAGTGTGACACAAATAGCATAGGTGTGACCTAATTGTTTTTTTAATAGAAATGGTTTTGCATCAAATTTGTATTGTTAGAAAACATTTTAACAGAGAATAATGCTTACTATCTCTTATATATATTATAGAGAAATTTTTGCAAAGTTGGAAAACGGCAGAATCAAATTTTTGATGGGGGATGTTTTGGGGGATTCTTGATCCCAGAAGTCTTGTTTTTTAAAAACCTCTGTCTGTGAACAACACTAGAGTCTAAATCCTTCATAGAATTTTCTCCAAAGTTGATATATTCTGATCAATTTGGCAGATATCATGGCCTCTTAAATTTGAAATAGATTTATAGTTTTGGAATTTTGAAAGTTTTGGTAGGAAGTCCCAACATTTCTGCAATTTTCTCACATATGGCTTCTAATTCATAAAATATTTTTGCTTCACTAAAGTAACATTCAGCTGGCCTAGACAGCCAAGATCACTAAAGCTGAAGAGCTGAGGCTACCTTGGCTAGAAGGGTCACAGAATCAAATCCTGTCCTAGAAATGGATCCCTGAGCAGGTGGAATAATATTGAGAAGCATCGGACCAGCAAAAATGAAATAGAATGTTCAAGAAGATCTCATCCTGTGGATTACAGTGGGAGAAATGTTTCTTCAAGACCTTTGGCCTCAAAATTGTAGTTTTTAATGCCCTAAAATGCTTCGTTTAGGAGTTATTTAATGACATAGATTACAAAGTGTAGTGGGTTGCATTTGCATGAATATTTAATTTTTTCTTCAGCACCATGTAGCGCAACTTTTTTGAAATTTTATTAGTTATTCTGCTATTCGGGGCAGAGATAAATCCAACAAAACAGAGATAATTAAAATTGGTCCAGCCGTTCTCGAGTTATAAATATTGTAACTAACACAACTGTGTTTTATATATATAGATGTTGCCATGAACAATTAAATAATTGATGATTTACTAACAGTATAAACTAATTTTATTTCTGATTTCAGTTATAGAGAAAACATGAAGAAACTGTCTGCAAAATTCCGTGATAATCCTGAAACACCTCTTGAAAGAGCAGTTTTCTGGACAGAATATGTTTTACGTCACAAAAACATACCACATTTAAAGTCAGCGGCTAAAGACCTCAGCTTTGCCCAATACTTTCTCCTTGATGTATTGGCATTTCTGTTGTCTATACCTGCTTTGTTAATCATTCTTTTATTCTTCATATGCTGTAGAAGAAAATCCATCCAAGCAAGAAAACAGAAACTGAATTAAATGTTTCAATATTTCTTGTGTTTATTACAATATTAACAATGCTTAATTCTTAAGAAAATAATGTTGAAACTGAAAGAATTATGCTGACAATATTTCCAAATGAAAGATTTCATTGTAAAGAGGTTTAACAATGTAAAAAGTATACCTTAAAAGCTTATTTCCCCCAATTTTCTAATATGTAATGGTTTATGGAAAAAAAATTACCAGTGGAATGTAAATCAGTTTCCACTTTTAGAAATGATGAAAGATAATATGACAATATCTGTGACAATAGCATACCAAAGTATATAAACATACCATTTAATAATTCAATGCGACAAATAAATATCAACCATCCTATTATGTAAAGAAGAATTTGTTAGCAAAAGGCAAAAACTGATGAATGAAATGTTTATATAGCTAGGAGCAAAAGAAATAATTAACATCTTTTCATTACATGTTTAGGATTTGAAGCAAATAGATGCAAGGGAAAATTATCTTCCAAACTTCTGAAAATAAATAAGAACAGGAAATCATTAAAAAAAAATTCAAAAAATAATTTTTTGTAATACTGTAGTTATTATTGATTTAACTTTCCAGCGGGCGCATGGCAGCACTCCGTGCTGCCTTCGTGATTTTATTGTTCTCAAAGGGAATTCGGCTATTTGACATGTCAGGGGGCTTCAGTATTCACTTGGCTCTCATTCTAAATGAAATGCAGGAATCTCCATTCCTTTGCCTGCTCCATATCAGTTGTAAAGAACATTTGAAGGTAAAAATGTTCTGACTGCGGCACTCCGTGCTCTACCGCGCCCACTCATGTAACTATTTTTTGTATTCCAAATGAACGTTTAACTAATTCAGATTGTTCGTTTACATGTATTTTTAATCAATGAAAGCCAAATCAAAGATATTAAAATAGTTTTGTTGATTTTTTTATTATTTACAGATGTATTTTTGTTTCTCTTTGCTGAAACTTGTGTAACAGACGAAGAAATCAAGCATCTTCTTGAGTAACCGGAAATGGCTTGTTGAAAACCTGTTAATGCTTTTCTAAAATTTAAGAACAGTAGACTGTTTCATTTACTAAATTTTTCTGTTTAATAACAATTTTCTACTTAATTTTATTTTTATTTTTCATATTATATTATGTTTTCAGTTTTCTGAAACAATTTGTTATTTATTATTCTATACCTAAAAGTAGCTACATTTCTGTTATTTGTAAAATGTATTAACATTAAAAATGGAATGAAGAATAGTGGTAAGGTTTCATTCTTCCTTCTTCAATTAAATAATAGAAGTTTTGAGGGTACAAAAGACTTTTTTTGAGGCAGCATGTGATGCTCCAGTGCTCCAGTGCTCCCCGCTAATGTGAGTATCAAAGGCTCGAAGGTTACAGCAACCAAAAAGAGAAATGAAAATCCACTCTTGATGGCTAGTGTCCACAAAGAATTTATCAGGTTTATTCATATCAGGTATATCATTTTAATTTATCAAGTTGTTGTTGGTAAAAAGCAAACAAAACAAAAGAATTGTAGCTACAGATAGGATATGAGAAAACTTATTCCAAAAAATGATATTTATTTTTTATATATGATTTTTTTCTTATAAGAAAATGGTATTACAAAAAGTACTGAATGCTGAAAACACAAACTGCTAACAACACAATGCATTTGCTGATAACACAACAGATTCAGTTAGTTATAAACCTCAGCATTCATTTTAAAATTTTGAGCACACTTCTTATTTGCTGTTTGTCTACCTAATGATAACGATAACTATAAAATGTTTGTAGTGTTTGTGCACAACATCCAAACAATCTGGAGAATGCATTTACAAATAAATCATTAATTGACTTGAGTATTAAATGAAATCTGAATGCTTTGTACATATATTATGAGTTAACAAAGTTCTCCAAGGGTTCAAAATCAAGGATGAGAAGATGCAATCCCTGTTCTCTAAAAATTATAATGAGAATTATATTCCGAATAAAGTTGTTGTTTTTTTGTTGTTTTTTTGGCAGTATTTTTGATTTAAAATTAATTTACAGTTACAACGTATCAGTTTTAAAGAGAAAGTATTGTACAATACTAATTGAGGAATAAAAAAATAAAGAATTAAATATAATCAAATCAAAATTTAAGGTCTGAGATTAAATCTGATATTGTAACCACTTTGTTCCAAAATTTTTCTTTGAGAACTGAGAAATTTATATTCAAAGTTGTGTATTCTTTTGATGTATTTTTGATTTTAAATGGATTTCCAAATGCAATACTTCAGTTATAAACTAGTCATTTACATAAATCATCAAACTGCTATTTATTTATCAAGTAATATCATTTTCAAGTGACAACATGTAGTAAGTCAATTGCCATCTGCAAATAATTTTCATTAATAGTGTTTAGGTTTAATTAAATTATAGATAAAATTAATTAATAGGTTTTATTTTGAAAAAATTCCTTATGTAACAAAGTCAAAAGATTAAACTCTCCTTAAAAAAATTATGTATTGGTCAAAGTGTTGTAAATAAATGTTAATGATCTATTTAAGTGAATAGCCTCTTTTCTTTTATTTTTCCTATATTCAGATTATGTAATGCTATAATAGTTAATGCTAAAACTGACTCCGAATAAAAACATTAAGGATAAACCTGCAAATAAAGTGGAAATGGATTACTACCAACAAATTGCCAAAACACTACTTTGAAATCCACGAATCAACAAAAATTGAAACACTCATGTAGTCATTGAGCATTCAATGTAAATGTTTCAATTTTGTTAATTACTGTCAGTATGATGTAAAACATTTGACAATTCTTTTCTTGCTAAGAATAACTGCAGTCATCTACAGTTTTCATACTAGACACAAGGTTTCACTTTTCATACTTATGAGGCAAATTAAAATAAAATAAAATAAAATAAAATAAAATTTTGATTATATAATTTATTAGATGTGTTTTGAACGAAAAGCTTTTCTTAATTACATCGTAAATTATATTTCTGCTTATAGTTAAAGAAATATTTCAAAGATATATTTTGAATCATAGTATTTCTTCAAAAATATTTGTTTAAACTTACAGTGTGAAATAATAAAATTACTTCAGTGTTTCAATCATCAACTTGAATTAAACTTTCTTAATGATTAAAACAGGATTTGCTTAAAAAAATTAGTAAGAGTTTAACATTAAAGGTACCTGCCTAAGTACTGATTTACAATTCCACAACTTTGAGGAAAGCTGAGAGTTTATGTAACTATTGCTTCACCCTTGTTACATCTAAGTACATAATCAGAAAAGCATTTCATTGTGAATTGTATAACTTTCAAAACATGGCTATTAATAGTGTTATGAAGAAATACACATGAGAAGTAAAGTACACAATGCTAATAAAGTATTTAGAACCTACAAATTCATTTCAAGGAATACAATGACCTACAGTTAGAATTACTATTTAACCTAATTCGAATGTACCGTAGTACTAATCTAAAAATAAAAGTAGTATGAATCATTTACTTTGATAATAATATTCTAAATAATTATCCCAAATTGAGTAGTTAAAAATAATGTTCTTGGATAGTTAATAATGATTACTAGTTTTATCATAAAATTCAATAATACTTGCAATATCCTTCATTATCATTATTTTCAAACTTCTTATGAATGACATGACCTTGTTCCTGATATAATTTATAATGACAACAGTCATTTCATAGTGAGTAAATCAACTGTTTGATAGCTGTTATGCAACACAAGCATGACACCATTAGGTTTCTTCATATCATCGGAGAGGTTAGACTTAATTGAAGAAGAGGGAGCAGTTGAGAACTCAAACAAGACCAAATTGTTTAAATGCTATTGAAACTATTCAGTGTGTATTGTTCATTCAGAGGAAAAACTTAACATATTCTGGTTGTTTAAGTTAATTTTTACCCATTAGAATTTATTACTTCTTCCTCTTGTATTCTTATATTTCAGTAAGTACACTATGTTTAATTTTTATTTTAACTTTTAATATGCAATACTAATAATTATTACAGTGTTTGAGGTATTCATCAACTGAAATTAATTCATATTATTAACAGTTGTTATATGGTGTGTTGTGTTATGATGGCACAACAAAATGTTTTGAAATTGGGCCTATGACAATGATATGTTATTGGTTACCTACTCAATTAAAACAATGTGTCATTGCACTAATTTTAATTTCCAATATATCCTTGCATTTCTCTATTCTTAAGAAGTAAATTTTAAGTGCTGTTGTTGCTGCTCTGCTGAATCACAAAATCTACAAATCTCTAATACGAATTTTGCTTTTCTAATCAGTATTTTGGAATTTAAATTTTAGTCAGATGCTCATTTTGGTACATAAAATGTTTCCTTCATTTGCTTTCAAATCTTTAGAAAAAACAAAGCAAAAGCTACTGGGGTCTAAATACAGTCAATTACTTTAATCCACTTTCTTTTGCATCAGCCTATACTCCTTTTTCCTCTAGGTGTGTAATATAGGACTTACTTTGGAATGTGATTATCATTCATTCTCATTATAAGGCCTTTCCCCTCCTTCCTAAAGTCTTCAATCTTATTATTAAAGTTATAGATTCTAGGGATTCTCCTGATGTTCTTATTTTCTATTTTGTCACTTCTTGTTAGTACTCCTAAAACTGAACTTCAAAATCTCATCTCAATTACTTGGATTTTGCTATAAGTTCTAAAATTCATTGTCCAGATTTCGCTTCCATATAATTCACAGGGCACTGCCATAACTTAATAAAATTTTAGCAATGTATCCTTTCTGACATTTCTGAGTGTTCCTTTAATAGTTCTACACATCAGATTGAATCTTTCAATCTCTCCATTCACATCCACCTTGGCAAAATAAGATATGCCACATCATAAGAATCCAAAGACATTAACTTGTTCTATTATTCTATCTTCCAAAATGAGTTTACATCTAAGCAGTTGGAGACTTCGGAGTCCCAAGGATTTGTTTTGCTTGTTGCTTGCGTTTTGCTTGCGTATAGTAGTAAATTATACAATTCTGTTAGTTTATATAGTTCCTATAAGGTTCTCTGTAAGTTGGCTTCAGTGTTGGCAACCACAACTTGGACATTAGCAAAAATAAAGAGTTTTAATAAAACATTCCCCTTTAAAGATATCTACAATATTAAACTCTAAAAGCTATTTCTTCCACTGCCTTATAATGTAGTCAAGAAATAAATTAGAAAGTATTGTTGACATAGAACACCCTTATTTATAGTCTTTATTTATAGTTTGAAGATTAGCTCTGTATTTTAATGTTATATTAATCTGCATATCTGCTTATGTATTTCAGATGGTTGTAATTGGGTTTATTCTTGTCTCTACAACTCATAATTTACTTCCATTAATGTTTTGCTGTAGTCAATAAATGTCATATACATCTTTTCATTATATTCTCTCCCCTTTTTAAAATAATTGTTTGAGTGATAATATATTGTCTGAGCAGAACCTTCCCTTCTGAAAGCCAAATTGCTCTTCTAATAATATGCTGCGTATAATTTTTCTTATTCTATCCACATGTATTTTTGCATATATTATAAATGGGATGTTTACTAGGCTTGCTTCCCCTACAATTTTTACAGTCTTGACCCTGTTTTGGAGGTCCAAAATATCATTGGCTCTCTTCAATTCATTTGGTATTTTTCTTTCTTGCCAACATTAATTCATCTAGTCCAAGAACCTCTGTTTAGCTTCTTCTGGAAGATATTTATACAACTCTAAATTTATGTACTTAACATATTACTGTATTTGTAAGGTTGAATAAGAAACAATTTTCAAAATAGGAAAGTTTTAATACAAAATGTATTTCTTATTCTAAATGAAAAAGTTTTCTCATTAATTATGTTGAATTTCATTATCACAAATGTATAAACCAGTAGGTTGTTAATGGAAAATGATCAGGTATATAACGTTATAATTTTCTAGTTTGCGAACGTTTTGAAGTGTTTTACTTCATCTTCAGAGCTGATGGAACAGAAAATTACCAAAGTTCAACAACAAAGTATCATTTATAATGACGTTGAAAATACTAAATATCAATAAAACTTTAATACCAATGTTTTGTGTAGAACAGTTGAGATTTTTTGTTTCTTTCTTTGTCTTGCAAATCTAATGATTTTCATCATGTGTATACAGTAAATTTCTAGTGATGTTTGAAATATTTATTAGTCTTAGTTGTGTTGTTAAATACAGTTTTGTTGTTCAATCCCATCAGTCCTGAAGGAGAAGTAATATCCTTTAAAATGTTGACAAATGAAAAAAAAAATGTTTTATTTGCCCAATCAATTCCTGTTAACACCCTACTGATTATTCTAAATGTTATTTAGAGCTAGAAATAGAGGTTCAGAACATTCAAGATAGAAAAATGAAATATGTAAATAACTGATATTCTGCATCTAATATATTTGCATTTATTACTTGAACTTCATATTTTCTTATTACCTTATCTGAAACATATTATTAATTATTTTATTCAATTCCAATGACATTTACTAATTGCATATGCATTTCCTTACAGATTAAATATGCTCTCATTAACAATCAAGATTTGCACATTCTTAATATATTTCATCCAATTAACAACTGCAGCTAATATTCTTGCAATTCTTCCCTTGGCTTCCCCAAGTCATCATATATGGAACAGTGCACTGATGGTTAAACTAGCAGAGCGAGGACATAATGTAACAGTTGTAAGCGCTGAGGGTCAAAAAATCCCAGTGCCTAATCTCACTGATATCGTAATCACAGGTCTTTATGATGCAGTTCAAGATGATTTTGAACTTGAATCAATGTCAGAAAGTTCTTCAATAATGGTAATGGGTATGTTTTTTGATTTCTTGGAACATGAATGCATTAACATACTGAAACACAACGGATGGAAACAGCTGATGGACTACCCTCCAGATACAAAATTTGATCTTCTTATAACCGAGTCTATTGGTGCAGAATGTCTTCTTGGAGGTATTCAAAGATTTGGAGACCCTCCAATAGTTTCCATAAATGCTTTCAATGTTCCTGATTGGATGCTTCAGACAAGTGGAACACCTATGGTTGTATCTCATATTCCTCATTATTTGCTCACAGCTACTGATCACATGATGTTTTGGCAACGAGTGACAAATGCTTTCTACTATGTTTATTCTTATTATCTCTACCACTATAGCTACTTGCCAGCAATGGATAAAGTTGCACATGAATCTCTTGGCCCAGATATTCCTTCTTATTCAGAAACAAAAAAGAAAATTAGTATTAGTATGGCAAACTATCATCCAGTGTTTGACTATCCCTATGCAATTACACCTAATCTGATACCTGTTGCTGGCATGCAGATTAAAAATCCAAAGCCATTACCACAGGTCAGTTTAATGAAAACTTCAGTACATAGTCAATACTTCAAACAAATTTAGAAATAATGTGAGAATGCATGTGCCACTAGTTTTTTCATCACAATGTGCATTACAATACATGTTCTGGCATAATTAATTAGTGTGAAATGTTTTTTGAATACTGTTTTAGGATTTACAAACCTTCATTGATGGTGCAAAAGACGGAGTAATACTTTTTAGTCTTGGATCTAATTTAAGGAGTGATAAGCTAACTCCAGAGAAGAGAAAAGCCCTAATAGAAGCATTTGCTGAACTACCTCAGAAAGTGTTATGGAAATTTGAGGCTGATTCTCTTCCTGGCCAGACCAAGAATGTTAAAATTTCAAAATGGTTACCTCAAAGTGACATTCTGGGTAACTACAATAGTTTTTTTGTGAATAATGTTTTGCCTGTTAAAAGAATTGTCCACCCCAACTGGGAATCAACTTATTAATATGTCCAGTTGCTCTAAGCTACTGGGGCAGTTAACTCTTCAAACAAGCTTTAAGAGTTAGAAGCCCCTGTGATGAACATATGACTACTATTCGTATAAGTTTTCTCACTGTCACAGTTGTTAGTTCAACAATTGCATTTGTACAGTCAAAACATAATTTATATCAAATATCATTTGTAACTTATTACGATAAGTAGCTATGAGGTTTCAACAGAGGTTGAAAAATGCATTCCCAAGCAAATTTTGATCTTATAAGTGTGACAGAACATCAGTGGTGAAAAATAAAATATAATAGTCCTTTATTATCCAAGACAGAATTGAATAGTCAAGAGATGAAGGAAAACAATCTGGAAATCACTGCTTCTGACCAAATAAATCTCAGAGAACAGAAAGAAAAAACACTCAATTTGGTCATATTTACATTCTATTAAGAGCAGCTTCTGGTCACATAATTAAGCTTCGCATCACTACAATATTTTATCCAATGAAAATTGTTTGGTAAATGTGTACTCACTTAAAATTTATAGATTCAAACTTCATGTCGTATCTGATGAACACAACGCATTTTAGAACTCAGATTAATTTCACTTTCTCTTTCCATTTCCTCACAGCACATCCCAATGTGAAGCTGTTTATTTCACATTCAGGGTTATTGAGTACTCATGAAGCTATTTATAGAGGGATTCCAGTCATTGGAATACCATTTTTTTCTGATCAACATACAAACATTGGAAAGTTGGTGAATCATGGTGCTGGAATTCAACTAAACTACAAAGATCTCACAAAAGAAAATCTCTTGAAGGCTGTTCACACAATTCTGAATGATAACAGGTATGTTTTGAATGGAACAGTTTTACATTACATAGACATTTGCTAGGCCTTAACTTCACTATCTGAATCTTTTGCTCCTAATGCCTGAAGAAACATATAAGATTAGATTCTATGGTGACAGCAGAGATCTTGTGGTACTCCATAACAAAATTTTCTTATCCTTGAAATTTTATAAAAGATAAGATTTCAATTCCTTAATTGGTTCAACATTAGGGATACAGAAAATCCTGGACCCTAATTATTTGTGATGGAATTCGGGGAGGGGGGGGACAACAAATTTCTACGTTACTTTGCTCACTAAATTTCCAAGTGCCTTTACTTACGATGAGCAAGGAATGATTGAATAATAAGTTTACAACAAAACTATTTAATGCAGAGTTGTTACATTTTGATATTCTGCGATTCATTTATTTTTAATCAAGGGTAATGAATTTCAAATTCACACTAAAAATTAACAATTAGAACACAAGAAAATGATCTGTGTAAAAATTATTTTAATAAATTGCAGCAAAAGAAATAATATGTACAAGGCAATTATCTTCTTAATTCCAACAACAGTTTTATAAACTAATTTAATTTTTCTTTACAGTTATAGAGACAACATGCAGAAATTATCTGCAAAGTTCCGTGATAATCCTCAAACACCACTTGAAAGAGCAGTTTTCTGGACAGAGTATGTCCTACGTCATAAAGGTGCACCCCACTTACAATCAGCAGCTGCAGATCTCAACTTTGTACAATACTTTCTCCTTGATGTTTTAGCATTTCTGCTTTCTTTTCCAATTTTGTTAGTCACTCTGACATACTGTGCATGCTGCCAAAGAAAAACCAAGCAGATAAGAAAACATAAGCAGAATTAAAGGTTTCAGAATCTTTGTCTTGTCTGTGTGCTACCACCTCTCCTATCATTCAACAAAATGAGTCTTATATGTGTGACAAAAATTATCAAATTTACAGAAAATAACATAATCTAAAAGAGCTCAAAACAAAAACTGACAAGTGAACAAAAATGAGAAAATGTTCTTCCAACATGTGGACTAATAAGAATAAATAGATCATAAATAGTATGATATAGATTTAATACGTAGTTCTCTCTCAAAAATTTGGAACTGTACCTGCTAAAAATGTTGAAAAATTTTTTTAAATGCTCCCATTTACATTGAATTTATTATGTTTTTATTCCAAAACATCTTACTTGATTTTTTTAAAATTTCAATTTCAGTGTTTTCATTTAATACTGTATGAGGAATGTCAAAAACTACAGGGAGATAAGCCTTCACCATATTGTGTACGAAGTTATATTAGGATATTAAGAAATCTTGCAAAGATTTCTATTATTCCCCAAAAGACAATATTATTTTAAGGAAAAGAAATCAATCATTAATGAATGTTATTTTTATCTCATTTTCATAATGAACAGAGGATATATCTTGGCTTAATTGAAAGTAACTCAAAGATCTTGCAAAAACTCTTATAATTATTGATACTTTGAGACTCATTCAAGGTATAAAATATAATTATGTAATGTTAGATCACAGTTTAATATAACAGTTGCGAAGCTCTAATGGGAGGAGAATTCATCCGTTTGACAGGTCGCACGACACTAGCGCTCCTGGTGGCCAGCAAGAGGAGTTTCTTTAATGTCACTAGGGATAATAGGAGACGGCCGAGAAATTCATAATTTTTAATGCTTAATATTTCAGAACACGATTAAAACAACACGTAGGAATGTACATAACATCTAATAGTTAATGGTATACACATAATAAAATGCCCATTCAATGTTTACCATATGATACAAATTTATTTCTCTCAAAGTAAGTGTACCGTCACGGTTACATAGTTAAAAAATAATTACAACTGGATCATGATAATACATTAACAGTGGTAAAATAACATAATTCAAGATTAGCATGGTATTTACCAACTGACAATGAATCTTTTTTAGCATCCAAAATGATTAAATTTTAATATTTTGGTATTTCTACCTTTTGTTGGCATTTTCTCATTATTAAATTTCATTATATAATGCAATCTTACCCTTATAAATATCTTTAATACAAGCAATTTTGTCCCTTCGCAACATTCAATAGGAAATTCTTTTATTTTCCTCAATTTTTCAAGCAATTCCCACATTTCATTCACATCCCACCCAAGCCCCACATTTCATTCTATGAATGTTTTCTTGGAAATGTTTTTCAAGTTCATTTTCACATTCTTCCAAAAATATGAATGCCCTGTCACTACACACAGTCAAGCCTCCATCTTCCCTGACTGTATCAAATCTCTTGAAATTGGTGTACATCTTAGTAAAGTCATGATCACTTGAAGGGCTCTCACAATCAGATAGGGCTGATTTACACACTGTACAATTATGCACTGAAAGTACTTTTTTCACAATGAAGCCAAACGTGTATCGCATAGAGTTTGCTTCTGCCAGAGCTTTTGGCATACTAACATTTGGGACAGTAAGTGCAGGTTGCTCAGACATATTATTTATGCTACTTAAACAGTAAGAAAACCTCACATTGTTCTCAGAATTTATGTCTGAAATGAGGTGACTCCAGTCAATTACTTCACAATTGCCACTTACACTCTTTGTGCTATTAAAGAGTTTGCAAAGTGTGGCATTGTTAAAAGCAGACATAAACTGCACAACATTTAAACAGTATGCAAATACGTATACCGCATCCCTATTTTCTGGTGCTGCCTCTTGCTCGCCACTGGGAGCGCTGCGGATGCACCGGATGAAAAAAATTGTAGGGAGCTTCGCAACTGTTATATTAAACTGTGGTTAGATATAGTGTCTAGCTGACCCAACATTTTTTTATAAATGATTTTTCATTTATGATAATGAAAATATAAAATTAATATATAATGAATTTTTATTTGTTGACTTACAAGATAATATTTATAACATAAACAATTGACATACTACATGACTTTCATTAGAACATAAATTAATAAAAACTATATGTCTAAACTTCCTTTAGCCAATAACTCAATCTCTTGTTCCCTTGAAGACTTTAAAACTTCTATTATCAGTATTATGATTGTGGGATTTGAATTGGAAATCAATATCTTCAAAATTACATAAAGTTAGCAATTCAACACTAGAACCACCTCTTCCCCTCCTCAACTTCAACAGAAAACATCAAGTAATTTTATCAACAAACCGAATTCGCCATTTTAATTTAAGTCACTGTTATTTATTTAAAAAGATAAATCCAGATCCATATCATAATTGTGATGAAATTATATCTACATCTTGTTTATTAGTTGAATGGGCTTTTCAACTGATCTTAGGAAAAACTTAAAATTTGATACCAATATCCATTCTTTATTAAATTCTACTTCACTGTATTACAAAATTATTAGATACATTTCTAAATATTATAAAATTAGAAAAATATATAGTGTATTTCTTTTCTTGTTATAAAATTCACAATGTTTGTGTTAATAAATATATTTATTGCTTTGTAGAATGTAAATGGTTAAAGTAGGGTGTACTGCACACCCTAGAGAAGCGATGCGGCGGGAGTGGAGGGGGTGGGGTGAGCGGGGGGGAGGGGTGGGGCATGGGAGGAGGGGAAGGGGGATGGGGCATGGGAGGAGGAGGGGGAAGTGGGGAGTCTCCTTACGCACTCAAATTACGCTAAGCGCTTTGATAAAAATGAATAAAACTTACCGAAAGGCGGGTTTCAGGGTTCGTATAATTTGGACACTTGCACACAGGACACGAAAATCCTGCAGCAATTAACCCACGTTCTTGCGCCCATTCAATAACAGCCAAACACCCCCTTTGGCGCAACGCGTAAAAAAAAAGCCACATTTACTCTCACCATCTTAGCACAAACACTCGACACTCAAAAACGCAAATCACAAAGAATTTGAAAAACGCAAGAAACGTAATTGCACGACAACAACGCAGCTAACCACTTCAACAGTTACCCCGTCACAGAAACTCCGACCAGCCACTATTTCGGAATGAAACTCCGACAAGATACGAGGTGAAATTGCCTCCCTTAACTTATGACGTCACGTCAGTGACCAATTACGAACTGTTAAAATTATTTCAGTAGCGTAGTTTTTACAATTTATTTAAATCGCCGACGCCTTCGGCGTGGGCGGTTTCGCCGGCGAGGCTGCCGCGCGCGCGCGCCGCAGCCTCGCCGGCGAAACCGCTTACACTTTGCTTTTTATAAGTATGTAATAAGTTATGCGCATTGCTCTCTACCCCTCCCTACCGAATGGTTCCCCTCATAATCCCCCAAATACCCCTCGTCCCCTCCACCGTGGCTTTCCCCCTCGCCGGAGCGGCGCGAAGCCCCGGTTTGAACGACTTCCTTAGGTTGCACCGTACACTAGACTTCAGCCTTATAAATTGTTAAATGTCAATGATATGTAATGGAATGGAATGTGTAAATATTATTGTAATGTAAAGTTATAAATGAGATTTTAATCGCTACTGACCATGTAGTTGTACAACAATCTAAAATGAATAAATAAAATTAACCCTACAGTAGTTGCGGCATATTTTGAAACATCACTAGTCGCGGCGGACTGAGTCCACACTTAGCTAAAAGTGGATATAGGCAAAGTAGATTAGGAAATTTGTTCTTGATATAACAGACCAATTGCAAAGAAAAGGCATGGGAATGTTATAAGCAATTTAATGAAAAATTATTATCAACACAAATAGTTATTTATGACATATTCTAAATAACTTTTGGCAATAGAGGCTAATAATCTAAAAGTACCTTTTCAGCAGCGCAATTTACACTTCACACTGGTAACTCTCAAATACACCATAAACAATTTCATATATTACTCGAGTTTTGAATGGAAACCACTGTCCATAGTTTTGTTAGCTTTTGCGAGAATTTCCGCAAGAACTTCATAATATTCTTTCGTTTTTTACGAACTAATCAGTCCAATAACGATTATGCAATAGTAATTACTTGGTAATTACCATGAAGCCCTGTAGACTTCGATGTTTATCTGACGTCATATTGTCAAATGACTATTACAATGCGTCTTTTTTCTTTAGACGCAAGAAATATTACAAAATGTTCCGAATTATCGTTTTATTCAGCTCAGGCGACTTTCAACCCGTCGGGACGGACGCCCTTGGGCTTGAAAGTCGCCCTCGGGACACTATAATGGACTCTCGAGCATTTTAGCGGCCGTTGCTATGGACGCCTTCTTAAAGCGTTGTTTAGATGGCTCGTTGCTAAGCGCATGTTTAACGACGTAAATAACAAAAAATAATTTAACCTACATGAATTAAGAGTGTTTCAAATATTATGTATCACATTCGTGGATTTCTGAACAAAATATATTTACTCAGCCTGGATAAAATATACACAAAAACAGAACACTACATTCATAAGTTTTCACTTTTACTCAGTTTTTGCCCATTTATTGAAACCAACGCCATCTTGAAAAACCAACGCCATCTTGTGTTCTTGAAGGCGTTGATTGAAACTAAAAGCAACAATGTTACGCCAGTGCTTGCGTCGGACTGAGAGTTCCAGAGTCCGCAACAACGAGATAGAAATGTAATTCAAGCTCGTTGGTCCGCAATATTGCTGAGCACTACAAAAAGACTACACTAGTCAAAACTGAAACGAAAAAATGATTAAAAACTTTTGTGGAAAGGTACTGAAAACACGTGATGCCTAAGGTAAAAAGTATTAAAAAGGAAGAGAAAAATAAACTGGTGCGGACTGAGCTCGCACGCGAGCACTGCAGGGTTAATAAAGGCAATATTTTTAATGAATCACTGGCTTCTGAATGATACGAAATGCCGTGACATATTCCATCGCGAAGATGGGATTTGAGTTATCTTGAGAGCTCTTCCTACAAAAATCGCAGTATAGTTCCTCGCTCGTCTGTACGGTGCGGGCGATCGGTTTGGGTCGCGATGTAAGATATCCCTTATTTCCGACTTTCAAATTTTTGACCGCTCACCCTCCAATTTTGTTCCAATGTACTTAAAACATGCCTATACAAATTTTTTTTGAGATCGGAGTATTCTAACCCGTGCCGACTTGAGCGCGAATTCGCATGACGGACATGTCCAGAGCATGAATTTTAATCGATCGTATTACTCGTGTTCATAGGTTGCTAATCTAACAGTGTCATATGTTAGTGTCATGTGCAGTGCCGAAGAACGTGTGCTTTTATTAGGAGATAATATTAACTATTAATATAAAACACCAAATAAACGGACACAATTGACCATCAGTCAAGTGCTTGATGTTTTATTTCACAACATATGGGAAGTAAAAAGAACAGTTAGGGCAAGCGCTAAACTTGTGGTTGGTGAGAGAATGATATTTTGGAAGAAAGCAAGAATTTCAACAAGAGCTAATCAGCATTGTTCGTAAAAACTTATTAACTTTTACTATTCGGAGTGAAGAAAATTACAAAAAACGCAAACAAGTGTGAAGATATTTTTAAGCATCGTGAAGATGAGTTTAGAAATAAACTGAACAATGTATTTGATATTGCACATCCGAATGCTTTACAAATGATTATGTTGGAAGAAGAAAGGATGTTTTTATTTCGGCAGAGAGAGCCAGGACGTAAAAGTTATCTTGAAGGACTGGACGAACATCTTGCGGATAAAGAAGAAAGGGCGAGACAAATAACATTACAAGAATAAAAAAGATTACAAATTCTTTGATGTGATACAACTGCATCAAACACTTGACGTCTTGAAGGCGTATACGTCTTTCTTGAAGAAAATTTGGACAGAGCATTATTCTTTCCGTGCCGTCATTACATATATAAAAACTTATTTTATAATGTGTATTTGAATGTAAAATACATTATGTAGTAAGCAATCCTGACACCAATTTTTTAGCATTTTAAAAAAAGTTAAAAAAGATTTAACGCCATTAATTTTCAATGTCGCAAAGAGAAAATGGAAATATTCTTTAATGAGTCCGATTTTAAAGAAATGTTGAACTTTTATGAAAGTAACAAACTAAAGATACATCTTCCGGGCATTGCATCGAACTCAACATAGATGGCAAGAGATATTAAATATTTAAAATGTTTCTGCTCAGATCAGATTCTAAACTATCTTGTGTAGTTAAAAATTCCTTAAATAATGTCTCTCTGTTGTTCGTAACTTTACGTCAAACTGTGGCTTTAGGGCAGTGCAGCTGTAAAAGTTCCTTATCAGGGTACTTTATAAAAATTTCTAAAATTGCATGAAAAGATAGATTCCACAATTTCAAAAGCAAGTTTAAAACAATTTAGACACCGTATGTAGTATTTATTAGAAGAATTGTCTGTCGTACTCTCTAACGAAGCAGGCGTACCAATAAAAATCAAAGTGGTAGCAAGTTTAGACTGAGAAAATCTACACATGGAAGAGAATTCCTTTTTGAAAATAATTGGATGAAGAATACCATGGCAAGCGCAATTGTACACTGATGACCGTTCTTTAATTATTAATTCGTTAATAAACAATACATCTTATTCAATTTAATCATTTCAATGAAAACAAGCCGATTCTGTATCAATCAAAAGCAGATACCTGTTCTCTTGCCTGAAGATGGGTATTAGTTTTATTCAAAACTGTCCTTTAACCTGGAAAAGCAACTTCATATTTAGAAGCTAAAAGGTTATTTATAAAGATGAAAAGCTGTGAATGACTGCGCGGAAAGACCTGTTGAATCAATGCAAGATTTTCATGGACTACTGAATGTAGATGAGGAGCAAAAGCAATTTTTGTTGAGTTGTTCAAGAACATCGTTCACTGTAATCATATTGCAAGAAACAAACACTGAAAAAAAAGTACCCATAATAAAAGTTAAAACCATAACACAGTCTAAAGAGTAAAAATGAATTAAATTATAATATAAAATTATATATTAAAAATGTATCAATAGTTTTCCATTGACTTAACCCAGCAAAACCAATGATCCCTAACATTCAAATTTCGCGCTCAAGTCGGCACGGGTTAATATCAACCTATTGAGATGAAATTTTATTTTTGAGTAAATTGGACTCAATAGAAAATATTTAGGGGGTGAGCCCAAAAAAAATTGCAAAAATAATTTTTTGGGCAATATAAGGGACACCCTAATATACATCTTAAGACATCTGAAACTGTGGCTGTTACACATTACACGACCAATCACGACCTTGCCCAAATGAGACCCAAAGATCGCAGCCCTTATATTCCAGAACTGTGAGAACTAGCCTCTTATGAGCTTCAGTTTTAGACTGGGAGTGAACACACCTATACAGGTTGTCCGGGGAGGAAACGTCGAAACTTCGAAAATAAGCTCTTAAGACAATTCTAAGCATATTTTGTCTAATAAACTACGTGGATATGGTTGAGCCGCAATAAGCACTCAAAAGTTCGTTTGAAAAAATTATTTCCAGGCAAAAATTTGCATTATGAAAGCACAGAAACACTCCAGAAACATGTAAATTGTTTATTATTTACAAAAGAAATTAATCTATTTGCTCAGACAGAAAAATTAAGCGAGAAATAAAAAAGGGGTCGAATTGTGTAAATTGGGTGCTTTTTTATTTCTCGCTTAATTTTTCTTTTTTACATGTTTACATTTAGTACTATCCATACCAAAAGTTTAAAGAAAAAAGTTTGAGCCGTTTTTGAGAAAATCTTGTTTTGTAATTTTTTAAAATTGCACATATTGTACGCAATAATGTGCAGAAACTACTAATTTTTTCAAAAAAATGTACATGACCTTAATGAAAGAACTCACTTTGGAGAAGACATTTTATTTGGAGGAAAACTCTCTATCTGCAATTTTATAGTTGGAGGAAGACGCCGACAAAAATTCAAACTTTGGCAATTTTCGAAAATCCAGAGTTTTCAAGCGACATGAGACCTTCTCTTAAATGACCTTCAGACTATCCAACAACAAAATTTAGTCAAAATTGTTGGCGTCATTTTTTTGAAAAATTTGAAAATGCCCCAGGGGCTTCATATAAAGTACCCTCCAAACCCTTAAAATATCGATTTCAAATTCAAGGACTGCAAAGTTATTCAGATCGATCGAGGAGTATCAATTTTGGAGAAAATCGGCTGAACGGTTTGGTCGCTAGCCTTGTTCACAGACGGACAGACGTTTTGCTTTCAATTGGTTTTTCGGTATCAAGGACCCACAAAATAGGGATTCTGGCTGCACCACGTGTTAGGAGTTTTTTGTTCTTAATTTAGCAACTGGATTTATCCACGTTTTCGTTACCAGGGCTCTGTAATAATAGTTTTTATGCTGAAAATCCGCTGTTTTTTCGCGCAGCATTGCATAACTTTCCCTATAGTATATTTCTCCCGTATAGTAAGGGAAGGAAAAAAACTCATACCCGGGAAGTAAAAATACTCATATAACCATCTGTTGGCGCTTTGAAGCGCTGTAGTAGTATAATTTTAGCAGCGTAACGATGGATTAGCACTATAAGATACAAAAACGTGCTGTTAGGGAACCTCAACGGTGACTGCTGTTATCATGGAGCTGCGAATAGCTCTATGGCTGTTGAAGACGCAATGAAAATGGGCGAGCGTCATGCCCACAAAATTAATTTAGGCGCTAACGGTTACGCATAGATTCCTCAATAAACAAAATGTTGTACCTTTACGCTCAACACCTTTGAGAGTTCGAATCTTCAATGAATCTTCAACGTCTGCTGCAATTGGTTTGGCTGATGACTTCTATCCTTCCAATCATGTCTAAGGTTTAAAAATACAAAACTTATTACGTTAGTTACTATTTTAAATGGTAATAATGGAAATTCATGTTCTCAAAAGAACGGATTGTGCGGCGCAGGCGTGAAAAGATAAGAATATGATAACGAAGTTCATTATTAAATGGCACGTAAAAATACATTATACTGCGAATAATCTTTCTGCCGACTTGACAGCTCCAGGCTGACAGGGCAGAGGGGGTTTCGTTATCCAATCAGAGGCTTCGAATTATGACGTCACTACAGAGTTGCCGACGTTTACTAAGAAACAAATGAAATGCAATGTACTGAAAATTCAAGAGCGCTGAGCGCCCAGAGGAGTGCCATTACTTGTTTGGTTATGCGTCGTGTGTGCGGTTGTTCATAATGATGAAAAGTGTTTTGTTTTGAATTTCTAAAACACAAAGGTAACAATACCATTCAAAATATTATTTAAGAAAAATTGTTTGAAATGGAATTCCATACAATGGTTTTGCATAAGTGATTGGAGCTGTACATTCAAAAGAAAGCTTTTATGTAGAATGTTATAAAGTTACTTTATGCAAATGTAGTGATAATACTTCAAGGCTGATATACTTATGAGACAACGTATATGTACATCCACCGCATTTCTAACTTTTATCTTTATGCCAATGCATTCAGTAGGATGCCTCCTTGAAAACCTTATAAATAACAGGTAAAGTCAGTAACTTCAAAAAGTCGTACAATTGTTTTTATTGTGAACGTTCTGTAAAAGTATGTATTCAAACCAAGAATGTCTTGCTTTTAGATACTTCTCTCTTATAAATCTTTCTTATTAAATACTATGCATCTTCCTTCTTAAAACGCGTCTCGCTGTACTTCCTTTCATCTGCTTTGCGCGTGTTATGCAAAAATGTTTCGTTATTAGTTGCTTTGGCAGGATTATAGTATAATGGACTACGATACAATTATGTAACAGAATTTCATCAAATAAACTAGTGTCATTATTACAAATCTACCAAAAATACAATAAGTTGGACCCGTATGCCTCAACGGCTGATCTGACGCAAGAACGACCATGTGCCTGCCGGCCGAGTAAGTGGCAACATCGCTCTCCCCCACTCCCGGCTGTCAAGTCGGCAGAAGTTTTGCTCGTAGTATAGCATTTCCAGTGGAACTCGATTGCGTAATGTAATGTATTGTTTCGCAATCTTTCGCAATCGAGTGAGGTTACCCAAGCTTTCGCAAACGGTACCAAGACTTTTACATCTATATTTGGAATTTTACATTTTCTCTAGGGAGGAAAAGTATTGGAATCACCTCAAGAATATGTTCTCGAATAACGGTCGTAAAATCCACGCTGAAGGTTTTTTTTTCAGGTGTTAATTCAGGATTAAGGGTTGTTTCAAAGATAGTTGCAGGTGGAGAGGATTGACGGTCAACGGCTAAGGTCATTAGTCCCGTAAGTGAAGTGTGGGTTTTCCTCGAGAGGTGGCGGTGATTTCCCCCCTCTGGCTGGTGCGATCTGGCGCCGACCTACACGTCTGCTTACGGGGTTTTCCCCAACCAGATATCTCCCACCGGCGGGGCACCGCCCCAGCCGGGACAATCTCTAAGCTTCCGACTGAGTTCGCGACAAGTGTGGTAGTGTAGTGTATGTGCGTGTATGCAAGGGGTGAGGATAGGACAAGGTAGAGGAAGGAAAGATCGGTGGATCGTTTGTCAGGATGCTTGTTCCGGCATTCGCGTGATCTTGATTGGAGAATCACGGAAAACTTCCGATCAGAACTGCCGGTCGATAGAATTCTCCAGACAGCGACTGAATTCGAACTAGCTATGCACTAGTGTCGAAAATCCGGGCTCAGTCGGGACTCGAAACCTAGGACCTCCCGGACAGGGGCCTGCAGTGACATCAATTAATATCCTGAGCCACCCAAGCCGGTTTCACGTACAGGTAGTTAGTGTTTTAGCCAGTTTTGTCATATCACAGATACGGTTTAGTTTAGTAAACCGTTGTGATAGCCGAGAGCTTTACAACGTTCCTGTGTCACGCACTTTTAGTAATGCCATCTTCCCATGAAGAAAACAAAATCATATAAGAAAAAATAAATTTGCTTTGAATGGAAGCAATAGTTTGTTACTACGTATTTGTTCGCATATGGAAAACGAAAAGATATGTCTTAAAATCAAAGAATTTGTTTTTGTAAAGTAATGCTGTGTCATGCGAAGTTGCTGTGTCACACACGAGTTTCTTGCGTCCCGAGTGCAATACTTAGTGAACTTTATCTCTAAGTAGTCATCTCTGATTGTCAGAATTTCGTATAATTATGTAACAGTTTAGTGGCCTTGCCCCCCTCTAATTTTTTATCAATGGATAAATATGAAGAGCAGGAAAATCTCTCAGCAATCTTCAATCACCAAACCCATACTGCACACGTTCATTGTCATAATCTGTGTAGCCAAGATTCATCCAGTACACTCTCCTCATCTAGGTTTCATATATTTGGTAAGTAATCGTAGACATATTTTAAGAAATGTTGTAATTTTAGTAGTTTTTTAAGGGCGAAAAAGTCCTTTGTACGCATTTCTTCGGAAGGAAAGAAAAGCCTATTGTCTTCAGTCGCAGATTTATTGTGAAACTGCAACAAAATACAATAATTATGGGTGAAGAAACGCTGAGTGTATTGGCACAATAATTCTGTCACAGATCCATATGCAGTGTCTGTCAGTAAAAGAGTGAGATGGAATAAAGGTAGTACGAACAACATTTTACAGTGTTCTTGCTGTATCGGGCAACCATCCAAATAGTACTACACTGAAACCTTTATGTATCGAAATTGTGTTTTTAACTAGGTTTTTACAAAGGGCAAAATACTTTCATTTCCGCAGAAGGAGTCCATCAAGGTGAACATATACAAAATAAGTTGTGAATGGTGTTTGTGCACAAATTGAACTCACTCTTTTGCACAAGCAGAGAATTTTGTCTCGTGATAAGTAGGGCTCGGATAATTATGTACTAAAAATTAGGAAAATATGTACATATATATGTAATATAATGTATAGAAATATGTGCTAAAAAGTAAGAAATATGTAACATTTTAATTATTATATCAATTCGTTTTAATAAACTATTTTTGCTTAAATATTGATCTTTAGACAAAATACTCGGAAAGAACAAAATTAAAACATAATACTACTCATAATTCTGTTATTTACAATGATAATTATTAACGATGAGAAACAAATATTTGTTTCAAACACTTAGAAAGTAGCTGAATGTGACGTTGCCGACGCTTTAAACTACCTTCGGTTGTTTGACTGTTTTTTTTTCTTTCTTCGTCGCCTTCATCTTCTTTGTCTTCTTCTTCGTCGTCTCCTTCTTCATCTCTTTCTTCTTCTTCGTCGTCGTCTCTTCGTCGTCGTCCTCGTCTCTCTTTCTTTCTCTTCGTCAGTATTGGTACTGGAGTTTAATCAACGCCACCTACATCTAATTAAGAGGTGCTGATTTAGTTCTCCGGCATACTGACCAAGGTCACAGCGTCAAAACCCGAAAAACCACGTTTCTGGAAATTTCTTCGAATTTTATGGCCATATCTAGAAACAAATTATCAGTTCCCCATCAGGAGGCCGGGACGCATCGAACGACACCTCGTTTGTCTGGATTGGTGCACAGGAAGTGGTCTCCCCGTGAGAGACGGAACGGCTCATCCGCAAGCATGCACACGAGGAGTTTACGCAAGTACTATACAGGAATGAAATTTTTCCTATTATCTGTTCTAGGGCCTTGTACTGACTAAGTGTTCCACATCGCACGAAGTTACTGGTGTATATTTAAACTTTGTCCCAACATGTCAATGTTCAACGCTATTCACAGATTAGGGAATAAAAAGATTGCTGTTTGATATAATTGACTCTTAGCACAAATTCTGCTGTCTTAATGCTTGCTTAATGTTCTCACCCAAGACGCTATTGCTTCTTCACCCAAGACTTCTCTGAAAAGATAAACCAAACTTTGCTTGTGGCAAATTCCCAGTCTACGCTACCACAAGGTTTAAGCCAATCGCCGTGAATTATTTTCTTTCCTTTTCTTATCCAAAAGCTGCAGTGCCACATCATGATTTTACTCTAGGTTTTCACCTCAGAGATACTTTACAAACAAGAGTTTAAGCAGCAGTGCAACAATCGGCGAAAGAAAACTGTCAATGGCGCTTTCTGAGCTGCGTTGGTGCGTGTAATGTTTAGCGAAGGGTATTAAGGTCAAGGGAGACCTCTGGAAAATGCGTTGTAGGCGCGAGTTATCTTCTGCTAGACATCATTTTCATACACCAACTTCCTTTCCGAGCAGTGTTTTTTCTCTGTTATACTCGGGCCTGAAATCTAGACACTGGAAGCTTTGGAATGCAACAACGCCTTGCCCTTTTGTAGGATTCTGCGTGCTGCAATATCAACATTTTTACGCGATGCAATAGCACCAATTTAGAGAGGAGGCTGAAGAAAAATTGTTTGACCATGCTGAATATTTTGTCTGGGTGATTCTTTAACAAAAACATGTGGGTGAATGAAGAATTATACAAAAAGAATGCAGCAAAACGGAAATATTAAGAAATATTTAAAAATATGTACTTTTGCGTAAAATATGTAAATATATGTACTTACGGGTAAAATATGTAAATATATGTACTAAAAAGTCATTGGTTTTAGGCCCTAATCGACATGAAAAGTAAATATACCGTGGTTTTGACTTGATAGAGTTAACCCACGGAAATATGTAATTACATAATTATCCGGGTCCTAATGATAAGGAATGTGCTTCGTGGTCTGTATTATAATATGTTTTAAAGATGATTTATTTATTAGAGTGAAGAAATGGTACTCAAGGCCTTTCTTAATCTACTACTCAGGACATTCACCACAATTAACTGCAATTAATTAACAATTCTTCATGTCATGATTCATTTCATTTTTTTAGTAAATTTTGAATTTCGAAGGATCTTTGTGTTAAGTATACCCTCAAAAACAAAAAAACAAAAAATCATTTCAAATTTCCGGAGCTTCTAGTCGAACTACTTGATTGGAGAATACTCATTTTGGAACAAATCCTATGTATACTTTAGATGCTAACTGTTCACAGACGGACGGACGGACAGGCTTTAAAATGTAGTTATTCGGTGTTTGAGCAAAAAATTTGGAGCGATTTTTGAGAAAATATTGAACATGTTGAGGCTCCATGTAATATAACCTCAAAAATTAAAATATCAGGGTATTATAAAACTCACAGGGCCTCAAGTTCATTTAGATCGAACGAAGAATATCAATTTTGGAGAAAATTTTGTAAATGGTTTAGGGGCGAGCCGTGACCGCAAACGAACAAGCACACAGGCGGACAGTTACGTTTTACGATATCGAGGACCCACAAAACACGGATTCCGACTACACAACGTGTTAGAGGAAGTAATTTACTACAAATTGGACTAAAATTCTTTCTCTTCTTCGTTAGCAGGGTCTGACAAGTAAATTTTTTGTCGATAAAAATGCAGATTTCCGAAGCACAAATACATTACTTCCTCTTCTTACGAAGTAAGGCGAGAAAGTAACAAAATAGAGACCCCAATTATGTCGTCCTCTTCTTACGAAGTAAGGCGAGAAAGTAACAAAAATAGAGGCCCCAATTATGTCGTCCTCTTCTTACGATAAAGTAACAAAAATAGAGGTCCCAATGATGTTGTCGTCTTCTTACGAAGTAAGGCGAGAAAGAAACAAAAATAGAGGTCCCAATTAAGTCGGGGTCTAGGTTACGTCGGGTTATGTCAGGACCATGTTATCCCAGCTATCCCCTCCCTTTCATTGTGGGTGTCCCTGAACGATTACGCGGATTCGATGGTGTGACGGTTAGCGTGCCGGACTGTCATACGAATGGACTGTCATACCCAAGTTCGCGGGTTCAAAACCGATCGAAGCCGTGGATTTTTAAGGGCGAAAAAAATGCTTCGTACTCCTTCCTTCGGAGGGGAAGTAAAGCCGGCTGGCCCATGTTAGTAGATTTACTTGCATGTAAAAGATCCTCAAGCCTAAATGACGCCTCTGAGCTAAATTCAAATCGCCTGTTTCGTCGCCCGAGATAATTACCTCCTTTCTCCGCTAGTTGGTGAAAGGAGCGTAGCGAAATTTGCGTGGTCAGACGGAAGAGCGGGCCTGATGGCCCGAGTCTCGCCACGTAAAATAAGGCATTAACTATAACTAACTATTACGTTAGATTTTGACCGTGCTTGTTGGGTTACGGTACCACTAGCGAGCAAACTGCCTCGTGGTACGGATCAGAGATGCTCGACCTTGAGTGACGTAACGTCTGGCGTGGGGGCATTTATAACGCGAAAAGACAGCGAGCGGCCAGCGCACGGGTGCGCTGTGCAGGCGAGACGGCCGTCTTCGCAGAAAACAGCCAACCAGGTTTTGTTCACTTTCATCTCCGCAACTGTGCACGTTGAAAGTGTGAGTGAAAAGCACGCGCCGGCAGGTGAGTGACATTACAATATTAGGAGCCAGCAATTGATTAAATGATTGGTGATACCGGGCGCATCAACGGCTAAGTTTATTAGTCCCGTAAGTGTAGTGCGTGTTTTATCGCTGGAAGTGGCAATGATCTTCCAGGATGGTGAGATCAGGCGCTGATCTACTCGTCCACTAGCGGAGTTTTTCTCAACCAGGTATCTCCCACCAGCGGGGCACCAACCCAGCCGGGCGAAGCTCTAAGCTCCCCACTAGTCTCCCGACAAGTGCGGTAGTCTAGTGTGCGTGAGTGTGTAAAAGTAAGGGATGAGGATATAAAACGAGGAAGAGGAAGGAAAGATCGCGCGCGGTCCGCGGTTCGTTTGTTTGGGTACCGTTTCGGCATTCGTCTGATGCTGATCGGAGAAATCACGGACAACTACCGATCGGAGCAGCCGGTCGCTAGAATTCTCCTCCACACAGCGGCTGAATTCGACATAACTATGTAGCCAGTGTCGAAAATCCTGCCACAGACGGGGTTCGAACCCAATAGCCTCCCGGTCAGAGGCACTGCAGTGATAACAGGTGATGCCCCGAGCCAACTTTGTCGGTACCGGCGCCTCGTGTAGGCGAGACGGGCGTCTATGCAGACAACGGTCAAGCAGGTTATGTTTACCTTAATCTCCGATACTGTACACGTTGAATGGGTTGAATGAAAAGCAGACGCTTTGAGGTTAGTGAAACTGCAGTGTTGGGGACCATTAAAAAATACGTTAGCAAATATTTGTTTTATAATCAAATTAGTTTTCTAATCCATCTCTCGCAACGCCTTCTCCACTGGGGTAAGATAAATATTGCATTCGTACCACCCCAATTCCTGTGTTAAAAATTAAAGTAAATCTTCAAAATTGAATGTTTCGTACACTGTACACATTAATTCAACACGGGATAAATTTCTGAATAATTACATCGTTACTTCATACTTTCTTAAAGTAGCAGCGACTACATAAGTTTACATTATATTAATTGGAAAGCCTAAATTGTTGTTATAACGAATATTACAATAATATCAGAATTTGAATACAACAAAGAAAACTACAAAAATTATATTTAAACTATAAATCCACTAACAATTTAACCAAAATGAAACACAAAAAAATACAGTTTTTGGCGGGTAATTCTTAAGTGGAAAGTTGTTATGTGTGCGTGTTTCCTAAAAGAATAGTTACATTGTTTTGTTGTAAATTTTATATTTGAAGTTTTTTGTTGTATTCAAGTTATGACGATCTCTTATTTCAATATTCGTAATAATAACAATTTGTACTTTGAAGAAAATAATAGAGTAAGTGATGCAAACATGTGGTGAGAACGTTCAATTGTCATTAATACCCCTCCCTTTGCTTTTATCGCCGTTTTTTAATACATATGTATTCTTCATTCAGAAATAGATATTACAATTTTCATTCACTTTTTCATGTGCATTAAATGACCTACAACTATCCTCATTTCCTAACCTAAAAGCTATCTCGGGAAGGTGTACAGGAAAGTGTAGGAAGCTACAATCAGCATCTACTAGAGGATATGTTTAGGAAGGCGTTAAAAGGGTATCGGATTTTTATTCGTGTTGGAGAATAGTCTGTTGAGGCGAGGTTGTAGTGGACGGCGTGTGGTGTAGAGTTCATTCGTCACAGGCTGTGGCAACCCCCTCTCCCTGGTAAAAGAAAACGTATTTTTTGGATGGCCCTACAAGAGGTAGTAGAGGTACAAGAGGTTTTTTGAGGTAGGCCTGAGTATATTGGGTTACTGATGTCTAGAATTTCGTATTACGGGATAGACAATGGAATGACCAGATGACCTGATAGTTTGTGGTGGATTAGTGTTGACTGGCATGTTGTTGTGTGTGCTTAAATATTTCATAGAACATTAGTTGTATTATGTTAGTTAAATTTTGGTTAGATTGTTAGTGGTATTTTGGTTTATATTTCATTCTTCAAGTTTTCTTTGTTGTATTCTAATTTTTACAGTCTATTATTCGTAAGCCACATATTTAAAAATCTTATTTGCGTCATCTTCGATTGCTTTTTTTAAGTAATATGCAAAACCTCAGTGACTTACAAATATTATGAAGCCTTTTTTCAGCACATTTAGACAAAACAAGTTCATAATCACTGACAGATTGCGTTGATCAATTCAATCGCAAATGTAAAGATAAAATGGGGTCATTTATGAGATAATTTTGAAAATGTTTTAGCACGGGTTTGCTTGTACTAACGGAGAAGAGAAGTTGGATATGTGAAAAAATGTTTAACACAATCTTGCGCAATCATAACAAACGGGTTAACACATGTTCTAAAAAGAGCCGTGATTCATAACAATGAAGAGATAAAGAACTGTAGGAAGAAAGCCTGATGAACCACACGTGTTGTCATACTTCAGCACCTTAGCATTTGGAGAGTTTACCGTAGGACGATAAGATAACTAGGACAGATACTCTAAGAGGTTTGCACTTTTGGTATAACGGTAGGTTTCTGTCGACCCAGCAGACTCGTTCACAACTCAAAATACATAATCAACTCATCATCGGAATCTTACCATAGTGATTACTAACATAGCAAGACAAAACCAAATTAATAGACAACAAACCAAACTTGTGAATCCCCAGACTTCCCGCAGCTAAGACGTGAAAATCATATTTTACGGCTAATGCACCAATTTGGATTATTCGCGAATTAGCCGATTAAAGTTCACACTATCCTAAATGGGTAGATACTGTACGAAGTAAGAACAGTACAACTAATGTTTGGCAGGTGCACGTTTTGACGCGAAGAGATTTTGTGTAATCCTGGCAAAAAACAGGGCACGATGACAGGCCTAACCATCAGGATGAAATAATTGAATTCATATTTGTCAACTCAGATTTATTGAGAGCCGGCTTTCGACGGCTTTACCGTTATCTGTCTACATATGTACAAATAAATACATCTTAAAAATGATAAAGAAGAAGATAATACAAATAATTCGATTAATACAAGTAAACATGAGTACATTTAAAAAATTGTTTTCCAATAAAAAGAGGGGTGTAATTCAAATAAAGAAATTAAAATAGATACATTTTTTAAAACAATATCAAATGAAATTTCAAAAAGTAAAACCGAATAAGTTGAACCGCTTACCTCGTTCTTTACGGGGCGAAAGCAGGGAGACAGTGCGCAGAGGGAAGTTTGAGACACAATTTAAATGAAGACCTCGGGGCAAAATATAATTAATTTTCCAAATACTCGTACTTTTAGTTCTTATAAATTTTATTTGCACCTATTAATTTTAATTTTACATATGAATATTTTACATATCAATGGCACTAAGAAATTACAGACATCGATATTCTTCTTTATACTGATGATACATCAAAATAATAGCTTCAATTCTATTGTTTACAGTTTATCGTTATTTCTTAGCGAACTCAATGCCAGTGGAGGAACAATTTGTACTTTATTTTTTGTATGACTGTTGTTTCTATATATTAAACCCATTATCGTAAACAACTACGTGAATATGCTTGGCTTACTTTGGAAGTCCTATCAACAAACCACTTCGGGAAAGAATCTCCAGATTTTTTGTGTTGTATTACACACCCTGTTCATGTAAGTTTTCATTGAAATTATTGTGCCATATGAAATATTTCTCCACGGAGCATTTTTGTGAATCGAATGGATGTATAACGGGTAATAAAACTAAATCGGATAAATGGAAAAGGACAAAACCCAATTCGAAAACAATAATGTTCGGAACGTTGCTTTCGAAAAAAGAATTAGGAAAAATGAATGGTAACGATGTAACTTCGTTAAATGAGATTTTCCAAATATGTTCATTAGAATAACGTGATTCCTCTACATGCCCAAGAAGTTTGTAACATTTATGCAGAAACTTACTGTATACATGAAGAATGTTCTATATAATTTTAATTTTCTGTCTACAGGATTCACCAAGAGGCGAAAGAAAAGAAAACTGACATCATGAACAAGATCATCTCAACTCTCCTTTTACTGGGCTGCGTTTCCTTCTGCAACACTGCAAATATACTAGCGATTTTAACTCTAGCCTCACCTAGCATTCGTTTGTGGAACACAGCTTTACTGACCGAACTAGCCAACAGAGGACACAACCTCACAGTTCTAAGCACAGAAAAGCAACAGAACACGGTAGCAAACCTAACTGACCTCCCCTTAGAAGGTATTTACGAATACGTTGGAGGATACGATTACGACGTATTGACTGAAGCTTCCACATTTTACTGGATGCGGGAAACATTTGCTTTTTTTGAAAAGGGTTGCGAGTTTACGCTTAGAAGTAAAAGCTTTAAGCAGTTAATGGACTATCCGCCGGATTTTACATTTGATTTGGTTTTGATGGAACCAATTGGAGTGGAATGCTTACTAGGTCTTCTTCCGAGATTTGGGGACCCACCAACAATAGCCGTAAACAGCTTCTCCATTCCCATGTGGACCCTTGATATTACGGGTACACCTGCAAATCCAGCGTACGTCCCCCACTTTTATTTACCTTACGACGACAATATGAACTTTCAAGAACGTGTTTTGAACTTTCTGGCTTACATGTACACCAAGGTTTATTACAATTATTTTTACATGCCGTTCATGGAAAGAGAAGCCAAAGCGTTCTTTGGGCCACAGATACCGTCTTTGTACGACACAATGCACAATGTCAGCATTGCGCTGTCGAACTTTCATCCAACGTTGGACTCTGCTTTTCCGACCGCAGCAAACCTGATTCCCATTGGTGCCATCCAGGTGAAAGATCCAAAACCACTGCCAGCGGTAAGAACTTGTTTTAATAACATTGACGCGAAAAGTGTATAATGAGAAAGATTTAAAATACTTAAGGACACATGTACATGGATATTTTTTAGAAAAAAAATACTTTTATAATACAAAAAATTCTGCTTTTTCCTGAAAAAATTACGCATATGTTTCATATGTGTAACATTTCGGGAAGTTTTTTTTTAAAAAATCAATTTTAAACATATCGTGTCAAACGGCAACGCTCCTTTTAATTCTTACATTTTCTTCCACTTTATTTCTTGTTCCACTGAAGATATTTCGATGGAATAATTTTTTTTCAACTGTTGATAGTTCGGCTAGAGCATGGCGCCAACAGCTTGTTGCGATGCTTTCTTGTTTATTCTGTTTTTACATTTTAGAATCATTGTGTTGATGTCTGATCAGGGTTTTGCGTATTCATTGCCAAACTTTAAAGTGAAATTCCCGTAAGTTACATTTTATCATATAAATATATCATATAAATCTTTTATAGAAAAAAACTATAAAAGGTTAAAAGCTGATATTTTCAAATTAGGTTCAGGACCCTGTTTACAATAACGTAGATTACAATAAATGTTCCAGATTCAAAACAAACAAATATAATGTAGTAAGCTTTTAAAAATGTTAATTTTTTACGCATATAATTTAAAAGTTATTTCACAAACAAAATGTAGCTATAAAGGATTTTATAGCAGTCTACTACTTTGATAATTATGTGATCTAAACGTCTTCTCCCAAATCTGATTTATCTACTTGCTATGGTTTCAGAGAACATAAAATTACTTGGCTAAAGAGCAAACTAAAAAAAATCAAAATGATATAATAAACTAAAATATAAAAACAAAAAATACAGTAAGATATTAAAATGAAACTGATATTAAATTATGTAGAAGGGCCCATTTACACTGTGACAATTTTAATTGACATCGATATCAAAGTTTCCCAGAAATTGGGCATTGAAAATGTTTAATTTTGATTTATTATTTTTATTGCGTTCTTTTCACATACGTGTGCCTTTAAGGTCGCTCCACAATGGCCTGCAAACGGGAAGGGCTACGAGAAGATGGGACAGCAAATGCGATATCTTATATATTATTTCTCAAGGGGCTGTTTGGTCTTTTCAATAAATTGGGCGACATACGAAACCGATCTGTATAAAGAAGCAATGGATTGAAAAAATCGTGTTTCTTTTCACCTGCACATGTGACATTCGTATTGAAAAAGGGCGTTAAAAATACCTAAATATTAAAAAAAGTAGTAATTCGGGATCTGTAATATCTGATTGCCGCGCGATCTATCGGAAGAAAATTACACTCGGACGGTGGCGGGAAATACAATCTCAAGCATTTTTGTTTGTTTCAATTTAGTGTAGGTTGTGTAAGCACGTGAACGTGGTTTTCTACATTGAATAGAAATCTTGAAATATGAGAGGTTAATTAGTGATCTTAGTGAGGTTAGGTCGTTTATAATGCTGGAATACAAAAAAAGAATTTAAGCAGAAAACAGTTTGGTTATTTGACTAACCGTGCGATTTAATCGCACGGGATCTCACTAGTATAATAAATGCCAATGGGAAGAGGAATAACGTAATGAACCTCCAGCGGCAAAAGAGAGAACTTGAAGAAACAATTGCTGAAACCAATGCACCTTTATCTAAGCTGTTCTGTTCACGCTTTGATTTGCCAGTTGAGATTGAAAATATGTAAAAACTACTACAAACGTATGGAAAATTTAACTAACTTTTTCGAAAACCAAACAACTCTAAAGAACATTAATGAAATATAAACTATTTTGGGGGTGGTATTTTAATTTTAAGTATTAACATGAATAGAAACATAAACTAGAATTACTAAAACGAACTAATACAACTCAAATGTGACTAACGAATCCCGACTCAAACCGTAACTTTGCAAAACCACGCTCTAACTTCAGTAACGCTCTAACACGCTCAACTGCGTTCCAGACCAGTGTCGCGCATAGGCCCCATGCTTGATCAACTAGAAAACTTCGCCGTCATTTGCCTTTCATTGGTCGACAGGATTCCTGTTGCCGAGCCAAGAACATGTAGACTACCCTTCCCCTTCCTGTCAAGCTTCGCTTTCCCGTCTATGTTGTCAACGTCTGCCTGTGATGTCTAGAGACCGGAAAAATATGTAATATGAAACGTCAAAATATGTACATAAATATGTAATGAAAACAGTACGAATATGTAATAAATATGTAAAATCGTACAAAATATGTAATATTAAAACACTCTAATTTTAAAACTCATTTACATGATACAAATATACATTTATAAAAAATTCCTATACAAATTTTAAAAACAATGCAAACGTTTTAAAAATCACTTGGAAAGCACATGTTGATGCACACTTGTACCATACAACTTTCCCATCAGTAGTAAAAACTTCACAAACTGTTCGGGAATGTAGCAGCCAGACTAGACGTAATAGAATCCATTGTACAAAACTGGCAAAATCTTCGACCAGCAAACAATCACTGCAGAAAGGAATATTCTCATCGAACTGTTACACGACGGCGATCGCCAAAGTTTCTTGGAAATTAAAATTAAAGGTCACGAAACGCGGAGTCAATGACACTTTTCACACCTAAAGGTGAGAATGATCTGTCGCTGACGCGCACTTCCCGCCACTGAGACAACTGAAGCAGACGCGTCGGATTGTTTGAATATCCGACCGCGTCTTCACGAAGCGTAACACGAGCAGATTTTTTTAAAAATACTCCTTTTCATAAAATATGTAAGAAAATTGACAGAAAAAAGAAATATGTTGAGTAAATAGCGAAATATGTAATATAGTGCCAAATACGTAAACATTTGTAACGAAAAAGTTGAATATTGTGTTAGGACGGCGACAATTCGTCAAGATTACAATTTTGAGAACTGTAAGTAGAAAGACAAAAAATATGTAATTACATAAACATCCGGTCTCTAGTGATGTCCGTTCTTCAACTTTCTTTACGTTCCCGTTCGCGAGCTATTGTGGAGCAGCCTTGAAAGTGGGGATGATTTAAATCAATGAAATGAAATTAATTTTTTTAAACTCACTTATTGAATCAAAATCATTTGCTTGCTTATTTTTAACCTCAATTCTGTGCTTAAATGATAAGTATCCTTTTTTAGGATCTCAAAAAATTTCTTGACGAAGCAAAGGAAGGTGTAATATACATGAGTTTCGGAACCAACGTACGCAGTGACCGGTTATCATTGGAAAAGCGGAAGACGATCCTTAGTGCTTTTGCTGACTTGCCCCAAAGAGTGTTATGGAAGTTTGAATCGGATTTGCCAGATGTACCAAAAAATGTGTTGGTACGCAAATGGTTTCCACAGAATGATATCTTAGGTAAGTATTTGTTGTGTTTTTGTATAAGATTGAGACAGGTGGCAAGCAGAATTATAAGGACATTCGTTTCCATTAATCTTTCTTTATTCGACTAACTTGATACAACGATGCATGAATATATATTTATTTCGATGTTACTGTGGTGATAGAATATGGGAAAAGCTTTGGTTACTACAGTATTTAACACAACTAAAGAGCTGAACACAGATTAACATATCATGTCATAAGAAAGTTGCATAAGTTTATTATATTTACTGAAATGGAAAAACAATCACAGGCAGGCATGTCTCAATGTTGATCGGTGGTTATAGAAACGTTTATATGCGCACGTTTTGTTGTGCTCTCCTTTTGTTAATTGCGGGAGGAGAATGGCGTGGGGGAGATAAAGGGTGTTTTTCAAGCAGTCCTATGAAATAAGCAGTTTTTTCTCCTACCTGGGAACAAGAAATTTCTAGTTTTAAAATGTTGCAAACTATGATTGTTGGTATCTTTATTCAAAATAAAATAGAAATTTTATTTTGGGCCGGAGGTCCTCGGGGCAAAAACATCTACTTAACGCCCTAGATACATAAACAATTATTACATCCCGGTCCACCCTGCCCCACCCTTCTCGTTCTGTTCAACCTGTTCCCCCATCCGCCCTGTCTCGCCAGGACATCGCGATATCCGCCATGCCTAGATGGACTGGGGGTTGCGTTTCTGTGTATTAAAATTAACTTGGGTTATGCCCGCATGTAGACTGTCGTTCATCACAGTGTGATAAGATCCTACGTCGGGCTATAATCTACTTACGTCTCAAAAACCATTAACCCGGCAACAGATGGGTTGGATCTATGAGACCCACGACTTACAAAAACTTCAGCCAATCATGTACACACAACACCAGAAGCCTCTTCGTGTCTCTACCTTTTTTAAAATTTTCAAATGAAACGTTTAGTGTGATAATTATTGCCGTATAGGTTATGTACGTGATTATATACGTAATTTGTTTCGTGCTTGGGTCTCTCAGACCCAACCCATCTGTTCATGTAACTGTAATCGAGTAGGTACGTATTCGTATTATTAGAATTATTTATTATTGTGATATAGATAATTATGTTATTTTTGTATATTATTACACACCACTAAAGTAAAAATGAAATGTAATGTAATAAATGAGTAAACCTTTCCAGCGATATGACGAAGATGGTTTTAAGGCCTCATTGCGCTTCTCCTTCAATTTACCAAATATTTTTGACACAAACAATAAATACATAATATATTAACAATAATGCTTTCTTTTATATCAAAATAACATAATGAAGTCCTCTAACAATGATATAAACAAAATATTTGCTATGTAATTCTTGTTTTTGAATCCGCGTCTCTCGGATCCAGCTCATCCGTTCGTGTTACATTTTTTCATGCATCCGTTGCCGGGTTCAATCGATTGATCCTTCTCGGAAAACTTTATTTCAGCTTCGTTAATTTCTTCGTATAAAGTGATCTTGCCTGTAATTGTTTATTCATATTTTGTTACAGCTCATCCCAACATCAAAGTATTCATTACGCATTCTGGGTTGCACGGCACCCACGAAACAATTATTAGAGGGGTACCCGTAATTGGAGTACCCTTTCTTATAGATCAGCATCCGATTATACGGAAGATGGTGAAGTTAGGCTGTGGAATTCTTTTGGAGTATAAAGACCTCACGAAGGACTCTTTACTTCAAGCGATTCACGAAGTAATTGGAAACCCAAGGTATGTTCTTCATATAAATCGCCTTATTAGTACTCGGAAGGTTCTTCCTGATCTGCAACCTTCAACCTGATCTTCATCCACATGTTTCTTCCTTCGTCCGCTTGGATGAGAAGGGCCGTCAGCCCTCATATTCTTAACAATCCTGTACTTAAAATTTCAAATATATATATGCTAAGCCTTCCATTTGAGACAAGTGTTTCGTTATTTCTGATGACGTTTCTCTCTAAATGACTTTCTCGTATATATTCAATTCCTTAAATTTCATTTGCATATTGTGTGGTCTTCAAATGTTGATTTGTTGAAGTAACCACTTTAACTCTTAATTACGTTACGCTAATTATGAAATGGAGAGATTAAGAGTACGCAATGCAATAAGTTCTCGATTTTTTTGTTAATATAAATTTCCACTTAACAAACCAAATTATAAAATATTTTGCTCACGGCATAGGTGCACCGGATCACAAAAAAATTCATTTTCCGCATGTCAACGCTTTCGCGCTTCATTGTACTATAGTCATGGCAGGAATATAGACCTACAAACAGAGTATTTTAACACTCATCATCCTCACATTCGACACATTTGAAATGAAACTTTACATCTTATGTTCACATTATAACCGCCATTATACAACCAACTCCACTTTCATTGCAATATATGCCAAAGGCCAATGGTTACCAAATATGGTAATTTAAACAATCCCAACAGTAAATTTTACATTATAGTATACACGTCGTGCTACTAGTGCACTGAAACACCTTTTACGAAAACCCTATTACACTGTAAATCAATTAATATCTTTAAACATGTCTTCAAACAAACGACTTTAAACAACTCTCTTTGAATAAAAAATAATAATGATCAGTAAAATTTAAAAAATAGTACACACAAATGTATAATACAATCCATTGTATTAATGTAATCTATAATCAGCCTTTTTCAACCATTTATAAAACTCTAATTACTGTGTAAGTATGAAACTGTAAACAATATGTCATATAAATACTCATCGTCATAACCTTAGCTGTTATATAATGCGATTCTAAATAAACAAAATGTTTAAAAATAATTTGTATTCAGTTACAGACAAAACATAAAGGCGCTGTCGGCAAGACTCCAAGACAACCCTCACAAACCTTTGGAGAGTGCAGTGTTTTGGACAGAATACGTCATCCGTCATAAAGGAGCCCCTCATCTCCAAACCGGTGCCAGAAATCTCAACTTCTTTCAGTATTTCCTCATAGACGTTATTGCGTTTTTACTAGTTATTCCTACTTTGTTGATGGTTGCGTTATATAAAATTTGTTGTAGAAGAGAGTCTACCCATAAACGCAAACAAAAGCAGAACTGAATTAGAAATTATCAGTAAGGTTAATGTACAACTATTGTTTATAATAAATTATTTTTACAATGCACAAGAAAGCTTTCTCGAGACATTTTTTACAAGTGTTATTTAGAAGTACTTTTCAACATAAATGATCTATGTAAATAGAAGTAAGAAAAAATGTTTGTACAGAAAAAACTTTAATGGAATTTCCTGCTATAAACTCGTGAACATATTCACTTGCAGCTAATTACATCTCGAGTTAAGATTTTGATTTATGGATTATTTCTTTATACTCTCCCATTTCCAGAAAGTGTAATTCCAAATCCAAAACCTTTCAATTTATGTTTTTTCGAAAAATTTTGAAATTGGCAAAACTGCAATGAGGCATTTCTGAAATTGGTTTTAGAGAGGGATAACATTATTTATATGTATTTGCTTGGTTACGACTACAGGTAAGGAGAATTGAAACAGAAAATTTGCAAACGACTAACGATTCACCAAAATGTGTAGCAAAACTTCATAAAATGTAACAGATATATAATTTATGTTTATTGATTTCCTTCAGAAACAAAAACATTGCTTTAACTTTTATCCATTATTCGATTCCTTAGGGGAAGCCTTAAGGAGGACCGATCCTCTTGAAAATTTCGAAAAGAGACCAAGAGCCTTACATAATAAAATATTTTATTTCTGTAGAAATGTTCACTCCGTGGTTTTCCGCTCCGTTATCCTGACAATTTGAGAAATTGTTTATTAAATTTAGAAAAAGGTTCTTCAAGCTAACTGGCATATGATTGAATACAATATAAAATAAATTTATAAATTGGATCATTAGAGCTATAATATCATTATTCTTTATATTTCGTTATATTTTATTCATTTACTATGGGACTCAAAAACGTAGTTCCCTCATATGTTGCTTTAAGCAGCGAACGTCCATGTTTGATTCTTATAAACACTAATAATTGTTATAAAGACTGCAAATGGGCAATTTTCTCGTTGGTCGTGAATGGACGCAGGTAAAAATCATTTAGGTGAAACAAAGAACTTACTCAGCACAGTGTGATTATATTTTAAGAATGCTCCTGTAAATATATTTTTTCAAATTTCGTAGATTAGTATTCTTTGATTTTAACTTTTAAAATCATAAATGAGGCACATAGATATGGATTAAATGCGTCCCTGGAACCGGGAAACTATTACTTTTCAGTAGAAATCATCAAATTTTGTAGAGGGTCCCTGAAATCTCCCACGTCTATTCCCATCTGTACATAAATCACAATGAATTCCCAAATAAAATAAAGCATGTTCATAAGAAATTAATCACTAATTGTACATTTTGAATTTAAGCAAGTCAGTATCAGAGTGATGTAACCCTAAATTCAATTTTTCTATTATCATTCAAAGTCATAACGAAGATCAGATTTTTACAGAATCTCAAATCAAATGAAACATTACTAGGGTGTTTAAGGCACGGGTGGATCTAGAAAGCATTTCAAGGAGAGAGCGGTTAATGCAGTTGATATCCAAGACACTATTGATGTCAACGCAGAATTCAGAATTTGATCGAAAAATTGTGTCTACAACGCTCTGGTATCTTCGTGATAAACAATTGTGCTGCTACCTCACGAGAAATGCCGCAAACACGCGTTTAGAGTGATAGATTCCTGACAGATGGCTTCACAATCGCCTCACCTACTTTTCTGAGTAAGTGTTGAAATATGACTATTTTATAAGCATGATTTGTATGCCAAGAAACAACATTTCATTTCATTTTATAAGAAATCATGCTTTGCGAGAGACTAATCAAGACATAGGAGTAGTACGTAAGTGTTAAACTATTCCTTCTATTAGGTTATAATGACGAAAAAATAGATTTGAATGACTTAGAGAAAAATGTTAGTTTTTCAAAGTAAAAATCACATCAGTAATAAAAAAATAATATTTAAAATGGGTTTTAATTATCCAAATTTAAATCTTAAATTATTATTAAAATATTAAATTATAAAAATTTGAATATTAAATCATAGGGTTTGATTGTTAAGGCTTCGAAAAACGAATCGCTGCCAACTCAAAAGTTTTAAGTTTTAATGACATCAACTCTTAGTTGCTAGGACTCGTAAGAAACAATTAAAACGCGAAGGAAAAGTTTTTTTTATTGAAAACTCTCAACAAACACATTTTAGAATTCAAGAACGAAAACTTGAAGAAACGCGCTGTTTAGGATCGTGTGAGATTTTTGGTAAACAACATTACAGAATATCTCAATAATTCGAGTTTTGATCGAATTATTTAACTGTGATACGTACGTTCATATCAAGTTTAAAACATTATAGAGTTGCCCGATTTGTCCATTTTCAGGCACAGGTAGTTAAACGTAATAGTATCAATGGTGTTTAATTATAATAATAATAATAATAATAATAATAATAATAATAATAATAATAATAAACTTACAAATATCTGGGCATTGAAGAATGTGAGACAATATCGAACGACACAATGCTGGAGAGAATTCGTAGGGAGTATTATAGGAGAGTGAGACTGGTCCTGCAGTCCGCTCTGAATTCCAGGAATAAAATATCTGCAATAGGTAGTTTGGCGGTACCTGTAGCCGAATACAGTTTTGGACTAGTGGACTGGACTGAGCAAGAAATTCGCACTATGGATCGAAAAAACAGAAAACTGCTAACAATGCATCATGTTTCCCACCCTCGAGCTGATATACGTGTGCGTTATGTGGCCTTATATATATAGCCTTATGTGGCACGTAAGGAAGGAGGAAGAGGCCTCAGACAAATTGAGGCCTCTTGGCACAACGCAATAGTCGGGTTGGGGAAGTATGTAGTCAGCCATCAAGATGACCCTCTAATGAGGCAGGTCATGAAATCTGACAGAAGAATGGGAAACAGAGGCATTGTTAGTGTAGCAAGAAGCATTGCGAAGAAAACTAGGCAAGACACGTCGAATAACACAGACACTGAACTTCTGATGCTGCTAAACATGAAGTGTGAGACACAAAAAATGTTAAAGAAATCGTGGAGAGACAAACCACTCCACGGACAATACCTAAAAAGAATGGACAAGGTTCAGATCAATAAAGATCAATCATTTATGTGGGTTAAAAGGGGAAGGATGAAGCCAGAATCGGAAGCACTTGTAACAGCTGCACAAGATCAGGCCTTGAGAACACGACATTATGATAAAGCGGTTCTCAAAATTTCCCAAGATGACAAATGCCGCATTTGCCTGGAGCAAGTAGAAACCATTGATCATATTGTCTCAGCTTGTCCAATCCTAGCAAAGACCGAATACCTTAAAAGACATGACAGGGTGTGTAGCTACCTCCACTGGCAGATCTGTACCGCCCTCGAAGTTCCAAACACATGCCCCAAGTGGTAGGAACACTTACCAAAACCAGTGACGTCTGTTGGAGTGTGTACGATATTGTACGACCAACAAATTCAAACTGATCGGACGATAGCGGCAAACAAACCGGATATAGTGATCCGGGATTTGGCGAAAAAATCGTGTTTACTTATCGATGTTGCTGTACCTTGCGATCAAAACGTCATTACCAAGGAGACAGAGAAACGTCTTAAATACAAGAGTTTGGAAATCGAGATCAGCCGAATGTGGGGCGTAAAAGCACAGGTCGTTCCGATAGTTATCGGAGCTCTGGGATTTGTTCCGCAAAGTTTGAGTAAGAACTTGTCTAAACTCCCTGGTAATTCAAAAGACTGGGAAGTGCAAGAAATTGCTTTATTTGGAACAGCCCACATTTTGCGTAAAGTATTGTAGAGGCACTGATAGTCATAGGATCTGCTCCTTAGGTGGCTGGTTGCAACCTGGAGTAGATTGTATATTCAGCCGACTCATAACATCTTTAGTCGTGATGTAATGGAAAAATAATAATAATAATAATAATAATAATAATAATAAAATTAGGATTAATTTGATTTAGGAAATAATCAGCTACAATTAAAACTGTACTATTTATTAAAACAGACCCAAGTTAACTTTTGGGAAACACTTTTCCTATCTTCAGTGGGTTACCCTAGCAACGTGGATCACACACAAACATAACAGGAGATATGTAACCGAAGAAAGAAATGAGCATGGAACGGTTAAGAGGCTCCTAGCTTCCCATGCTTATTTTTTTCTCACTTTTTGTGTTACACAAGGTCCAAATTAAGACTATCTCAAGGTCCTTTTAAGTAAGTGCAGTAATTCATTAATTTTAAAAAGTCACGTACATATTTATGACGAAAAAGAGAATACCTAGCTCTGGAAGTCAAATCTTCGAAAACATTATGTCCGCGTTTCGACCAAATTCCGAGTTATTGTTGCTTGTACGACTAACGGTAACAATAACTTCGTTCCGAGTTATTGTTGAGTTTGGAGATTAACTGTCGCATACAATTAAAGAGGACAACGAGTGACCCCAACTTAGTTTTATCCCCTCTATCTTTGTTTAGGTAAAGATTTACTGTTTCATTGTTTAGGGCCTTTATTATTAGAACCGTCTTAACCCTAAGCGGTAGTAACGTCTTTGAATGCTTATTCGTGAAAACTCGAGTTTTCCTTTACAGCCAAAGTTGCCCGTTAACACTTTAAAATCTTATTTTAGAACCTGGCTTTTCAACAGGTTCGCAATATCAGCTTCACTTCAATTAGTTTATCTTGGTTTCGATTTTTATTTAATTTCTTTTGCACAAAACAATATACTTATTATACTTATGTCTTAGTAGGTAAGTCGTTTTATTTTAAACTAGTTAACTTTTTTTAGAGGGAAAATATAAGACACTCCCTACACTATTGATTTGGGGCCCTAAAACTTTGGGGCCCTAAACCTAAATACTTTCATTATACTGTGTATAAAACTTGTATATTTGCAGAGAATATGACGCTCGGTAAGAGATAAATAGAAATGCTTTAGCTTACCCAGCGAAGAACACGCCACAGATTGGGATGCTGGACAACACTGCTGTCTCCTCTCCACTTCTACCCCTTACAGATCACCTGTAACAAAATATGCTTACCATAAAAGATTCGTTCAATAAAGAGTTCGTTCATTTCAAATTTCCAGAACCGTTGTTGTTGTGAATAATTTGCTATAGGGTTTCAAATCTGACCCTATATTTGCGATTGTTTTCAGAATTGCCTTTCTTTGGGGTGAATTTAACAATAATGACAAGATAAAATGAAAAACTAAAAATTTACTGTATGGATCATGTTTTAATATGTGTTTTGTATGTCAGCTGCCATTTTTCTTTATCAATATAGATATGTAATGTTTAAAACGAAAGGTCCACATAATTAATTTAATGTTTTCAATTCATTTAATTAAATATCCGATCGTCATCATTTACAATTAATTACTGATTAAGAAACATTACCTTCTGGAGAGTCAAACTGAACTAATTTGAACACTGACTACGCACTTGGAACAATTAAATTTTTCCAAGTGCACTTATGGTGCACTTTGGTGCACTACAGCATATAAGCACGACCAAATTAATGATTGGTTCGATCCGAAGCTCCGAAAATCCGCTAACGTCGTGACTCGAAACTTAGGATCTCCCGGTCAACAATGCAGCAGAGGCAACTATAGTACGATTTTTAAAACTTTGCCCCTCAAGCAATACATGTACGTTACTTTACAACGCATTGCCAGATGACAATAAACAATTAAAGTTGGTACATAAACTTAAGTTAAAAGTAAAATCTTTTCTGCTGTAAAACTGTTTCTATACAATTAGAGACTATACTGATCGTGAAAAAGAAAAATAATATTTATTTTAACAAAACAATGATATATAATGAATTAGTTTACGTTTGTATTGTATAAATTAAAAAGAAATATTTAATACGCCTGTAACAAGTAATGTACTTCAGCTTCCGGGTCAATGACCCCCATCTCGATCAGGTTTTTGTCCAGTTTCCCTGATCCATTGAGCAAATGCTGAGATGGCCCCTTGTTTTGCTTCTGGACGTACATGTAGCTTCACTGTGCGCACGTTTTGTTGAGCACTCCTTTTGTTTGTAATGATAGGAGTAGAACTGATGTTCATTTCTATTTTGTTAGCAATGCAGAGAAATCAAATCAGCAGTTCATTTACGGTTAAAATTGATTTTCTATGACTCGGGAACAAACATTTTTCAAATTTTACTTTTCTAAAATAATAATAATTTTCTAAATTCTTGTTTCTAGTTTTTCAAATGTTTTTTTCTAGTGGGCCTCAAGTGTGCGCAGATAATCTCTTTCCCCACACGTCATATACAGTTTTCACTGTTTTTGACCAAATAAATAAATAAAGACTCTGTGGCCACGATGGCATTTCGCGCCTTTCTCGCTCGTGCCGGTAGATGTCCCATGTTCGCAAACACTGCTTGATACAGTCGCGATCATGCGATATCTAGCGGCAAGACTGAGAAAGACGCGAAATGCCGTGACATATTGCATCGTGAAGACGAGCCTCGAGAGGCAAAGACACAAAAATCGCACTATATGTCATCAATATACTATCGCAGTCAATTTCCACCGTTAAAACCTAGGGCAGTTTGGGTACATTGTAAATACTTCGAAAGATTGGACAAACTCTTAACAATTAAAATAGCAATGTCTTATTGCCTGCGACTAATCATAAGGGCTCGTCACAGCTGACGAATTCTTTCAATCTGGATGACGACTCAAGAAGATACGGGAGCAGCCAGGTTTGCACAAGCAGAACAACGAGTTCGTGCTTCTGATTTCAGCTGGATAAAGGTCCCCAAAATTAGTAAACGTTTTATACTAGTTCGTAAATATAAATTCTTTTTATTACTATTATTATTATTATTATTATTGTTGTTGTTGTTGTTATTAGCCTACAACAGCCCATAAAGGGCAACAGCCTCCTGCTTTAGGATGGTTACATTAGGTTGATATTTGTAAAATCACTGAAGTAAATCATCAGAATCATCTAAATAGTATATCAATCAAATCTAAATAATATATCAACATAAAGCGAAACAAACAGCAGCTATACGAAACTATAGTAAAAAAACGATAAGACACCAAATATGTGAACAAACAAAATAATAGCTACAAAGAAACAATATAGTAGCTTTAACAAAATATATGAGCAAAACAAAGAATTAGCTACAAGAAACACGTACTTTCTCGCCCGAATTTTCACGCAAAATTACACGAAAATTACTCAAATTTTCGGAAAATTGTACCTGACCTTATTTCAAAACCTATCTTTAAGGAACAGATTTCACTAAGGGAAAATATCTCTCTTTAATATTTTAATTGTAGGAAGACTTTTGCAATTTTCAAAAGATCAGGGTTTTCCACGAACATGAGACCTGCGCCTTTTTCTTAAACGTTCTTCGTACATTCCAACAACAAAAAGTAATCAAAAACGATGATTTTTTAAAAAATTTCGAAAATATCCCAGGGGCTTCATGTAAAGCATTCCCCCAGAATTGAAATATTGGTTACAAATTCAAGGGGCCGCAAAATCAGCCAGATCGATTGTGGAATATCAATTTTGGAGAAAATCGGCTGAACGGTTTAGCCGTTATCGTTGTTGACAGACGGAGGGTTACATTAGGTTGATTTTAGTAAAATCACTGAAGTAAATCATCAGAATCATCTAAATAAGTATATCAATCAAATCTAAATAATATATCAACATAAAGCGAACGTTTCCCCGTCAATCGAATTTTCAGAATCAAGGACCCACAAAACATGGATTCTGGCTACATCACGTGTTACATGATTTTTTTTCTAAATTAGCATCTGAATTTGTCCACTTTTTGGTTGCTAGGACCCTGGTGTAGGAATTTTTCTGCCGAAAATTAGCCGTTTTTTTTCTCGCAGCATTACATAACTTTCTCTCCATTTCGTAGCGAAAAAGTAAAAAATGCCGGTAATGTGTTTTCCAATGTTAAAAGATTCCGATTTAAAAAATGGTCTGGTGTGCACATGTCATAGTTACGTCACTAATCACAACTTGCATTAAGGACTGAATGGACAAGTCATACTGATAAGGCAGGTCCACTAGTATGTCTTATAATCAAACTAAAGAATATCGAAGAAGTTCGTTATGAGCTGTCATCGAGAGGGATTTAGTGACGGCCTAGACACTGACTAATGAACCATATCTCAACTCCGTTATCACCACGGTAGTCGCTAACGTAATGAAACAGTTTGCTGACTTTGCTGCTTCTTGTTCATCCTCTTTCACTCGCTCTCTGTCATGCAGGTACGAATTAGGTTGTCGTCAAATTTGCGTCGTTTTGTTATCACCATACTTCCGGAATAAGTCGTCAGTTTTCTTTTCAATCCTAATTTTCAAAAGAAATAAGCACTTCAATCAAATAAGTCATCAATCTTCAGTATAATTCTTCTCCTGTGTTACTGTTTGAGTCTGTTTCGGTATTAGTGATTAATAAGAGAATGTGTATAATCGCAATTCATTGTTTAATTAAAATATCAGCAAGCCAAAGCGATTAATTTTATCAATTTGGCTAGTCATTATTCATAATAGCTAGTGCAATTTTACTGAAGTAATAATTCTCTTTAAAAATGTATCTCTTTAACTAGACATTTACCGGCAGGAGTGACTCAGCGTATAAACATGTCACCAAAGTGCCTCTGACCGGGAGACTCTAGAGTTCGAGTCCCAATGGTAGCAGGATTATCGACACGGGCTAGATAACTAGGCGCAAGTCTCATCTCAGCACATCACGTAGGACGCACAATGGCAACGATCTTGGTCTTGTGAGAGCGTAGGCTTCCGCGGCCGGAGTCAATATTAAGTTGGCTGTCCGGGTGACGCCCTTCCTCAGGGCGTAATGCCCTGAGGAAGGTCGCAGAATGGCGACCGAAACGTCGGCACCTTTGCCATGGACGCGGCGTCACCCGGACAGCCAACTTAAGATCTTGGTCTTTCCAAAACTGATCTTCAACTTCTGCGTGAAGCCCTGATGCCAAACGGCGCGGCGTGTTCGTTTTTATTGATTGATTGATTCGTGTTTCCGGGCGCGTCAACTACGTTGGCCATTAGTCCCGTAAGTGTAGTGCGTGCTTTTCTCGGGAGGTAGCGATGATCTTCTCCCCTCGGAAGCTGTAAGCTCCCGACCGGTCTCCCGACATGTGTGGTAGTGTAGTGCATGTTTAGTGTAAGTGTGCGTGTAAGAGGAGAGGATAGGACAAGGAAGAGGGAGGAAAGATCGCGCGCGGTCCGTGGCCCGTTTGTTAGGGTACTGCTCCGGCATTCGCCTGGTGTTGATCGGAGGGCGTGCTCGTGGCTGCCCTAGGCTGTGGCCCTAGAACCAGTGTTTTTGACAGACCTGATTCATGAAGATGATACGTTCTGGTTCTAACGGAAGATGGTCACTTATACCCGGACTCCTACAGTTGGACGGTGTTATGCATCAACCGGCTAAGTGACATTTTTGAAAAAAAATGAGATATGAACGCCATCAGTTGAATTGGACCATATTCTAAGTGTACGCAAAATTTTGGCACCAAATCTGTAAAAATAGCCTTATAATTAATGAAAAATGTAAACGCAATCAGTCACATCAGGGAATTTATATTTCGCAACAACCGGCTATAAACCTAGATGTTCAAATCTGCTGTTCTTAATTTCACATTATGCAGGTAAGCGCCAGATATTCCACTCATGTTTGTGTAGTTTGGCACTTCAATGAATAAAATAATTAAATTACGGTGTTTAGTGCTTAATGTGTAGTAAAACCTTTGAAGACGATTATCTCAAAACTTGTATGATGTCGCATAGCCGGTTGATGCATAACACCGTCCAGTTGATTGATGTGATTAGTGATTTCGGGGGCGTCAACTGCTAAAGCCATTGGCCCCGCAAGTGTAGTGAGTGTGTTTTCCTCGAGAGGTGGCCATGATCTCTGAATGATGAAATGTAATTATGATACCGATGATGTGAAAGACGATGGAACAATAGAGGAATGCGATAGAAGTACGAGAGCTTCCCCCCACAAAACTACTGATAACACTGTCCACCACAAATTTCCACTATATTGAATGGGGATGGAACCAGTAACCCAGCGGTGGAAGTCGTGTGCGGTATTACGTCACCTTCACCTTCGAGACTGCGTCTTTCAGTCACCGTTGTTGAATAATCCCGGGTTTTAAACGATTTCCTTTAAATAGTATTTGAGCTGATATTCATTTTGCCGTGTTGCGAGAGGGGGCATGCAGTGAGCACGTGACAAATGTGGAACAGCGCGGCAACGTTGCTTCTTCGGATGCACAGCTACAGTCTCGCATAATGAAGACTTGTACAGGATATAATCCATGCACTTTTCTTGAGCTCATATTTCTCCAGGGAGAAAGGAGTGGGGCCGCAATGGCGGATCCCGCGGGGAGGATAATGACCCCTCCAAAAAAGAAGAGAAAAGTGCACAAAAAAAACTTTGCTAGCTTCGTTTATTTCGTAAAATTAATTTAAACATTTATTTATGTTGAGATTATGTAAATATTTAAAAAAATAATATTTTATAGAATCATATACACGCGACAAAATAATATAAATAAAAATGAGACAAAATAAAAATGTGTTTATTATTTAACAAAAATCTATAGTCCCCTTCCCCAGTGGTCTACTGGATTCGTCCCTGTGGGAGGGGATAGTTATTTTGACGGAATTACTTCACAATTAAATCAGTAGCTCGTTTTTCGATGTAGTAATTAGTATATTTTGCACGAGAGCGAAAAATGCCTGGATGTCAAATATCAAAAAACACTTGTTGCTACCTCTGATTCGTAAATCCACCACGTGTGATTAAGGAGAGGAGGTAAAGACGCCAGAATTCAAGAAAACGCGCGCCTATACTGCAATACCTTGTGTAGCACACCCGATAGTAACAGGCGCATGCGCAGAGTGGCGCAGTTTTGATTGGTGCTCACCCGCACATGGGTGGAGCTTCTTTCGAAGGTTCGCGAAGCCCGGGCACGGCCTATATAAACACGCAAGTCCATGGTGATAGCGTGATTTGCACATCGACTGCGAACCGACACATCCTCACATTCAGCACGTTTTAAATGTATTAAGAGAGTCAGCAGATAGAGGCTCAATTCAGGTACTGATATTTCCCATTTTTTTGTACTTTTGCATGTAACTGTAAATTAGGTTCAATTAGAGTAGGTTTATTTAACTGCAATTGCTTTAACTTGGTAGCGAATTATTATAATAATTATTATAGTTATAGCTATAATAATAATAATAATTAGTGCAATAAATTTCTTTATTTGGAACATTCCACAAGTATTGTAGAGGCGCCGACAGTCCCTAGATCTGCTCCTTAGGTAGCTGGTTGCAACCTGGAGTATATTTTGTCTTCAGCCGACTCATAACGTCTTCAGTCGTGATGTAAAGGAAATAATAATAATAATAATAATAATAATAATAATAATAATTTTAAAAAGAAGAAAAAGTAGGGTAAGAGGAGCAGGAAGAAGAAAAAAGAAATTTACGGTTTTATTTCTAAATATCTTATAAACATCGGAGAGATATACAACATATATCTACATTTACGTCAATACAACATTGGACTGCACACTCAAAATTTGGTTCAGAGAACACAGTTTCTCGAAATCATTACGTGCTATCTTATATCAGGAATTTCGTAGTTACATAATAATGCCCGCAGTTTGTAGGAATATAAACGCACTATCACCCAGTATTCAATGCTGTAACACTGTGACGTACACAACCAAACGTAAGAGTTCATTTTTTATGTAACATCGCACGTACGCAAAGGGGTGACGCAAAAGATTCTTGGAGGGAAGCCTGTGGGATACACAATAGAACACAAGAGGAAGCATTGCATATAATGTTCTCCCGAACGTTTGCGATGAATTCTAATCATTCAATTGATAAAGCAATATTATCGAGAAAAAAAGAAACAAGTATTTGCTCTAAAAGCGTTTAACCATGAAGATAAGCTAAGAATTAATTAGTGCACTCATATAGAATTAGGCTTCACAGTCAATTAATTGTTATAACGATTAGCATATTTAAAGTAACATTTACTTTAAATATGACCTCTCGTGTAAGGGAGAAATTGAGGCTAGTAAAAAGATTTTAAAAAAATTAATAGAACGAGCTAAACAATTGGAAGAACATTGAAAAAAAAGGTCAGGAAGGTCACATCTCTAAAATTTTACAAAACTCTAGCAGTCCCTTCGGAGTTCTGTGGATGTGAAATCTGGTCTGTGGATACAAAAATAAATAGTAAGATGCAGATCGCCGAAATGAAGTTTCTCAGGGTCTGCATCGGCACCACCAGAAGCCCCAGGATCGGGAATGAGATAACTCGGAACTACCTAGGAATTTATAATATAAATTAAACTATTGACGAATAAAGGAAAGATTGGAGAACATCCGAATATCAAATTAGAAGTAAAAACCAAGAAAAAAGAAATATTTGAAGACCGAAGAGAAAATGGATGAACCAGTAATGAGATGGAATGAAACGGAGTTCTTATGTTTGAATAATAAGAAAAACAAGGAGAAGAAAAAGTGTTTGTTCCAAAACAACCAGTTCAAAGATCAACATCGTTTAGTAATTTGATGTAGCAAAGGCTCTCAAAATGCCGATAAGAGTAATCTACGTGATGATAAATTTGCTGCAAAAAAGTGTGATATGGATGCTGCACTTATTATGAGAAGAGACTATTAATTTTCGTTACATTGCATTATCTGTTTGTTAACTATACGCTAGATATTTTTAACCTAATGTGATCTTTATTTCTTCTTCGAAACATTATTCAGATCAAATTAGGTTATCAAATTCCGTAATATGCCCCTATCGGGAGCTTACAACTGATATGGTGATATGAATGGGGCGATATGGTGATTGCGTGATATGAGTAAAAATGATCAATTACTTCACAGCAATTGCTTACGTGTGCAAGTAGGAAGTACTACATCTCATAAGCAATTGCTTTTTTTCATATGAATAAAAAGTTTCGTGAAACTCGCAGCTTTTACCTCTCTCTCTCTCTCTCTCTCTCTCTCTCTCTCTCTCTCTCTCTCTCTCTCTCTCCCTCTGAGTAATTGCTCTCTAACTGATCTGTTGCTATTGGTCGATTTTGGTCTGTTTTGTTGCCATCTTCACCGCGCGTCGCGCATGGCGACGCGTGCTTGTTCCTGATGGTGTTAGGATAAGTGGTACAGTTGACGTGCATTGTTGGCGAAATCGTAGGACACCTTCCATCACTCATTAACTCACTGCCTAAAACCTCACAACTAGCTCACAACAGTCGTGTATAATCTCTCTTGTATCCATTCAATACGACTTGAGTCACGTTCAGCGGTTGCTCCGAAAATTCGAAGTAAATGCTTCGCATTAGATGAGAATTCTCTATTTTAGTCATACGAAAAGTAAGCAATTGCTCCTCCACCGAACAGTTACTCACCAACGGAGAAATTGCTGAAAATAAGAGCAATTACTCACATCTTGTATTCATTCTGTCTGAAGCAATTACTTTGAAACTTCGAAAAAGAAGTAAGAGCTCATTTTCATTCATATCAGCCCTATCTTAGCAAAGGCGATGCCCCGTTGGGAGGGAGATACCTGGTATAGAAAACGGGGAAACCCCGCAATCCACGTGCAGGTCAGCACCGGTTCTCACCCTCCGGTTCCGAGGGGAAAAGCCACCGCCACCTCCGGTTATAAAACATGCACCCCACTTATGGGACAAATGACCGTAGCTATTAATGCGCCCTGAAACACCAAAAAATCAACCAACCAATCATTTGTCCGGTAGGTGTAGAACATATTTTATCACGAGAGATGGCGGTGTTCTAACCAGCAGATGAGAAGATCCGGTGTTGACCTACAGGTCGGATTGTTTGCTCATCCCGGTATCTCCCACCAACGGCGCGCTGTGCCCGGGGCACAAACTGCAAGCTACCAACTGGTTTTCCTATATGTGCAATAGTGTAGCGCAAGTAAGTTCAAGCGTGTGTAAGTAAGGGGATGAGGAAAGGGCAAAGAAGAAATGAAGATCACGCACGGTCCGTGGCCCGTTTGTTAGGGACTACTCCGACCATAAGACCTCCCTATGAGTTAATACGTTGAGCCACGTCATCCAGTTTGATGTCATGGGATTTTTCCTTCTGCGACGAAATGCATATGGATTGACATAGCGTCACATTTCTTCGCCATGTAACTTTATCATAGCATTGGTTCAATCTCTTTATCTCTCTTTCAAATCAATTATTTAACAACTGAATTATCAATAGATTAATTATTGATAAATTGCTAAGCTATAATATTAAAGTTAAGTAACACAAAGAAAAAATTCACTATCTAAAATATCTGTTCCGTCTGCAGGCTCTGGAAGTAATAAAATATTCATCATCATGCACAAGATTTTCGCAGCTTTCCTTTTACTTTCCTGCATTTCCATAAGCAATTCTGCCAACATACTAGCCATTTACACACTAGCTTCACCTAGCATTCGTTTGTGAACACTCCCCTTCTAACAGCTCTTGCCACAAGAGGCCACAATGTAACAGTCATAAGCCCGGAAGCCAAAAGAACCGGGTTGCAAACCTCACAGATTTACCTGTCGACGGTCTTTACGAAGCAATTGGTGGAGACATGGATTACGATATTTTGCACGAAGCCACAATGTTCTTTTGATAAAAGAAATGTTCGCGATTTTTGAAAAAGGTTGTTTGTTTACACTGAAAAGCGATAGTTTTAAACGGTTAATGGAATATCCAACAGATTCAAGTTGATTTAATTTTAATGGAACCAATCGGAGTAGAATGCATGTTCGGTATTTTTCCAAGGTTCGGCGATCCACCAATTGTCACGGTAGCCAGTTTTCCTGCTCCACAGTGGGTTCTAGAATCAACAGGTACACCATCAAACCCATCGTATGTTCCCTATTCTTTTTACCCTACGATGACGACATGAAATTTATGGAACGTGTTTATAATTTCATAGCCTACATTTACACGCAGTTCTTGTACAAATACGATTACTTGCCAAAAATGGAGAGAGAAGCAAGACATGCTTTTGGGCCTCAGATTGCTTCAGTACAGAGTACAACGCAAAAATGTCAGCTTTGCTCTGACAAACCATCATCCGACCCTTGATACTCCTTTCGCATCAGCCCCCAATTTAATACCTATAGCTGCAATCCAGGTGAAAGACCCAAAACCCCTGCCACAGTAGTATTATATTTCAAGAAATCATCTTTACAAATATACATATGATTGATTGATTGTTACTGATCCCGGCCGCGTCAACTACTAAGGTTAATCCTGTCCTGTAAGTGTAGTGTATGTCCCCCCGGGGGGAGAGAGCAGTGATCTTTCCCCGCTGGATGGCGAGATCATTGGATTCGTTCTTTTTACGCTCGTCATGATAGACTGAAAAAAATATATAGTTCCATTTGAAAGAGTTACGTCAAATATCTCGTAAAATACAAGTGATGAAATAGAAATTAATACGTATCAATTAGCCCCATTTCCTCATGTATTTCAGTGAAAACTGCATTGCAATAACTTCAAACGTTCAAAAGTTACAGGAGGTGCTAAAGTTAGTGACTCACTCTGTATATAGTGTGAGTCATTCAGGTAGAAAAATATACCACCGTCTTCTCTTCAATTAAATGAACAAAATGTTTCTAATGGCATTTCGTTTCTGAACAATACTTTCTTAATGATTTCTCTACTTCAATTATGCACAGAATGATGCGCTTACGATGAGTCAAAGGTCCCAGGATAGTTCTATGTACTGCAGAAGAAAACCTTTTTTTTTGATTCACATGAGGAAAAATACATATTTGTAATTTGGCGGAAATGGAGTGGAAATTATAATAGTTATGAATTGCGCGCAGTCCCACGATCGCGCCCTATTTGAGCTCGCCAGCCCACCGTCGAATTTGCAGTGCACTCGCTGTTCACAAATAGCCTATGATTTCTCGAGTCTCCAACAGAATCTTGGAAATGCCCCTTAAACTTCCGGTGATGTACGGGCTACGCTGTAACTGAAAAATAACAACTAACACTTTCTCGGTGAATCTTTGCTTCTGAAGTTAAAACAGCAAAGGAATAAGTTAATGCAGATATTATGAGGAGCATACTGATGCGTTTTTACTTTCTCTCTATGGAGTAGAGAGAGTTTTGTACTTTCGCCCGAAAAACGGCGAATTTACGGCAGCAAAAACTCTTATTACAGAGCCCTGGTAACAAAAAAAGTTGACACATCCAGTTGCTAAATTTAGAAAAAATCCTCTAACACGTGGTGTAGACAGAATCCATGTTTTCTTGATATCGAAAATGTCTGTCCGTCCGTCCGTCCATTTGTCCGTCTGTCCGTCCATCTATGAACAAAGCTAGCGGCTAAACCGTTCAGTCGATTTTCTCCAAAATTGATATTCCTCAAACGATCTGGCTGATGTCGTGGCCCCTTCAATTTGAAACCGATATTTTAATTCATTTCGATCATTCCATTTTCAATTTCAATGGTCTTAAAATATCATCATTCCTCTCACTAAAGATCCTTTTTAAATGCATACAATTACTGGAGTGCAATTTAAGTGAACAAAAAACTAAAAATGTATTTTCATCCCTCAGGATCTACAGAAATTTCTTGACGAAGCAACCGAAGGAGCCATTTATATGAGTTTTGGAACCAACGTACGCAGCGACAAATTGTCATTGGCGAAAGGAAAGCAATTCTCGAGGCATTTGCTGAACTGCCTCAAGGGTATTGTGGAAGTTTGAATCAGACCTGCCAGATGTGCCCAAAAATGTGAAAATCAGTAAATGGTTGCCACAAAACGATGTGCTAGGTAAGAACTCATAACAATTACTAATGTTTCACATACTTTTATAATAAGTTTGTATTAGTTTGAAGTCAGGTTTGCATAGGAAAAGTATAATGAAATTACTTAGTTCAAACAAATACACATAACACATAACATTATTATAAGTTTTCTGACATGTGAATAAGTCTTCGCTATATATTTCACATCGTCAACTATAGTATCTTTAATCCCCGGTTATCATATCATTACTCATTAATATGTAAAATAACTTTTCATTGAGGCATAAGTTCTTGAAAAGTATATTTAAGTGTTAGACACTGAATTGTAACAAACTCAGATATAAGTCTTTGATTGGCAAACACAGACATAAGTCTTCGCTCTACATACGTTTCCATTCTGAATTCTGTACTAGCACGCATGCAACAAGATTTACTGCATAACTCAGGAAGGATTTATAATCAAGGAATGGATGACAGTTTTGACATCGCACGATTACCAGACGCAAGAAAAAATAATTTAAAACAAAGAATGAATTTAAAGGCTGGGCATTCCACAGCTACCAAACTCAAAAGCGATACCTCAAATACGTTTCTCCAAATGTATTATGTCTATATTATATACTAATTAATAGAACTCACAATTCAAACAATTCATCCGTACCAAAAATTTTAAAGAAACAAATTGCAATCTTTTTTGAGATGAACATGTTTACGAATAGGAATGAATGACAGATATAATCAAACGACGACAAAAATTGTGTTTAAAAATATTAATTACACAGTAAAAACCGAAACTAATTTTCGAGACAACTTATCCCATCAAACTGGATTTTTCCGTACCTAAAAATAAAATTGTGAATACACATTTTTAAACTAAAGAATACCAAGAACGGGATTGTCATAATTCTCGACTATTTTGAAATTGCTAGAATAACCCACATTTTAAAAAAACTGTTCTTGACATCATTTAAAGATATCATTTTAAACAAGATATTTTATTAAAAAACATTTCTATTTTCAATAATAGAGATTTAGGGAGGGGGTCAGAAAGGCTAAAACTCTTAATTCTGTAAAGTTCATTCTCTTCACTCACTCAAACTAGTGGTGCTACAGAATGGCACAGGCTTTCCCGCATTTAGCTATTCGGACTTCCCAATACTCTTGACAACTGTCATCTATCGCCGCCCAAACTACATTTTTTGACATTTTATTAATTTTTTCGGTTTCCTAAAAGTAGAACAAAAATATTATTTAAGAATATTCAAAAACAGTTAAACCTTGTCATAAATGGCAATTTTCGTTGACAAATTTGGAGCCGTTTTCAAGTAAATGGCGTTTAAGTGCTACTGTAAATGCAAAATTTGAAGCTCATTTTCACAGAAAAGTTTTGACTTTTCGAAAACCTTCATTTGAAGCACTTACACTCACAAATTCAATAGTTTTTACAAATTGCTGGAATTGTGCATTTTAACGGTATGAGAGAAATTTCAACTGGTGTCCGAATCGCTAAGCCAGTAGTGTCGCAGCAATCTCGAACCGAAGGGTCGCGGGTTCGAGTCCCTCCTCGGGCATGGTTGTATGTGTTCGTCCTTTCACCCCCTATCATCACCATATCGTTTCATGCTCACAGATACCATAACGTTAAAATCCAATAGTGGTCGCCAATGACCTAAAAAGTAAATAACTAAACCTAAACCTTAACTAACTAAAAAAATTACACTTTATTTTTCAACACTGCCACAAAAAAGTAATGGAAACGATTTACATTAAGAAATCACCTGAAATACCAAATCCTGATATTCTCTGCTTAACTTTTCTTGATCGATGACCTACCTTTTCCTACCCATCCCTGACAGAAACAATTGAAGGTAATGGTGAGCAAAAACACATTCTCAATTTCACCCGATCTTTGTTACGAAATTACAGAACTACGTTACGCTATGCAAAATGTGTAATAATCGCCCATCCCTAATGCGGGAAAATTCACTGACCGTGCGTAAGTCTCCTGGCAAATGATAGTAGTATTTAATGATGCAATCTGACGCTCAGTGATACAAAATTTGATAATTGTGTGGTTAGTTTTGTGTGTGTTTGCCGTGCCGGCAAAAAGCAACTGCAAATATTTGAAAAAAAAGAAACAATCTATCTTCGACGCGCGCTGCTTAAAAATGTAAGCTCTATGATACACAGAGGCGCAAAGAGCTTTCATAACGAATTTAATTACGAAAAAGTTCAAAGCAAAAATATCAACTAGCAATTTGATAAAGTACAGTCTGAACTGTACTTATCAAAA